>OX456523.1:6905354-7505354 GCA_949748255.1 Eustalomyia histrio
CAATTTTTAAGATTTTTAAGCCTTTGATTTTGTTTTTAATTTTGTAGAAAATATTTTTGAAAAAAATAAATAATATAAAATAAATTTGATGCTCGATAAGAAAAATAATTTTAAAATTTTGTACTAATATTCAAGTTCAATATTTCCCCATCATTTAAAAAATAATAAATTTTATTCTCTATAGATAAAATGTTTGAGAAAATTAAAAATGTTTAGAAATCTGTATTTTTTTTTTGGGAAGAGATTGAATTGAAAAAAAAAAAATATATTGGGTTTTCAAGTTAATAATGTCGAAAATGCATTTATTATATTAAAAAAATTAATTGATACATTTTTCAAAGTATTGTCCATCGTTAGCCACTACTTTTTACCATCCAAAAGAACTGCTCCGATTTTGAGATAAAGTATGAATCAAGACAATTTGTGATACCCTGTTCCGAAGTGAAGCGTTTTCCAAAAAGGGCATCCTGCATCGATCGAAACAATTGGTAATCAGAAGAGGCAAGGTCTGGGCTATAAGGCGGGTGAGCAAAAACTTCCTATCTACTGTTTTCCAAATAGTTTTTGACCAGTCTTGGAACATGTGATCGAGCGTTGTCATGATGGAGAATTATGGCCTCGTGTCTGGTCGAATATTCTGATCGTTTTTCGTTGATTGCCCTTTCCTCAAACGAATCAATTGTGTTCGGTAAAGGTCCCCTGTGATCGTCTGACCCGATTTCAACAGCTCATAATACAAAACACCCTTCTAATCCCAATAAATACAGAGCATTACCTTGGAGCCATGCATATTTGGTTTCGGCGTTGTTTTGGCTGAATGACCGGGCTTTACATATGACTTTTTGCGTTTGGGGTTATCGTAATGTATCCATTTTTCATAACCAGTAACAGTACGATGTCAAAATTACTTCTTTTTGTAGCCTTTCAACTTCTCTCGGCTTCAATTCATGTGGGACTCAATTTCCTTGCTTTTGAAATAATCTCAATGCTTTTAAACGTAGGGAAATGGCTTGTTGTGTGACTCCCAATGATAATGCAAGTTCTTCTTGCGTTTGACTACAATTCCTCAACTTTTTCGGCTGACCAGGCTTCTCCTTGTCTTCTGTGTCGAAATCACCACTTTTGAATCGCGCAAACCATCGTTCACAAGTTTTTTTTTGAGTTGGTACATGTTGACCGTAAGCTTCTACCAACAATCGATAACTTTAAGCAGCCGTTTTCTTCAAATGAAAGAAGGTTATCAGGCTTCCCCGCAAAACATCTTTTTTAGGCACAAAATTCGACATTATTATAGCGATTGAAAAATGCGTCTATCCAAATCGACATTATTAACTTGTATACCCAATAAAAATGGACCCCTTTCTTGCATAGAAAATTGTATTGAATTCACAATTCACAATAACTCATTTAGTATTGTTTTTTGTGAATCGCTAATAGACTTTTATTTTATTTTAAAGAAATTCCTGCATTTGTTTAATGTCTCAAGTTTGCTGCCTAAGTCTTTTGTTTGTTTTTTTCATGAAAGTGCTGTTTGCGTGTGTGTGTGTTTGTAGTACTTACACATTCCCATATTTGTTTGCCAATTTTCCACTTTTAAAATGCAATATAGTCACAACTCATTAAAACGTTTTTATATTTAACAAACAAAATATATAAGTTACGATTACGCCTTCACTAACTAATTTAAGCATAAAAATCAAAACGTGACTAAAATTTAACTTAAACTAATTTACCACACGCATTCAAACTAAAAATTCAAACGACAAATGTTATCTTTAAACGTAAATAGATAAGAAGGTATTAGTTAAATGGGTTTCCTTTTTTGAATGAAACTTAAAAAAAAAAAAAAAAATTGAAATTAACTTGCCAGAATACAGAACACATTCAGCTATAAATTAACATAATAATTTACATATTTATAAAAAAAAAACGATTGACATTTCAAAAGAAATTTAGTATGACCTGTTAAAGAATGTGAATTTAAAAGTAATCATAACAGATGATTATGTGTATTAAACTTCACTCCCTCTCTGCAGAATATAAACATTTAAATTATTTGTAAAGTTGTTAATAAAATATGATAAAGTTTGAAATTATGAAGTTTTAGGTTATTTGTATACTTAAAAAAAAACGAAACAGGCGTCCCTTTTTCCATACAAACAGTCTTTTTTTTTTGTTTGAAAATATGAACAAGAAAAAGGTCTTGAACTTACTTCCTTTTGTGAACATTAACAACATAACAGCAACAAGTTATTCGTGGAATATCAGCCTTAAATGATTCCTTTAACATACATACAAACATTAATTCGCACATAAAGTTGCAGTTGAATGAATGAATTGTATGGATGTGTATGTATGGATATGTATGGTTGGCAGGAGGAGGTTAAACACATTTTTGTGTAGGGATTTTAAAAGTAAAAAGAGTAATAAGAAATAATAAAAACGATACAATAAACACGTAAATGATCGCTTACGTTATAATCACTTGAAAACCAATCAAGGATAATAAATAATCTTTCAAGTTGAGATATTGAAAATTGCTCACATTAAATTATATTCACACTTTGGCCCCAACAGAACAGAAACACAAACAACATACTGGAAATCTGTAGGATTTCAAAAAAAAAAAAATCATCAACAACACAAAACCAACTACAACAGCAACAACAGAAACTATACATATATACAACTACAACAAAAAGTTAGTCCAATCCAGTCATTCACTAAAGTTTTTGTTACCCCCCCCCCCCCCCCCCCGGATGATTCACTATGGATTAAGACCACAAAATGTGGAACAAAATACAATTCAAATTTAGGATCTAATTTACACTCAAAAAAAAAAAAAAAACATGAACTAAAATGTAATTAAAAATTTCCTTCAAAATAATTTATAAATTGTTCTCAATTTAAGTAAAATTTTATTAAAACTTAGAAAAATTTTCTTAAAAAAAAATAAAAATAGTTTATATACTCAGAAATAGTTCATATATTTTCTAAGTAATATTTCTTGATTTTAGGAAAAAAAAACAAGTCAATTAAATAAAAATTTATTAATTTTAAGAAAAAAACGTTATAGTTTTAAGAAAATTGCATACTCAAATGTAATAAAATTAAATTTAGTTCAAAAAAATAAAATTTTTAGGACATAATTTACTCCCATTTAGTTAAAAAAATGTGTCTAACTTAAATCGAGAAAGTACTTGAACTTAATGTGTGTTCATTTTTTCTTCACGAGTAGTAAAATTAACTAAATTTTAGAAAGCCATTTCCAAAATTCAGTTTCTAATTTTGAAGAATTTTTTTTTGTTTTCTAAAAATTAGTTCAGACAATTAAAAACAGAAAGTAATAAATTTTTTCCTATGTAATAATAAACATTTACTTGATTTTAGAAACTGATGAACTATTTCTAAGGAAAATTTTCATGCATTTTAGTTCAGATAAATTTTAAAAATTTTAATAAAATATTTTTTTTCTTTCAAGTAAAAGTT
Organism: Eustalomyia histrio; assembly: GCA_949748255.1. Classification (NCBI taxonomy): domain Eukaryota; kingdom Metazoa; phylum Arthropoda; class Insecta; order Diptera; family Anthomyiidae; genus Eustalomyia; species Eustalomyia histrio. Next base: position 6,908,844 of record OX456523.1, read on the forward strand.
TTCTTATATTTAAAAAAAATAAAATTTGGTGTAGGATTTTTTTTGTTGGAAAACGTTTAAATTATTTTTAATATTCTATTCCAAAAAAAAAAAAACAATAAATTAAAAACAAACTAGTTAATTTTCCTAATTTCCAAGAAAAAATTTTATTAAAGGAAAGAAATTAAAGTAACCATTTAAAAAAATTTTCGTGCAGATTGTAATTTTTGGTTCGTGATCGTACGTGAGCGTGAGTCATCTCTCATGTGCCCATCTCTAATCTTAACAGTCTTAAATATTGAAAGTAGCTTTAAATATTTTTTAAAATTTTGTTAGCAAAAGGCTAAAAATTTCGAATTTGCGCTTTTATGTAATAATTTTGTTTGCTGACTACAATACAAAATATGGCTGGCACATTTTATACATTACGGCATAATGGCTTTTCAATAATTGACGTAGCGCGTATTAAACTTTATATTTATCAAACTATTTTTTTTCACTTAATAATAAAGTTTAAGCTAAATATCCCATAAAATAAACATATGACATTTTTCCATTTTTCCAATAATAACAAGAAATGTAACAGTGATATTTTGTATTTTTGCAACAATTTCCTTAAATTAGTTAATTTAAGAAGACAAAGGACCCCCAGTGTTCCTTAGCCATAGATGCCGTGTGTCACTTAGGGCGTCCATTTTTGTAGTTCTCTCAAGCAGAACCGTTAATTAACTACGAAAAGAATCTGACTGTCACAATTTATTACGTTTCAGGATATCCTGCAGTACATTTTTTTAATTTGTTTACCTTTTTGCTAATGAAATTTAATTTATATTTTAAATACATGAATTTAGTATAATTCAATTTAGTTTAAAGACAAAAATGTATAGCAAAAAATTAACAAGCAGTGTCCTCACAAGCAGTGTCCTCACAAAGCTGAAGTGTGAAAATACCTATTCAATGAGTGTAAAGCACCTTTGCCATAGAAGCAGGATAAGGATAATTTTCTCTTAAAAAAGTGCTATTTAACTTGATGTTAGAAAATATTTTGTTATTTTTAGGAAGTTAAGTCCTAGTTTTAATAAAATTATTTTTAAAACCAAGGAAACATTTCCTAACTAACAGTACAATTTTAGATGATGTATGAACTAATTAGGAAGAAATTTTACTGTTTTCTAATAAAAATTTATATTCTCAGTGGTAAAATTTTTCTATAATTTAGAAATTTGGACCATATTTTAATAAAATATTTGTTTCTTAATTTCAAGGAAAATTTTATCAAATACAGGTAAAAAGCATCTTTGGCGCCGTTTTCATTTCAATTTTTCCTCTAAATAAGTTTATTTTTCTAAATTCTAGTTCATTTTCTTTTGAGTGTATAAATATGCACTCAGAATATTATGTAGTTAACTGTTTGCAGTTTAATAAAAAAGTTTTCCGTTCCATTTAAAAATAAAGGAACATACATTTATTTTTCAAAGAAATATTTGTATTAACTTTTTTATTCATTTATTCGAAATAATTTACTATCATTTAACGATTTTTTTCAGTTTAATTAATTTTTTTCATTTGTTTAAAATTTAATAAAAATTTACCCACAAAACAGAATTTTTTTGTCCGTAGCAGTTATTACAAATTTAAATTTTGTTTGCTGTCTGTTTCAAAAAAAAATATTCAAAAAATTTCAATTTGTTTTTTTATTTAAATACACAAACATATTCACACAAAAAGTGTTTATAGCTTCATATGCATACATACATTTTGTATTGTACGGGTATATTAAAAAAAAAAAAACAAAAAATAAAAAAAAACGAAACAATTTCAAATAAATGATAAAAACATTTATTTTGTGAGTAAAATTTTGACATTTATTTCAACTGATTATATCATTTGTTTCTTACGGATGTGTCAGTTGATTAATCAACATTTAAAAATAAATAACAAAAGGCATTTAATTTAAATGAAAATTAAGTAGACCGGTTTTTTAATTGAAATATCATTTCTTTTAAATAATATTTTCAGTTATTTTAACTTACAAACTTTTTTAAGTGTATTCATATTACATTCTATTTTCATTGTGAGCTGTATTAAAATAAAAGCTCTTAAAAAGTATACCACAATTTGTTTGAATTTTAATAATTTTAATAAAAATTTACCCACAAAACAGAAATTTGTGTCCGTAACAGTTATTACAAATTTAAATTTTGTTAGCTGTCTGTTTCAAAAAAAAAAAAAAAATATTCAAAAAATTTCAATTTGTTTTTTTTTATTTAAATACATAAACATATTCACACAAAAAGTGTTTATAGCTTCATATGCATACATACATTTTGTATTGTACGAGTATATTAAAAAAAAAACAAAAAATTAAAAAAACGGAAACAATTTCAAATAAATGATAAAAACATTTATTTTTAAGGAATTTGTAAAATTTTGACATTGATTTTAACTGAGTATATTATATGTTTCTTACGGATGTGTCAGTTGATTAATCAACATTTAAAAATAAATAACAAAAGGCATTTAATTTAAATGAAAATTAAGTAGACCGGTTTTTTAATTGAAATATCATTTCTTTTAAATAATATTTTCAGTTATTTTAACTTACAAACTTTTTTAAGTGTATTCATATTACATTCTATTTTCATTGTGAGCTGTATTAAAATAAAAGCTCTTAAAAAGTATACCACAATTTGTTTGAATTTTAATAATTTTAATAAAAATTTACCCACAAAACAGAAATTTGTGTCCGTAACAGTTATTACAAATTTAAATTTTGTTAGCTGTCTGTTTCAAAAAAAAAAAAAAAAAATATTCAAAAAATTTCAATTTGTTTTTTTTTATTTAAATACATAAACATATTCACACAAAAAGTGTTTATAGCTTCATATGCATACATACATTTTGTATTGTACGAGTATATTAAAAAAAAACAAAAAATTAAAAAAACGGAAACAATTTCAAATAAATGATAAAAACATTTATTTTTAAGGAATTTGTAAAATTTTGACATTGATTTTAACTGAGTATATCATATGTTTCTTACGGATGTGTCAGTTGATTAATCAACATTTTAAAATAAATAACAAAAGGCATTTAATTTAAATGAAAATTAAGTAGACCGGTTTTTTAATTGAAATATCATTTCTTTTAAATAATATTTTCAGTTATTTTAACTTACAAACTTTTTTAAGTGTATTCATATTACATTATATTTTCATTGTGAGCTGTATTCAAATAAAAGCTCTTAAAAAGTATACCACAATAAAATGTTTTCAAAATATTTTCTTTCCTTAATCTTAAACCACAATTTTGTTTAAAAAACACGTTTGATGATTTTATAAATTTGTATAAATTTCTATCCCATAGTGCTAGCCACAACAATTTCAATATAATATTGCAAAAAACTAAACAACTCTTGCTGATGTGCCAGCAATAATAACAAACAAAAATATCAACAACATTTAGTTAAAATATATAAATTGTTGCAAATACATACAGCGACGATACTAAAAGTATAGTTAAAGACTTAAGCAGCTCCTCACCCAATATTCAACAACATTTCAAAAGGAAAAAAGATAAAAAAATATATATCCAAAGCATGAAAATGAAATGAAAGGTACTAAGCAGCGAGTCAGCCAGCCAGCCATCCAGCCAACCAACCTACAATCCAATGATAAACGGCATTAATTCATATAAAACTGAAATATCTTATTGTGTATGGAGGAAATAACAGCAGCAACAACAAGCAGAACAATAGTAAGTTAAACAACTAACATGTGGTTAGATTTGCTGATGTTGTTGTTGTCGCTGCTGCTGTTGTTGCAGCCTGTTGCCTGTTGCCTGCTTATCATAATAATAATAACAATAATGTTAAAGTGGCAAAATGGCAAACTATGTGTAAAATGCATAAAATATATTTTAATAAATACATACGAATACAAACAGAAAACAACAACAACAAAGAACAAACAACATCACCAGTTAAGAATCAAAAGAGAGAGAGTAAGAGATCTGTACACAATGACTAAAAATGCAATGCATACAATTTAATACACCTACTTTTTGACCGTTTTGTAAATAAACGTAAAGGCATCATGCAATCTTCTACTATTCATACATAACTACTACGACGAGTACTCGTATTATTTATTAACAATATGAAAAAAAAAAATTTATTCATAATATGGATTTACATTTTTATCCAATTACATGAAAAACAAATATAATTTAACAGTTTTATTTGGAAATTGTTTTAAAATTGAATATTTTTTTTTGGTGTTGTTAGGCATTTTTTTTTATCTGATGTAGTTCTTAAGAAGTAAATAATTTTTGGTGGTTTGTAATTAGTTGTTTATTTTGTGATTAAATACTTTGTAAGTATTAATTTCAAGTTTGTTTCTTAAATCTTTTGTTTGTTGGCTCATTATTTTAAATATTCAGGGAGGGGCGTAAAACAAATTTAGTGGTGAAGGCTGTTCTTTAATGATCTTTGCTTACAAAGTTTTTTTTTTTTGTTTAAAAAAAATTGCATTTTTATTGTACGGAAAAACCAAATTAAAAAACAAAAATCGGTTAATTTCGGTTTATCTTCAAAAAGAAAACTTTTGTTAGTTTTTCTTCAAGCTTCTTGATTCATTTTTTATAAAAAAAAAATTTATTATATATTTTTATCTCAATATTTCGTCACCACATTAGGTGACTTCTTATATAAAAATTTCCCCTGAAGAAGTCACTCAATGTGGTGAGATAAATAAATAATTATTTTAAACGAATCAAGAAGATCGAAGAAAAACTAACAAAAGTTTTTTAAGCTCATTTTTAGGCGTCCAACTTATATGCACAATGTGCAAGCTTTTACAAAAGAGCTTTTTCACCTACAGCGAGCTTCGACGAGAGCTTTTACATATATAAGGGCACAATACAAGGGTGGAAATTTTGAATTTCGAAATGTTATAAGTTGCATAATTTATTTAAGCCAAAACACTTTAATAATTCTTTTGAAAGGTCTTTAAGAAAAACTCCATCTTCAAAACGCTTGCTAAGGATAGAGCAACAACAAAAGGAATCTTTTCTTTGATATTTTGTTCATATTGAAATTGTTCCATTGGCAAATTTTTCTTTTGATACTTTAATTTCAGTTTATCTACTAATTTGGTCCTATCTAAATTTTTATTCAAAAATCTCTTTTGGCATGTACACTACCCGACAACCGATTAGCACACTCTCTAACCTATCAGTTTAAAGGCAAATAACTCCCTACTCTGAATATGTTTCATACTCATTATTTTTTTTCTTTTATTCTTCATCATTTTCACTCATTCTAAGAATAACTGTGTGCTCTGGAAGTGTACCGTTATTTTGGTAAAATGCATGCATTTTTTTTGGGACAGCCGATTAGCACATTTTCGCTTTCGTGTCAGTTTTTGCGTGTAAGCTGTCTTGTTTGGGTGTTTAAGTTTATTGTTTATTTATTGGGACCAAATTATCAATCAAATAAAGTAATAATGGGAAAAGGAAAACCGTTGGATGAGTCTGAAAAAGGCAAAATAAAGGCTTACAGGGAGTGCGGCCACTCGATTCTTCAAATATCGAAAAATATTAAACGCAGCCGTAAAGTTATTACCTCATATTTAAACAATGAGGATACCTATGGGAAAAACATGAAAGGTCGGCCCTCATCAGTAATAACAGCAGCTGACAAGCGAATCATATTAAGGCACGCATCTAATTCTCATGACTCAGCCGCCAAAATAAAAGAAAAAACTGGTGTGAAAGCGTGCGTTCGGACTGTGCAAAGAGTTATTTCGAATGCTAAACATATAAAGTCTAAAATTACAAAAAAAAAAACCACCTTTAAACCAACTTCGAAAGATGCAACGTCTCGATTTCTGTCGATCGAATATGACCTGGACCAAGGAGTGGGAGCGTGTAGTCTTTTCGGATGAAAAAAAAATCAATTTGGAGGGTCCTGATGGCTATGCCTACTACTTCCATGATCTCAGAAAGAAAGAACATACTTTAGATCGATTGCACAGCCGTGCGGGTGGTGTCATGGTGTGGGGAGCTATTACTTACTTTGGCGCTATAGAACTGCAGTTTCTAACCAGCCGTATGAATGCCATTGCGTACAAAGGTGTACTGAATACGGCTTTTCCTGCAATCAAGGATATTTTTGGACCCTTGCAATGGAAGTTCCAGCAGGACAACGCACCTATCCACACAGCCAGGATTGTAAAGTCCTGGATTGAGGGTCAAAACGTAGAATTGCTAACTTGGCCACCATACTCGCCCGACCTAAACATTATAGAAAATGTTTGGGGATGGCTGGCACGGAAGGTGTACGAGTCCGGCAGGCAATATTCAACTGAAGCAGAACTCATTGAAGGAATAAAAAGGTCCTGGCAGGCTATTTCACTCAATTATTTAAAAAAATTATATGACTCCTTACCCAAGCGGATGTACGAAATCATACTTAACCGTGGAGGCTCAATACATTATTCATTTTTTTACAAATAAGATCTAAAATATTGAAATTAATATTAAAAATAATTTGAATGAAGTTTGAACCCATTTTCTTTTGCTATTTTAAGTTTTCAAGTGACTGTGCTAATCAAAAGTCGCAAAAATAAAAGTGAATTTTGTATGTTAAGTTTGTTTAAATTAATTTGAAATGTTATTAATAAATTTAATATCCTATCTACAATTTACTTTCGTGTGAAATTTTATATTCTTTTAATTGGAAAAAAATTCATCTTAAAAACTTTATTCGTTTTCCTGATATAAGGCTCCTAAGACGGGGAGCATAGGGTGTGCTAATCGGTTGTCGGGCAGTGTATTATTTCAATGGTATGTTTGTGATTGGGATTAGGATTATAACCACAAACCTAACATACGGGATCGCCGTCATTGTTTTCAATAAACAAAAACAACTGTTCTCACGCTTTATTAAATGTATTTTTTTAAGTGAACATAGATTGATGGTTGTGTGTTTAAAAAGTTATTTTCAAGTTGATGAAAAAGTACTAACGTACTGAATTTCACGTCCCTGAAAAAAGCTATTTATTAGTGTTTGGATGCTCATAGTATTAGTGTTTGGACGCCACTGTTTTAAAGGAGTATCAAAAAAGGGGTTTTAGAAAAAACAAGTAAAAAAGTCTTTAATTCGGCTGTGCCGAATCTTTGAATATCCTCCACCAATATTCTATACTCAGAAAAAAAAGTATAAAAATTTGTAAACGGTTTTCAATCCCACTTTACTATTTTTGTACTGATTTTTAGTAATAAAAATTTTTATTTAGCAAATCTTTTTGCTATTTACATTTTACAAATTACAGAATTTTTACAGAATATTTACAAATTTTTGTTGCTAAATTCAGAAATTATTTTACAAATTTTTGAAAGCCGATTTGCTAAAATAAGCAAAAAAAAACTAATTTTTAAAATTAAATATTAAAGGAAATGTTACAAACTTAAATTGCCTTAAACTGTTACATATATAAAAAGATACATATATAAAAAAAGATACCCACTCATGTCTAAAAATAGGAAATCCACTTAAAATAGCACTAAAAAGTTTTTTTGGTTCTAAAAATCAGCCCTAAAAACAATAAAAATTTTACCTTAAAAGTAAAAAGAGTCACTAAAATATTTTTGAAAAAAAAATTATAACAAAATGATAAATTCGTTTATGTTTTAACAATTTTTAAGATTTTTAAGCCTTTAATTTTTTTTTTAAATTTTGTCTAAAATTTTTTTAGAGAAAAATAAATAAAATAAAAAAATTTTGATGCTCGATTAAAAAAGATAAATTTAAAATTTTGTACTAATATTAACAATATTTAGTAAATTTTTTTGCTGATTTAAGCAAACCGATTTTAAATTTCACTTTGTAAAAATTTTACTAAAATTTAGTAGCGGCTACTAATTTTATTGTACTACACGTCAGCAGACATTTGTTGCTAAGATTAGCAAAAAATTGCAAAATTCCCCGTAATAACAGCAAAATTTTCAGTTGCCATTACAGACTTTTTTTGGTGATTGAAAAAAATGTTCTCTACTTTTTTTGATACAAAGAATTTTAAAAAAACTTTTGAAGTAAAATTATGGAGGTAAAAAAATTTTTTGAGGTGAAAAAAATTTTTCGTGCAAAAACAATTTTAGTGGTGAAAAAATTTTTTGAGTTGAAAAATATTTGAGGTGAATACAAAATATTATTAATTTCTAAGCGATTGGTGGAAAAATATGAGAAAATATATTGTGTACCAGTCGCTACCATGAAATTGTACATCAATTTGTATGGAAAATTTAGAGGTATCTTCAGATTTCATAACTTTTTAAAATTTTGGATAAATTTTGCTCATTTTCAATACCAAACTGCTCGGATCTCCACTAATCTGGGTAAAATCGGCACTCCGTCTTGCGTCTTCGCGTCGTGATCACCATTTCAACAGACAGACCGACTTCGCTAAATCGACTTAAAATTGCATAAGCATCACAAATATATGTACTAAATATACTTTATAAGGTCTTAGATCTATATTTCAATATGTTAGTTGAAAGTTGTCCTGCAAAAAAAGTTTGTTTATACATTGATATATTGTTAGCTTATTATTGGTGGGCACGTGACATGAAATTTTGTGAATTAAGCCTGAGAGTGAGCCAAAATTTAAATAACTCACGTAATAGTGCGTCAGTCCATTTTTTGTCGTGTTTATTCCTTTTTTCGGTGTTTTTATTTATTTTGATTTATTTTTCGATTTGTTTTTTATTTTTAATTTTTTATTTTTGTCTTTATGTAAATATTATGTGGTTCAAGTGATAAAACAAATTTTTTTATGATTGTTTTCGAAATAATTTTTCAATTCGTATTTTGTGAGCGTGATCGAAAATCTCTATTTGGGCCCATTGACGATGTTGGGAATGGATTATATATATATTTTTGTAAACATTCTCTTTCACATTCTGAAAAACAATATATTATAACATGTCTAAGATATCCGGATAACCTGACATTTTTAAAGCACAAATTGACAGGGTTGCCATTTCAACTGCTAATGTTTTAATTTCATGAAACTGCTTTTGTTTGAAATGGAAACATTAGCAGTTTAAACGGCAACCCTGTCAATTTGTGCTTTAAAAATCAAAGATGGTTGCCAGGTGAAAATCTAAAAATAGGTTAAAAAACCTCATTTGTACGGGTAATCATTCATTAACTTTAGAAAAGTTATTTCGCATACTGCTTTTCCTTAAAGTGTTTGATATGTAAGCCAGTTCAAACCATAAGTTGTTGTGGTTAGTGGTCCAGAATGGGGCTGACGATGACCTGGTCGGTCGAAATAATACATACAAAATAATACATACAAAACTAAAATAACCGCTTTCTTCTGGGGACCTTAGCTTGTCTAAAACTTCGAGTTCTAAAGAGATCTTTTGCCGAATCGAAATACATGTATCAGCCTAGCTAAAAATTGTTAATGTTCTTTGTTTTTGTATAAATATGGAGGTTACAAAAAATAATAAAATATTAAAATAATAAAATATTACTTTATATAACTAATAAATTCTTTAGTTAGTTTCTAAATTGGTTTATTTAAAAATAAAATTTGTTACTAATTTTTAAATTATAATGTAGAGCTTACAACATTCGTTAACCTTAATTATTTTCTTTTAAATTTTAGAATCGCAGCGACTTGTCGAAAGGTATGTTATAGGGACCGAAAATAACAGTTATTTTTAAAATTTAAAATCAAAAAGTCAGGTGGATATAATTTGTCTATCAGATGTTTGAATACAGCATATTGATGCTGTTATGCTAAGGAATAATAAACTTAAAAGACTTTAATTTTTTTGACTTTTATCAAAAAGTCACTTTATAAGAATTATTTTTTGACCGATATTTTTTTGGTCAAAAATAAAAGTTAAAATTTGACTTTTATTTTTTAAGTCAAAAATAAAAGTTAAAATTTGACTTTTATTTTTTAAGTAAAAAATATAAGTTAAAATTTGACTTTTATTTTTTAAGTCAAAAATAAAAGTTAAAATATGACTTTTATTTTTTAAGTAAAAAATATAAGTTAAAATTTGACTTTTATTTTTTAAGTCAAAAATAAAAGTTAAAATTTGACTTTTATTTTTTAAGTAAAAAATATAAGTTAAAATTTGACTTTTATTTTTTAAGTAAAAAATATAAGTTAAAATTTGACTTTTATTTTTTAAGTCAAAAATTAAAGTTAAAATTTGACTTTTATTTTTTAAGCCAGAAATAAAAGTTAAAATTTGACAGGGCATTTGGGCAGCGCATTTTATTTACACAACATTCTCGTACACAATTCCTTCCGTAATTTTTTCCGCATTGCTATACGTACTTTCGTCATCTTGACTGTCTTCACTCTCATTTTGCGACAGTAATTCCACACATTTTACTAAATTTCTACCATTGTCTGTCGTAATTGAATATATTTGTTTAATGTTGATCTGGAAGTATTTAAGTATATTCTTAATTTCTGCCTGCAGGTTTTGAGCAGTATGTTTTTTCTTTAGTTCAACCATAGCCAAAGTGTAAATTACGATCTTCTTATTTACTATTAATTGAACATTCACTCCCAATATAGACCGATCATTTCGTGTGGCCGTGTCCAACTTCAAACTAACAGTTTTTCCTTTTAAGTTATTAATTATGCACTGTTTTATTTGATCAGATTTCTCGGTAATAAATTCCATAGCATTTCTTGAAGTTATTGGTTCCATTTTTAAACCATTAAAAATTGGATTTGTTAAAGTCTTGAAAGCCTTAGAATCAAAAAATTTTAGAGGCCGTGCTTCGGTGGTGATCATATCAATGCAAGCATCTACGACCTCCTTTCTGGAAATTTCCACTGTAAATTTAATGCGATAATCATCATTACTTACATCCTTGTTTGAAAGTATGCTCAATTTTTGGTAGTCCGTATACATGTCTGCATGGCAGTTTTGCAAATGTCTTTTTAAATTGGTTAAGCTTCCAGCATTGATGACTTTCTTACATATTTTACACATAGTTTCTCCACCACTCTCAATGTAATATTCGCGGATTAAAATATTCCGTTTACGACCCATGTTTCACTGATTTATCAATAAAAATTAATTAATGAGTTAAAAAATCACGTTGTCAAATGTTTGTCAACTGCATTAAAATGAATTGAATAACGGTAAAATAATATTGTCATCAGTGTTGCCGAGGCCTTTAAATTTTTGTAACCAAATTTTAGTAAAAAAGGAAGTACTGCAAAAAGGGTATCATTTTGTGCCTAATCAATGAACAATGCTTTTAGATCTATTATTAGAATTCCAATGAAGGAAATATCTTTTTTTTTTCTTTGGAGAAAAATGTAACCAAAATGAAACCATGTAACCAATTTTGGTTAGAAATAACCAAAACAACAACACTGATTGTCATCTATCTTATTTTTCTTATATTTCCATTACATTGTTATTATTATTGCATAATCAATTTTTTTTTCTGACTTAAAAAATAAAAGTCAAATTTTAACTTTTATTTTTGACTTAAAAAATAAAAGTCAAATTTTAACTTTTATTTTTGACTTAAAAAATAAAAGTCAAATTTTAACTTTTATTTTTAACCGAAAAAATAAAAGTCAGATTTTAACTTTTATTTTTGAATTAAAAAAATAAAAGTAAAATTTTAACTTTTATTTTTGACTTAAAAAATAAAAGTCAAATTTTAACTTTTATTTTTGACTTAAAAAATAAAAGTAAAATTTTAACTTTTATTTTTGACTTAAAAAATAAAAGTCAAATTTTAACTTTTATTTTTAACCGAAAAAATAAAAGTCAGATTTTAACTTTTATTTTTGAATTAAAAAAATAAAAGTCAAATTTTAACTTTTATTTTTGACCGAAAAAATAAAAGTCAGATTTTAACTTTTATTTTTGACTTAAAAAATAAAAGTCAAATTTTAACTTTTATTTTTGACCGAAAAAATAAAAGTCAAATTTTAACTTTTATTTTTGAATTAAAAAAATAAAAGTCAAATTTTAACTTTTATTTTTGAACGAAAAAATAAAAGTCAGATTTTAACTTTTATTTTTGACTTAAAAAATAAAAGTCAAATTTTAACTTTTATTTTTGACCGAAAAAATAAAAGTCAAATTTTAACTTTTATTTCTTACCGAAAGAATAAAAGTCAAAAAATAACTATTATATTTTGACTTTTTTGAAAAAAGTCGTAACTGTTACGGTCCTATATCTATTTTATTTAACGCTACTTATATATATTTAATAATAAGTATATTTCCATAATGTTTATTATTTGATTTTTAACCGTTTTATTGCCCTTAAAATTAAAACCAATAGTTCAATACAAATTTTGTATAGAAAACAGCAAGTGTGTCAGTTCAAGTCTCAGTTAATTGCTAATGGGAAATTTTGAAAATGAGGCTAAATATTCCAAATGGGTAACATTTGTTTATATTTTATATTTGTGGTTGTAGCTAAACATAGCTTTGTTTTTTTCGAATTTTATATAAATATTTCATTCAAATTCATGTAGATATAGACTTCCTAAATAGTTATATTTATAGCTACTTCAAAATTAAGAATTTATAAAAATGCTGCCAAGTCTTTGAAATTAATGGCTTTCCTCTTTTAAATGTTTTGTAAACAAATATTGTTTTTATACAAATATTTAAAATTTTTGTATTTTTATATTAAAAACAACAAAAGCTAACAAATGAATTAAGTGTTTGTAAGTAAAGGTAGAGCAGGGCATACAATATAATTTCTCTATTTCGCGTTCCAAATGATCAAATTATATTTGTTTACAAGAAATAAAAAAAGTCTTTACAAGTAGTTATAGATGTACATATAAAATTCGAAAAAAACAAACCTAATATATATGTACATATTTGACATTCATCTAGGGACGGAAAATAAATATTGTAGAACTTTTTTTATACATGAAGTTAGTAATTTAAAAATACATTTTGTTTAAAATTTCCATTACTCCTTTAAATTTTAGGATCTTTATTATACATTCGGGCATGTTTTGGAATTAGTGCGAATTCAAATACGCGAGTAATTGAAATTTATGTCACTTATTTCACTGTGTTCCAAAGTTTTATCTGATTCGTTTTTAACTTTACTGCATTTAATGACCACTGGAAAATTATAATTCACTTCGATTTTTAACGAAACTTAAAGAAATTGAAAAAAAAAATTATGAAATTTTCACTTTCACCTAAAAGTGAAATCCAGGACTTAGCCGATTACTCACTTAAAACTTAACATCGAACTTTAAATTTTTTGCTTCTTTAAGCTTACTTAAATTTAGGTGATTTTTTCGTACACACAAGAAAAAAATATCCCTTAAATTTTGTTGAATAATAAAATCACAATTCAATTGATTCAATAAAAAAAAATGATTAATGATAACTATAACTTGTTGGTAATGTTTTTATTGAATCAATTACAAAATTAATTGAATATGCACTTAAAATAGTTAAACTATCAGAAAATACCATTTAATAAAAATTATGTTTTTTTTTGTAAACCGGTCTGCTTAATTTTCATTTAAATCAAATTGTTTTTTTTTTTATTGTTAAATGTTGTTTAAACTACAGTAAAAAAAAAATGATTATTCAGTTAAAAAATGTTGATTGAACAACTGAGAAATCAGTAAACACAAATAATTATTCAGTTGAAAATAAATGTTAAAATTTTACCTACCAATTCCGTAAAAATAAATGATTATTCATTTATTTGAAATTGCATCGGTTTTTTGTATTTTTGTTTGATTTTATAATCTACAAAATGTATACCCACACAGTGTATAAACACATTTTGTGTGAATAGTCTTATGTGTATGTGTGTTTATGAAGTTCTTGCAATTCAAATTGAAATAATTTTGTATATAAACAAACAATTTAAATAAAAAAGAAAATTTTAATTTTTTAATATTTTTTTTCAAACTGACAGCAAACAAATTTAAATTTGTAATAACTGTAACGGAAACAAATATACCACAAAATTTTGCGTTTTAAACAAATGAAAAAAATAAATGAAACTGAAAAAAAATCGGTAAATGACAGTAAATCATTTTCAACAAATGTATGAAAAAGTTTAAATAAATATTTTTTTTGAAAAATAAATGTGTTTTCCTTTATTTTTAACTGAACTGAAATCTTTTTTTTTATTAAACGACAAACAGTAAACTACATAATAGTTTTTCTGTTTTATTGGTATTCAATAAAATTTTTAATTAAAGAAATTTAAATGATTTCTTTTGTGTATACATTTTAATATCATTTTAAATATTGAATTTTCCAACCCTGCATATGTATATGTTAAAGTATGGCCAACACTCATGATGTTGGCATGAAAAAAGAAAACCATTAAAAAATAAAATTAAATAATAATGTACACTTCTTGCATACACATTCACACGTTTGTTCATTGGCGCGTCGTCGTAAGTCGATTCCAGCAATTTTAAGGAAACAATTTAATTTGTTCAGTGCGACTAACAAGTATTTATGCTAATATGTATATTGGTGCAAATTTCAATTTATACAAAGCTTGTACATATATTTATGTTAAGACAGTTAGTGTTGCAATAGAATAAAAGCGAAACGACAAGCCTCAAACAAAGCAACAACGAAAAATAGCCATGCAAAAGCTATAGTTGCGAAAGTCAGCTAAACAATAATAATATTAAAATTCTACTGAAGATCACTTGGAATTATGTGAAATTATGATACAGAAAACCAAAATGGCGATAGCCCTTAATTTATTCAATTTGTTTACTCTTTCTATAAAATTAATGAGAAAATTATAGAATTTATAATAACAATATTTAATTCTAGCATGCGCCGAAAAAAAAAAATATAAAATTATTTTGATTAGATTTCAAACCTATTTAGTACGTTGTTGACTGATATAATATTTTATCGCTGGTAAACTACACTAGAAATAAGAAAGACATTAAATGCCATAATATGATTTTTGATAACGAAAATGATAAAATTTGAGAGGCACAAAACAAGAACATATACAAATCCACAACGAAAATAGTATTCACCTCAAAATCCTTTGGCTGTTCGTTTTTTTTATACACATTTTTATTTTCGTATGACATAAAACGCTGCGCTTCAATTCTGTTTTGTAACTTATTCACATAACAAAAGTAAGAAGAAAGGAAACTCTTTTGATAGCAAAGCTAATGAAGAGTGTGAATGCGTGCCGATTATAATAAATTGAAGTTAAGCAAAAAAAGTGTTGAGTTTTACTGTTGGTTAGTGTAAATATTTACTTTTAACATTCAATTCAGTTATCTGAATGATTTTTGTTAAAGATTTTGTTAGAATTTTATGAGCAGTTTAATGATAATTGTTGAGTGTGAAGCGGAAAATGAAAATTATTACTACTTCTGCTGCGATGTAAAAGCAATTGATGCTTTAGCATAAGGAAAAAAATGAAGTAACATGAATCAGTTGTTAGTTTAAGATTGAACCATTTATTTTAAAGTGCTAGATAATTGGAAACAAACATTTTTAATGATATGAGCCATAAAAGAAGAGAAGTCAGCCATCCAGCCAGTCAGGCAATCATCATAATTATCGACATTGTTATCGTAGTCATCATAGTCAGCAGCCAAATTTATATTATTACCAGTGTTTCTGTTATGTTTATATCTGACTCAAGAGACCAGTCCAATTTCCAGAGTTGTTCCAATCTCTGCCATATGCATGTTGGCAAATACTAATGCTGAATATTGTTTAACTAGCAAATGACCAATAAAGAGTGTCGATGTATTTAACTGACACTAAACATGTTAAATATTTAACAAATTAATGTTGCAATAAATATATATGTATATTTCTTATGCTAAAGACATTGTGGCTTACTAAGTAATCATCCATGCCCCAGTCAGCAGTATGCAAGCCCTTAAATTTCTTAATTCTCACATGTGTGTAAGAATATAACGGGCATGCTTGATTGAGACAACAACGTTGTTTATAAAATACTCTCATACCATGTGGATACACCCGTTCCCGTTCCCATTGCCGTACCTGACTGACTAAATGTCTACTGTGTGTACTTAAGTTGAGGCAAGCGAAGGTATTTAACTTTTGCATATTTTTTTTTCTTGGAACAAATGTTGTTTTGCATTTTAATTCCAACACATAAATGAAGACCTGCCGTGCATTGGACATTGTGCGTTTTATAACGTCGCAAATATTGTTGAATTTGTCAAGATACCCTACATTCATAAAGTGAGGTTAACTTATTTAGGGAAGACGTTGTAAAAGATGTGAGATGAAAGGTGTTCACCTTAAAAAAACTGAGAACTTCAAACAAACAAAGATTAAACCACTGTCAAAAATATATGCTGTGTAGCCCTTGAAAACACTCGAGTTTAATTGACCTAATGATTATAGTCTGTGGAGTTGAAGAACTATTGAACTAGAAGATGAAGAACTATAGAACTAGAAGAACGAACTAGGTGTCAGAAAGGAGCTGAACTATAAAGAGCGGTCTATAAAAAAAATAAAATACCCAAGTCTAATCGTCTGTAATAAATACGTTGCATAAGTTCCTTGTCGTTTGGCGAACATCCACTTTTTGTGCCGTGTAAAAATACTTAAGTGAGGTATCGGTATCCCCTTGACGGCCTGCCCAAATCCATTTGACTAGAAACCTGAATTTTGATATATTTATTGCCTGGGGCATGTGCTAACTCACTAATAAGTTACTTTCCTGAACGTTCAGTAGGAATGGGGATAAAAGAGGGTTCAAAAAAAGAGAAGTCTCCCCCTCAATGGCCTGCTGAACGTTAAAGAATTGACATTAAAAGATCAAATGGAATTGAAACACTAAAATTGAGAAACGAAATGAAATGGAACGGGAAACGAGTGGAATCTAAACACTGTGGAAAGGAATCAAAATGGATTGGAATGGGGAATTAGTGGAATTGAAACACAAGAGACGGGGAAAGTAATATAATGGAATGAGTAGAATTGCAATATTAAACATATGGAACGAAATGGAATGGAACATGGAAACGAGTGAAATTGAGACATAAAACAAGGGGGAACGAAATGGAATGGAACTGGGACCAAGTGGAATTGAAACACAAGTCAAAAGGAACGAAGTCGAATGCAACAACATCAGTTTCTATCCCACCGACTTATTGGTCGCACATTCGTAAGCTACATACTATAAGTCAGATTTTGGGATCACCTACATAATATGTATGTAGGTCATCCCAAAATCTGACTAGAAATCTGATGAGCAGTCTTGAATTTTATTGGTTTTTGGTGTTTGTGTTAAGTTTTCGGTTTGGGTGTGTTCTGACATATATGGTAGAATTTTATGGCCAACATTTTTGTAGAACATTTCATCCCCGCCCTTCCCGTTTTTCGGGGTTTTTTTTTACAATTTTTTAGAATAAAGCCAAAAAATGCCGTTATGAGGGGGAGTTAGAGGGTTTATATGTTCTACAAAAATATTTGCCATACCACATACCACTTCAGATGCAAAGAAAACATAGTTTTATTTACCGATATGCTGCAAGAACAGGCCAGAGCTGGGAAACTTTAACCGCCTCTAAAATGAAATTCCGATGTAAACTATCAAAACGCCGACACACGAATACTTTTTTTTTTGGTCTCCTTAACAGGAATCAATCGTCGGAACACGGTATTTTTTTGTGTTGAACTGTGTAATTGGATAATAGGATTATCTTTTAATTTCTTGTTCCTCTTTTGAATTCCCAATACAATATTTTTGCTTTATTAATTAATTGTAAAAAATTCAAAATTAATAAATAACATCCTTACAAATGAATGTTAATGGTATTAATCGAATTGCTACTAATCTTTACTCTAGGTGTAGATTTTTTCTGCCCCTAAACCAACTACATACACCCCCGTAAGAGTGGTATCCTCGAAAAAATTTGTAAATAAAAACCCAACCATTTGATAACGAGTCTCCTTTGGGGGCTAAAAACAGAATTTTCTGCCAAAAAAGAAAAAAAATCAAATTTTTTAGTAAATAATTAAAACGTCATAGTAAAGTTTATTGTTGATCGGTATAAATTTTATGTGATATGTTCTTCGTGCCTCTTCAGCCAAAACAAAAATTAATAAATTTTTTTTTTAGCAAATCAATGAAACTTCATAGTAAAGTTTTTTGTTGATCCGTATAAATTTTTATGTGAGATGTTCTTCGTTCGGTTAAAAATCAACAAATATTTCCCAAATGAAGGTTAAAATGTCTTAATAATAAGATGTATTTTCGTTAGGTTCAAGATCATGAAAATTTTTTTCAAAGGAAAAATTATTTTGTAACCATGGAGACTGCACAAGCCGAACGAAATTTATTTCAACTCAAATAGGACATTTCTTTATTCGCGTTTTATAGTGTTAAACATCTCTTCTTTAACATAAGTGGAAAAGATATATGAGAACTAATCCAGGTTGATTTATTAATTTAAGATAAATTTACTTACGAACTCTAGCGGTGTTTAGTAATCTCCATACATATACATAACTAATGCTCATATCTGTACTGTTTTTCGCAGTATTATACTGTTTTTCGACATCAAAAACTGCGTACTGCTTTTCTCCCTCAAAGTACATAATAGAAATAACGGCGAACAGTGAATTCATGCAATAATATTGTTTACTTCAAAAATAAGCATGTCAAGCAATAGTCACCAATGTTTTCGCGCCGCACGCCCAACAATTGCTTAAAGAAGATTTAAAAGACTGTAGTAATGTGTCTATCTACACAGAGGCATCAAACCATGGGAATATCAAACTTTTTCCTGTGTTCGTTCGATATTTTATCCCTCCTGTCGGAGTACGCGTTAAAGTTTTGAATTTAACCGAAGAAGCTGGTAAAAATTCCACCTTTATATCCGATCTAATAACGTCAGTGACTATGATCTGAGGAAGAAAATCGTCTGCTTCTGTGGCGATAATGAAAAATTTAATTTTGGTGGAGAAACTCGTGGCTGAAAGAAAAATTTATATCACCGATTGAAACAGTGGCTTCCACATTTGGTCGGCATCGGCTGTGCCGCTCACATAACACACAATGCATTGAAATTCGCATGTGATGAAATACCATTCGACGTAAAGTAGGTTGCTGTTAAAACATATTCTCACTTCTACCTTAACACTGTACGCATGACAGCATTGAAAGCTTTTTGTGAAGAAGGAGTGGTGCATAACAGGCTGCTCGGATATGCAAAAACACGATTTTTGGCTCTCGGACCAGCTATCAAGCGTATTTTAAAACTCTATGATGCTCTTCAAATGTATTTTCTTGAACTTGAAAGAGGAGAAAAAAAGTTAAAGGATTTTTACAGTGAAGAATCATTACTATTTTGGTTGCTATTCGTTCAAGAGCAGGTAAAAAATTTCATTGGGGGTACCAATTCAATTTCTCTAATTATATAGAATTTTCCTCTTCTCTTTCTAATTTATTTTTCTTTCATCAGGCTGAATTATTCGGGAAATATGTGCTGAAAATTGAAGGTGATGATGTCACTGTAATCGAAGTTGCACACTGTTTTAATGAGCTCGAAGAAAAACTAAAAATGCGTCAAGAGGATGATTTTTATCGCCAGCTGTACTAGCAGAAAAGCAAAAACTTTTTGACAATGGATACAATTCGATTTAGATAACTCCTACTTACATTTATGGACAGCACCGTTCGAGCCACTGAAACTTTTTGCGTGGGCAGTATTGCAAAAAACACCAACATGGAATGAAGTCGAAGCCGTTATGGACAAATTGAGCGAATACAATTTGTACAATGCCAATGAAAATGTGGTAAATTTGCACACCCAATTTCAATCGGTGGGTGGAGATATTTATTCATCTCAATAACGCCAATTGCGAATTCAAAGAAATGGCCACGACCGTTAAATATATTTTATGTTTGCTAGGAACTTCAGCATCAGTGGAACGAATCTTCTCTGCAGTGAACAAAACTTGGACGTCAGACAAAACCCGATTAGATGTGCAAACATTGAAGGCGATTCTGGCCGTCAAATGTAATTTGAAGTACAAATGCGTTGATTTCTATGATTACCTCAAAACAAAGTCGGCATTGCTTATTCAAATTGCTTCAAACGACAAATACAAAACAACCACAAAAGCTGATTTTGATGGAAATGATTGTTAATTTTTTTTTATACATTGAATAAAATATATACTGCGAAAAGTACTGTTTTTCCAAATCGATTTACTGCTTTTTTAAAAAATTTCAGTGAAATGTACTGTTTTTGGTCCAATAAAATATACGAGCGTTATACATAACATATACTATGCTCAATCAACTATCAGCTGTTATTTAAAGACATGTGTTTCATGTTTTCTAATATCAGCTGCTAGCTGATTGGAAGTTATTAAACACAGCTTAAAGCTCGTAATAAAATGCCAAATATAACAACATTTTACTTGCGCGAGATGTTAAATCTTAAAACAGTTGTTGCTCGCCATCAAATGGAGAGTTGACGAAATTGTTAAAGCTTATTAATTCATAGGCCTGTTATTTTAATTCACTTTGGAGAAGTTAAGTGTTTTGGGAGCACCGAAGGGGGTGCTGTGATATTTATGAGTAAATTAATGTTGCCGCAACCATTTGCATAACAGTCCAAGGCGCTGATCATTACACCACAACGCATAGAAAATGCTTTATAATAATATGAAACAAACTGCATTCGAAATCTAGTTTAAACTAGAATTCGAAATCTAGCTTGTGTATAATAGTAGTTTACAGTACCACATGATTGAAATCCAACTGGATTTTGAGCGTGATGTAAATACAATTTTAGGGCGAATAAGCTATCTAAAAATTAACAATACAATTAAACACACTCAATGTAGTTAATTTGTGGATATTTTATTTAAAATTAATAAATTTTTAATCATACCGCTGTAGGCTAATTTTCAAATCATAGCATTAACTTAAGTCGTTTTGAGTTAACAAAATGCACATTTGATGTTTTTTTTTCGTTAACTTTTTGCATATTCGTCGTTTAAAAGTGTTGTAAATATTTTAAGCGTCTGTTGTCTTGTTTCTGGCTAATAACTGCTTTTTAATGAATAAATCACCGAATGATTAAAATCTCTTAATAACATTCATTTAATGATATGACTTTTAACGATATCTTAACAACGTTTACGATCGTCGACGTTGTTGATTTTTGTATTAACTGTGTGCTGGTTACACTACAACAAATGACTGTGTCTCTGCATGCGTATGTGTGTGTGTGTGTATTAATGTGAGCCAAATTAAAGAAGTGCCTTTTTTTACCAGGATGTGCTGTGTGCTGTATGCAGTGTTCTGACGACGGTTAGCTGACGTCGTCATTGTCATTTAAATTCAACTATGTTTATAATGAGTTAATAATAATAATTTTTTGCGGAAATAATCAAATTTTATTTCTATAAATGTAGTTTAATGTGAGAGAGTGTATGTTAGGACAGTATCAGTGTATTTAATATGTAAATTCTATGTGCAAAATGTTATTTTTTTAAAACTCTGTCGCGTCTACATGTCTGGGCTCGTTTAAGTGCATTTTTGTAACATTTGCATACTTATTGCAATTTAATTTTTCAAATGCTATTTTAAATATAAACATAATCAGACAGACATATTATCCAGACATACAGATAATCATGCATACATACAAACATTTATACCCAGCAAAAGTTTTCGGAAAGTAATAAATAAAAACTTTGCTTCTGTGGATCGATCCCAACATTGATTATAAATTAATTTGCAATAAATTAGAACGCTTAGCTTTCGAGGGAAATTATTGATAATACGAGGGCGGATCAATAAGTCCGTGACTTTTCGAACTTCCCTCATAGTTTTATGAAATTCAACACTGTTCCCATCAAGTACCACCTGTTAATAGACTACTGTCAAATGTTGAGCAAGTTCCGTCATTTATAGCAGGATTTTTTGAGGTCCATAAAATAGGCATGTGTTTGATCAATAATTTCGTCGTTGGAGCTAAATCTCTTTTCACCGAGCCATTTCTTTAGGTTTGGAAATAGGAAATAGTCACTGAGGGCTAAACCCAGAGAATAAGGCGTATGAGGGGGCAATTCGTAGTCTACTTCATGGATTTTTGCCATGGAAACTAAGCTGTCACACGATCCCGTTGGTGGTTAATTGTGAGCAAACGCGGCAGCCATCTTGCGGAAAGCTTTTTCATACCCAAGTAATCGTTAAAAATTTAAACCACTGAGCCCTGTGAAATGCTTATGTCTTCCACAATATATTGCACATTCAATCTCCGATCGGCCAACATCATATCGAGAATTTTTTCATTGTTTTGGGTGTAGAGACCTTAACTGGGCGTCCAGAACGTTCGGCATCTTCCGTGCTTGTAAGGCCACAACGAAAGTCAGTAAAGCACTTTTTTACCATTGAAATCGATGGAGCAGAGTCCCCATAGTATTTATCAAGTTTTTCCTTGGTTGGATTGATGGTTTTTTTTCGCAAGAAATAATGTTAAATGAGCACTCGAAATTCACTTTTTTCCATTTTTAAAAAATCCACGAGGTTGTATGTTTTGAACAGCTGTTAAACGCAAAGTAAATGACGGAACTTGCTCAAAATTTGACAGTGGTCTATTAAAAGGTGGTACTTGATGGTAGCAGTGTTGCATTTTATGTAGCTACGAGGGAAGTTCGAAAAGTCACGAACTTATTGATTCGCCCTCCTAGAACAGATTGAATTCAATTTGTTAGATGTTGTTGTACAACTTGTTCTTTGCCACCAGTAATTGTTGCTGGGTGCACCTACGTTTGCATAAGTATTCTAAGCACGCAAACGCATAACGCAAACCTATTAGGCATAATCACAGTCAATTACATAAACGCTTGAAAAGGAAAAAAACAAAAGAATTATATTTCAAATGTAGCAGTTGGTATGAATTTTCGTATGTGTGCAGTTATACGATATGTTGCTAAATACATACAGACTTTGTTAATTATGATTATAAGGAAGTATACATTTTTTTTAAAAAAATTATGATATGACCTAAAATTATAAGGCGACCATTAATTGTCACTACTAAAATCACTAGGGTGGTCAGAGTCTGAGAAAATGTCGATCCGAAAGTTGTACTGATGCGGAAAAGTTTTTTGCCTAACGTTTTGGGCACTGTAAAACAATTTCAAACTTTTTCCAAAATTACGGGGTTCCGACGATTGAT
Organism: Eustalomyia histrio; assembly: GCA_949748255.1. Lineage (NCBI taxonomy): Eukaryota > Metazoa > Arthropoda > Insecta > Diptera > Anthomyiidae > Eustalomyia > Eustalomyia histrio. Next base: position 6,932,060 of record OX456523.1, read on the forward strand.
TCTTGTTAAGGAGACCAAAAAAATATACGTGTTTCGGCAATTTGATAGTTTACTTCGGAATTGCATTTTAGAGGCTGACAAAGTTTCCCAGCTCTGGCCTGTTCTTGCAGCATATCGGTATATAAAACTATGTTTTCTTTACATCTGAGGTATAGAGTATGTTAAGTAACTTTGTAGATAATTGTATGGCAAATATTTTTGTAAAACATATTAACCCTCTAACTCTTCCTCATAATGGCATTTTTTGGCTTTATTCTAACAAATTGTAAAAAACACCCCGAAAAGGGGAAGAGCGGGGATGAAATGTTCCACAAAAATGTTGACCATAAAATTATACTATATATGTCAGGGCACACTAAAGACCAAAACTTCACACAAATACCAAAAACCAGACAAATTCAAGATTGCCCATCAAATTTCTAGTCACATTTTGGGATGACCTAAATATTATGTAGGTGATCCCAAAATCTGTTGGCCATCCCAAATTTTGACTAGAAATCTAATGAGCAATCTTGAATTTGATTAGTTTTTGGTGTTTTTGTTAAGTTTTGGATTTTGGTGTGTTCTGACATATATAGTAGAATTTTATGGCCAACATTTTTGTAGAACATTTCATTCCCTCCTTTACCCTTTTTCGGGGTGTTTTTTACAATTTGTTAAAATAAAGCCACAAAATGCCATTATATGGGGGAGTTAGAGGGTTAATATGTTTTACAAAAATATTTATCATACCATTATCTGCAAACTTGCTGAACATACCCTACACCTCAGATGTAAAGAAAACATAGTTTTATATACCGATATGCTGCAAGAACAGGCCAGAGCTGGGAGACTTTGACAGCCTCTAAAATGCAATTCTGATGTAAACTATCAAAATGCCGAAACACGTATATTTTTGTTGGTCTCCTTAACAAGAGTCAATCATCGGGATCCGTAATTTTTTTGTGTGTTGAACTGTGTTATAGATGTAGAAATATTAGTTAATATTTGAAATTTGTAGTTTTTTTGTATAAAATATCTTTATTTTATAATATCGATATTTCGTCTTCTTTGAATGGCATTAGGGATTGAGTTGAGTTCAGGGGGGTTGGAACCGCAGAAGCAAGTCAATGACACTCAGACTAAAAGTTTTCCATTGTACCACCATACCTTAAACAGGGAAGCCTAAAAATGTTTTGCCACATCTTTAAAATGAAACAAAATAAATTTTAAATTATTTATTTGGATCTTTAAGTTTTTTCATCAATTTTGGAATATTATATCGGTCAAGTGGAGACAGCCATTGTTGATCATTTCGGCTCTTTTTAACGCATTTGCCATCATCTCCGAAAAGAACTTCGCACTCTTGTCGGATATTCTCTTTCAGAGTCTGTGGCTTGTACACATTGACCCGTGGCTTAAAAACAAAAAGTCAGGAGCGGTTAAATCAGGCGATTTTGCTGGCAACTGAAAATTGAGACATAATGCGACCCGTAAACCTATCCTTCAAATTGTCCTTTATCGCGTGAGCTGTGTGTGTGCAGTTGCGTTGTCGTGTTGGAATCTTTTAAAAGCTCGTTGATGACGGTTCTGTATTGTTCACCAGTCACAGTAACCATTTTACCAAATTAATAACGCCCGATAAACCTTCAGCGTAAATGGCTCACCATGCAACTACTTTCAGTGGATGAAATGGCTCTTTTTTTTTAACGGAAACAACACTCAGGAAATATTTCCTAAAAATAAATGCTTTGCTTTCATTTGAAAGAGGAGAATGAAATGTTGTGAAAGATGAAGAGCTTCGAACAGAACTGTTGTTACCCGCCATCTGATGGAAAGTTGGCGAAATTGTTAAATATTTTTAGTTTTTAGCCTGTTATGTTATTTTACTTCAGTGGGGTTAAGTGATATGGGAACACCGAAGTAGGATATGAGGGGTAGAAAACACGTATATATTATATATTATTTTACTAAATTGATGTTACTGTCGCTAGGGATTGAACCCCCAATCTTCTGTGAAACAGTCCAACGCGCTAACTAATACACCACAATGCGAGTCGTAAATAATCCACCTATTCTAAGTGCCCCAGAAACGTAAATTTAGTTCTTTACATATGTGTTCAGATGAAAATGGTCCTCGTTGCTCATGATGAATTTGAACAGAAAATCGTCAACTGAAAAAAGTCACGAGTATTCCGCATTCTTGAGGAGTATAGCGTTCCAAGGCGCTACGACGTATATTCTGTATCTGTTTACATCAGAAATATTAAAACAAAACTGACAGTTGCCGTCACTAGCCAGAGTTATAGTATCGGGTAGAAATAATAGAAGAAGAGAAAAATCCTAGCCTAGAATTTTCCAGTCTTTCTTATAAGCCTAAGAAACTTAGCCGGGGTAGTTTAGGAATAGAATTCAGCAACAAATAAATTTGAACCCTATTGCGCTTGAAAGATATATAAAATCCTTCTTTATAATATCTTTCCGTTTAAATGATTCTTAAACGGAACATCAACATCACCTTTTTGTAGAAAAGAAAATTTCCAACTGTGATTATTTTCAAAACCTTTCAACCATTTTAAATATGACCTAAATAATTTTGGCTTTCGATAATTGAACTATGTACTGATCAAATGTCTGTTAATTTAACGTAACATCCTTTTTTAAAAATGTTTAACAAAAAAAAAAAAATAATAAACCGCAAAATTTAAAAATTAGGTTAACAAGATATTATTAAGCATCCTTGATGAAAACATTGACTGATAAATCACACATATATTTACATACTTCATACTCGTACTACAATTTTTGGTTGCATGTAACATACAATAAACCTCAAAGTATTTATTTATTTATTTAAACACAACAACATCTTAGTATCAGTGATAATGAAATATTTATTTAAAACAAATCTTTAAATGTTTTAAACATCTGTTTTTTCTTCTTCATCTTCATCTTCTTACCATACGTTGTCACAGATGACGCGAATTCAGACATACCAACGTCTGTTCACAAAAAAAAAATATACTTTAACAAAAATGATGCTTTTAACGCATTTTATACACATGCTCCGCTTCCTGTGCTGAGCGTATTCCTATATTTATTGCTTCATTTAAGATCATTGCCAATTTGTGATTTAATTTTTTTTTATTTCATTTGTTTGTGGCCAACCTCAACATCTGGTTAAGATAATAGTTTAGTTTTAATTAAAGATTTATTGATGACCCAGTTGAACTAAAAAAGGATTAACACAAACAAAATGCGGTCAGTGAAAATTTTTCAATAACTTGAACTCTTATTAGGGGATACCTTTGTACAAGGGATAATTTTTTAGCCCACAGGATCAAAAAAGGATTCTCTATTGACCAGATACTGCACTACATCCAGAAAACAGATTCGTGCTGAAAAGCTTATTTGGTGCTAATTAAATGCTTAAGTTTTTTTGATTGTTAAAGCAACAAATATTGTGCTATCACATTAGGCCAAGCATTTACCGTGAATGGTGTTCGCTATCGCGAGATGATAACGAACTTATTGTGGCCAGGAATTGAGGATATGACTCTGCACGATATGTGATTTCAACAGGATGGTGCCACTTGCCATACAGCTAACGAAACAATGGCTCTTTTGCGCGACAAATTCAATGGCCGTGTTTTCTCACGTGGTGGCGATGTCAATTGGCCGCCAAGATCATGTGATTTCACACCGTTGGACTTCTTTCTTTGGGGTTATTTCAAAGAAAAGGTGTACGTCGATAAGTCAGCAACAATTCAGGAGCTAAAGGATGAGATAATTCGGCACATTAACGGCATAGAACCTCAATTATGGACACCTTAAAAATATATAGAGCACCTACTTGAATTTCGGTGACATATCTTAACCCCTACGGTAATAATACCCATTTCTGCTTTGGGAATTCTACCAAATTTTTAGCCATCTATGATGCCATGATGCCAAATGATGCAACTACAAAAAAATTCTTAGTCGAGACCACGAAATTCTTAGCCGATTTACAGAAAAACTTAGCCTCTAGCTGGGGTTGTAAAGCAAGTACAGTGATTGTGATGTGAATGTATACATGTTTGAATTGGTAAAACCTTTGCTAGAGGCTAAGTTTTTCTATAAATCGGCTAAGAATTTTTTTGTAGTCGCACCATTTGGCATTATGGCATCATAGGTGGCTAAAAATTTGGTAGTTTGTTCATCCTGGTTTATAGGGTCCTTGCTATGACCGTTTTGTAAACTATCATATAACCAATTTCTGGATGGAAATAAGGACAATATCCATAAAGGTTAATGAACTGACGCTAACATTCCAATTCTAACGAAGTTGTCCGTAAAACTAAATCTATGGCGCAAAGTTTTTTCAATTGAGCTATAATTTTGAGTGTTCTTGGTGAAATGGTTGGCGCTTTGGACTGTTGCACAGAAGGTAGCGGTTTCGATTCTTTGCGACGGCTGTATCAATTAATAAAAATAATATATGTGAGCTTTTTTTCTTCCTCATACGTATCGCAGGATCCTCCTCACCTAAGTAAAATAACATAACAGGGCTATTAACTAAAAAACTTCAACAATTTCGCCAAATCTCCATCAGATCGCGAGCAACAACTGTTCGAAGATTTACCATCTCGCGCAATTACAGTGTTGAAGTCTTTCATCGTTCATCGTTTATCTCTCCTCTATTCCCTTTCCAAAGAAAGCAACACATAACAAATAATTAGTAGGAAGAATTTCCTGAGTGCAGCTTCTCCTCTTAAAAAAAAGACTCCTTTAACATTTGCAAAACATACGAGCTTAAGTGAAAGATTAGACAATGAACGATCTTCTTATTGAAGAGTATTATTATAGCACCACTGATGGGATACTATCTGATGTCGGCGATAGATTCGCAGGAAGCCTTTGCACTGCATGGGCAAGTGGTTGATTGCTTTACAGGAAAAAAAAGGAATAACTGTCAAATGATTCAGCTAATTGTTAGTTAAACATCTATTATAAGACTTGTTATCCTTTACTCTTTTAACGAATGGTCAACAGGTGCCGAATTACGGTATTCGTGATCGAACTACAATAATACTAATAATGAAAACCCAAACTTCAACTTGAAATCTTAGTCCGAACTACAACTTGGACCCTTTTACCTGATGGAAAAAATTTCGTCTAAATGTTTTATTTTCAGAAATAATAAAATAATTCCGATCTTAACGATCGTATAAAAATTTGAGTCGGTTGCGTCAAACAAATTTCGAGGTTGCAGCAAACTAATAGTTATGTACTTTGGCACACTCAGTTCTCGCCTATTGGTACAATTGGTGCCATGTCATAACCCCCACCAACATTATCCCTATTTTATTGAATTATGTCATAACTCCCAAACCATTTTAGGGATAGTCGTAATTGCGGAAAGATTTTACTACGTAGTCCAACGCCAGCTTCACTAAGGAAAGTTTTTATGTATAGCGGCATTAGTGGTTAAGAGTTTTCTCCTCTGTCAAATGTCCGAAGCCGGCTTCGTTGAGGCAAGATTTTTTTGTAACCTCCTGTCACCGGTACCAACGCAACGTCTGTAACAGTAGACAGTAAGTAATCTCCAGGTGGTTAGTAAGCGCAATGAATTTCTCAATTCCAAAATTCAGTCCTTGAACTTTCTTTAACTTGAATCATTTTATTTTTAAATCAAGATATCATTGATTGTGATTGCCATTTGATGAGCTTTGCTTGATAGATAAAATTCCTTAAACTTTAATTCAATATTAATCATCATTTCCACGCAAAAACAAAGACTGCTAAATCTGCAACAATTGTATCAAATAGTTTGATGATGACAAAAAAAGTCCTTTCAGCTACGTTAATATAAACACAATTCACAAACCGCGACAAAAAAATTCCTAAATGATTACACTTAATCCACCGAAAATATTTTTGAGCATTTTTTTTTCACAAATCTTGTTGCTGTTGTATTAAGCAATTTGCTAATCGAAAAACCAACTAAAAAAAAAGTATTCCTTATCCCTAAGCCAAAGAAGATGTCGTGCATTAAAGAAAGAAAAAGAATAAAACAAAAAAAAAAAAAAGTAAAGAATTTGTAAATCCAAAAATCAATTTAAATGTATGTACCACAATTTGTACTGGAATGTTGTACGTTTAAAAGCTTAAGGAATCACAATTATTTCCAAGAAAAAGTTGCAAACACGGCTCTTACTGAAAACTAAAAACAAATTACATAAGGAAAATCTTTTTTTTTTTGAAAAGAAAAAAAAACAACACTTGGCTGGATAACTGGATAAAACAAAAGAACAATATCAATCTTTGCTAAAACTGAAACTGTCATCAAAATCATTGTTGTCCCTTCATATTATCCCCACTCAAAACTTAGACTTTGATTTTTTGTCATTGTTTTTTTTTTTGTCCTAAATGCTGTTAACAATGATGCTAATCCATCTCCTTTGGCTGTGTAATAATGCCAAGTTAAACACAAATTTATGCCCAAAATATCTTTTAACAAAAAATGTCACATACAAAGACATGAATACTACAAACTACAAGATCAACACGCAATAAACACAATTTATACAGATCAACAGCAAAAAAAAAAAAAAAAGTCATCAGCAATCTTAAATGCATCCAACTAAAGGATGGGAAGGGGCCAGACATTCATATGTAGTCAGTGTGAAAGTGAAGTGATGTTTAAACCAAGGTCACCTAATATTATACCAAAGTGACTGTTTAAGCGACAATAAGTACATGTCTGCCAATATGTAGTCATCCCAGTCAGGATGACAACAACAATAGGTGTTCACCTCATTACTTACAACCAACCAATTTTTTTTTCCAATCATCAACATCAGCATCATCTTTCGGGCTTATTTTGTACTTCAAGTACACACTCCAAACAATTGAGGGTGATCGCTGTGGATCATTTGCTATAATCGCGCTTTATAAGCATAAAAACGTTGAAATTGAAATCGAACGTTCGTAAGACGAACTGTGTGAGTTATGCGCGGCATTGTTTTTGAATTACGGACAATTCACAGAATTATATTCAGCGTAGGAATACGATGACTGAGTACATTGACCATTGCCCCAGCTCTAATTGATGCAAGTTGGCTATAAATTTTTATCGCAGCACCGATCAGAATTTTTTTGATTCTGACAGTCAAAGATGACATTTACTAAATGCAAAAAAAAAAAAAAAAAAAAAATAAAACAAGAAGAAAAAGGAAACAATAATGGTTGCAACAAGTTAAACAACCCTAAATATTATATTCATTGAGTGCTATAAATATTATCATACGAGGGTTGTTCGATAATAATTTCGATTGGTAATTACTTTTAGATAGAGGTCTTTTAAGTTTTCTTTTTATTTTATTTCAATCTAATAGAATACAGGGTGGGCCATTAAAAATTTTAAATTTGAATCGGCTATAAAAAAAATGTACTGATTATTTTGTAAAATTTCTGATTTTATTGGAAAGGTTGACTACCACGACTGGCTCGGCAGTACCTCATCCGATCAAAAATGTGAGAAATGTTCAGTTCCTGAGAACGATGACGAGTTAATGTTGATGGATGTTCTGAAACATTCTTAGTCACAGCAGCAATGTTTTCGATTGAACGCACTGGACGAGAACGTACGAGAACTTGATGGTTTGTCCAATAACGATCCATTTTAATGAACTCGCTTCACAAATTGACGCACAAGCCGAACTGAAGACCGATCTCTTCTCGGAAATTGTTCACGTAAATTTCTTACAGTTTGCGTTAAACACTTCTTTGGAAGTAAGTTTTTAATATTTCCCAATTTTGTTCGAGCGTATAGCGTCCCATTTTGCAAATGTCAAACATAAACCTGAAAATAAAAATGAATGTTATTCTACCTTTCAAAGTAAAAGTAATCGGTAGTTCAAATTTAAAATTTTAAATGGCCCAGCTCTAATTGATGTGTAGAAGAGTAGAAGAGGAGGAAAATCAAAACATTAACTCAGAACTCAGATGAAAGTAATATCCGGTTTAGAAACTTAGAACAACAATATGAAGAGGTCGTGACATATCATTTGGTGCAATGAGTTCGACTCCAACTGCATCACTGGAGGTGATTTTGAACCTGGATCCTTTGCACGTCGCGATACAGGGAGATGCTATGAAGCAAGCAATCGAACTCCACAAACTATTTAAGTTCAAAGAAGATGACCATAAAGGCCATCTGAGGATCCTTAACGGGGCCAGTTACATAAAGAACATGACACTATGTAGTGATCAAATAAATTCAGTGATTGAACTAGGAAGAGAATACAAAGTTCAAATCCCAACAAGAGAAGAATGGGAACTTGAACCCCCATGGTTAAAGGAAGATGCACAGAATTGTATACTGACAGATCCAAAACTTCTAGCGGAGTTGGAGCCGGTGTATACGGACCTAGGTGCAGAATTCACATACCTTTAGGCAAAGATTCAACTATATTTACTGCAGAACTATATGCTATTTATACAGCAACGACTGAACTTCTGGAAAGGAATCTTGTGAGAACAAAGATAAACTTAATGTCGGACAGCCAGGCTGTAATAAAATCCGATCTATCACCATAGATCAGTGCTAGAGTGCCACAAAGCCCTCAACCAACTAGCGACCAATAATAAGGTAACACTTATTTGGGTACCCGGTCACAGTGGACATGAAGGCAATGAAAAAGCTGATGAACAAGCGAGACTAGGAGCGGAACTGCCATTTATTGGCCCAAGTTCTCAATTTGGTTTCACGAAAAAGGACATCACAAATATGATATCAAATCTGATCAAGACGAAATCTATTTAATATTGGAACAAACAGAAACCACTGAAACATTCAAATAAATTCTTGTCATTCAATGAAAAGAGGAGTGGAGAAGCCCTTCAGTTGAAGTGCGGAGCACTCACAGGATACTATCCATGTAATTACATCCTAAACAAAATGGGACATGATCGAGATACGACATGCAGATATTTTATGGAAGATGAGGAGACCATGGAGCATGTAATAGCTTAATGTCCTGGTTTTGCATACCTACGATTTATCACATTTGGCAGACCTGATATCATGGAGGAACAATACAAAAAGCTAGAGGTGAAGAACATTGTACCGCTACTCAAGCCTGCACTGGAGAACAACAGAGGAAAATACTAGAGGGTGCACAATAGATCTACTTGGTAGCGGTGCTGGAGATACGGACTACTCGTAAATCGTAATCGTAAATCATTTGGTTCCACACATTGTAAGTGATCTAAAGATATTAGCAAAAATAGCGTCTAGAGGTTATTTGGAAACCACATAGTACAGGAAGTGAAGTGCACTATGTAATGCACAACAATAGGTTCAGGTTTATCCAGAGACGAACAATAGGATGTGCAGATTGAAAATAAAAAACCAAACCAAAAAGCCACTTTCAGAAACTCCAGTTTCAGAAACGAGTAGTGAAACTTTTATTTAATACATTGGTTTTAGAAGTACTATGAAACTTTTAGGATGCACAGAGTTAAAAGCTCGAGTCCATCATTAGCCATGCTTTTAACTCCGTACATCCTGAAAGTTTTATAGTCCTTGATAAAATCAATGTATTAAATGTTTCGCTACCCGTTTCTAAATTTGGATTTTCGATTTGGTGCCTTTTTATCTTTCTGGTTTGCTTTTAATTTTTTATCCTGCACATTCTACTGTTAAATAGTCCTAGGTTAAACTCTCACTGCAGGATTTTTATCCTTAGTGTCGATTTACTCAAAAAAACATCATTAAGTTTCATACGCGACTTTAAATGGGAAATAAAAAGGGTCGGTGGTGGTGAAATACGCCTTTCTCAAGCTTTCTTCTTGCACTATTTCTTCAGGAGATTGATAAAGTACATAAATATGGGCAAAATAATGCTTCCTTAAATTGTCAAAATAAAACCATTGTCAACAAAACCCCTACTTTCCGAAAAATCGCACTAGATTTGGTCTTGTGATAACTTCTAAACCCAATTTACCTCTAAATTAAAATTGGAAACGAGACAATTAGATAGGTTGGGTTAAATGAGAGTATGAGAGAAGGTGAGTAAACTCTAAGTCCATGTGACCATTAAGATTTTCCCTCGTCTTTCCTCATATTCTTATGGAAAAACTCGACCTAAAACCATACCGATTTCCTTCAAAAGTCTGCGAGACCAGACAATATAGATTTCACATACTGTAAGATTTTCAAAAAAACTGCTTCCGGATATCTAAATCGCCGCTTCTTCAGCCCTGGGATATCACAGAGTGGATGATGAACTATACCCTCCTCCTTTACGGTAAATCTGGCAGTCCTTGTTCTTCTTGGCTTAGACAACGGCCATAGGGTTCCAAATACCTCATAGGTATTTAAACCCATCCACCTTAAGCTTGGTTTCTATGCTATATGTAACTAATCGCACCCAACAGGTGAATCGGAGGGATCATGACATTCGCTTGTGTCTTATATCCAGCCGAGTTAATGTTATTTCCGCGCAACTTCATTAGCCAACGTGTGCCAAGACCCCTATCTGTCTGACTACTTGTCACCATATTTGGCTAAGGAAATCAATCCAGTCCCTAACAAACTTTGATCTTATTGTGTCAGATATCAAGGGATTAAACTGTCCACGATGATAGATCCATAATCCGGTCCATGGCTTAATTGAATAGACTTATTTCTGGAAAACGCTACACTTGCTCGTCTGATGAAAGCCCGAATCACCAGTTCCCCTTCAAACTGTCCCCATCTTCATAAACAAACTGGGATCTTATCCCTTTGTATAACAGATTTTGGGGTCTAGTCTGCCCTGGTGGGTACTCAAACCTCATCACCTTGAGATTTGGCGAAAACAGTAAAATAGTTTTTAACCCTTTTTGGAATTAGTCGAAAAATGGCAACCTTTCAGACTGAGGAAAAGGCTCATCAAAATTAACCATCATCGTAAATCATTGTTTGAATATCAAGGACTGGCACCATCCGTCTCTACTGTTTTGTTTACGTTTATGTGTGCAAAAACATGAACCCGGAGGAAGATCTTTGATTATTGCTATTATTTAATATTTAAAGTTTGATCACTGTTCAATCGACGAAAGCGTTAAAAATTTAGCTGACTAAATTATTAGCTCTACAAACCGTTCTTTGCACTTTCAACAAATAAAAATAATTGACTAACAACAAGTGGCCTTAGAGCCACATCGAGTCATGTTATACAGACCTTTGACTGAATTCAAAATAAGTTTCTTTTTTCGATTTGTATTCTTTCTGGCCGCAAAAAGTTCTACCAAGCAAAATTTTTTGTTCCCAAGAATCGGTCTTTTATTTCATAACCGATTCTACTGTCGGTTCTAGCACCGATGAATTTTGTTTATAATTGTCTCAATGGCAACCGCTTCTATAGCTTCAAATTAGTACATGTTACATTAAAGTTCAATTTGTAACTAGTTCTAGAACTGATTCTGTGTTCTAACTAATGAATGCTTTTTCCTGATGGATATTAGAAAGCAAACAGTTGAATATTTCAAGTACTTAACAAAACGAGAAAAGAAGCTTAATACAAGAGTTTGAACATTTTTGAAAGAAAACTATTTACACAAGACAAAAACACGATTTATAAGCTAATTAAGTAGTTACACAAATCAATTTAACACACTCAATAATCCTACTTTATGACATAAAACTTGTGGACATTAACATATTAAACAACATTTATTACACCACCTAAATGACAATTTCGGATTAATCCAGGTTGTGTGAAAATTTCAACGGCCAAACAAGTTTGTTATCATTAAATATCGCTCCTATTATTAAGGATGCTTAAAGTAAACAGCTTCAACTTACTAACTAACAAACAACAGACAGCAAAAATGATAATTTTATTAGTTCGAAGATAAAGATATGTGTTAACATAAATTCTGCTTGCTGCACCCAACAGCCGGTCCAACATCTTTCTGTCTGTCCAACGTTCCCATTCACTAATAATCTCTAATATGTTCACGCTTACTGTGAATTTGAAATCGCTTGTGTGGAAAAATAAAATGAAATGGAGTGAAACGAGTATAAAATAAGGCAAAACAATTATATCATACTGCATAGTACTCTGCTCTTGCGATAAAAGTTCATATGGAGTGAGTGGAAGATGCATTGCGTTGAAAATCGATTTGTTAAGTTGCGCCTGCGCAAACAACATATCGACGGATAAGAGAATATAAACGATGAACGAATAGAAAGGAAGGCAAATAAATGTATGTATGAAGATATGTAATGTTTGTTAGTAGCAGCCATCATGATCACCGTGAATGAACAAAATAATGAAATGAGTTTTAACTACTACCACCATCACTACTACCACCACCACCACCACTACAAACTAACTACCATCATCAGCATCTGAAGTAACATAAATTACGCATTTAACAAGACCATTTCGCAAAGGAAAAAAAATTGCAATGCAGAAAAAAATATCAGTGTTAAATTCACATAACAACGACAACATCAGCAGCAGCAGCAACAGCATATGCTGCCTCCTCGTTTGTTGTGAATGAGTGAAGACCAAAAAATTTACCATGGCAAAACTTAAATAAATGTTCCAGAAGTAGCTTCAACTGCAACAGAAATCAAGGTATAAAAAAAAGTTAAAAATCAAATTAGCGAATGTGTTGAAAATTAAAAACAAATTCACGGATAAATTGCATCTGCCAGATACGCAATTATTATGAATTCCAATGAATGCAAACAGCCAGAGTCAGCCGCAGTCTTTTCCCCCACAAATACATACTTAAATAATGATACAACCATCCATCCATCCATCGCACACACAGATTTAAGTTTTATTTAGTTTCTTGTGTATGTTTTATTTCATTGTTTTTTATTTTTTTTTTTGTTTCGTGATTTTTACATTTCACTTGCGCGCTGCTGGGGAAAAGAACCAGGAGTTTAGATCACACTGAAATTTGTTAAAGCTAAGCAAAGCGAACAAAAAGTCAGAAGAGTTGGCAAAGCAAAGAATGGCCTTAAGGTGTTGCAATTTGATGTTCTTTAAGCGCGTTTTGTATATTCGTATATGCGGACATAAATAAGTAAATACCATTCCAATGAATTTTAGGATCATGAGGCGTTACTGCACGCAGCCTGGACAGTGCAAATATTTTGTTTTAAATGATTTTGGCAAAAAAAAAACATGTCGAATTAACACGATACGAGTCACGTTATGTTATTACTAAAATCTAGGGATATGGAAGTATGGCAGTTGGGCCTGATTGTGGCAGTTTGGTGGTAAGTGTTGTAGTCATATTTGTTTAAAAATGGTTTTTATGAACCATTATCGAAACTCAACAGCACCACTATTTATGACTGCAAATAATTAAATGTTTTTTTTCTTCCAAAGATTTGTGGAGATTATCTTGCTGGCCAACCATGCACCACAACCACTTACTTACCCTTTGGAAGGAGTGACAACGATTAGATGGTAGATATTTGAATTGTTGTTTGGTTGTTATAAAGAGTTAAACAATAAACATATGTGTAAATTTTATTTAACCAATATAATGGGTTTGTCAATATAATTTTATGAGAAATGTTTAATTTATTTATGATCAATAAAACAGAAATCGAGATTAGAATATGGGATAAGAGATACAAAAATTCGAAAATCTATTAAGCTAGATTCTCAATGATGGAGTACGAAACAGAAATTTGTAAGTGCAGAGGAGAAGGCAACAAAATCTACTCTGCAGAGTGGATTAATCGATGATTTCAAAATTGTTATACAAAAATTCTGACTGGCGTTGCAACTTATATATGTGATATAAGCAGTCCTGTGGGGAGAAAGGGGTCAATCCGGTCTAAAAATACCTATCCTATAACCTGTCCCGTGACGGGTGAAAACAAGAGCGATCTGTGACTGGTAAAGTAGAACCGCGGTTTGCGCGATTCAAAAGTGATGATTTCGACACAGAAGACAAGGAGAAGCCTGGTCAGCCAGGAATGAGGAATTGGAAGCATTACTCGACGAAGATTGTTGTAAAACACAAGAAGAACTTGCATTATCATTGGGAGTCACACAACAAGCAATTTCCCTACGTTTAAAAGCATTAAGATTCATTCAAAAGCAAGTAAATTGGGTCCCATATGAATTAAAGCCGAGAGACGTTGAAAGGCGATTTTGCATGTCGGAAATGCTGTTTGAACGCTACAAAAAGAAGTAATTTTTGCATCGTATTATAACTGGTGATGAAAAATGGATAACAGCAAGCGCAAAAAGTCATATGTGCAGCCCGGCCATCCAGCCAAATCAACGCCGAAACCGAATATCCATGGCGCCAAGGTAATGCTCTGTATTTGGTGGGATCAGACGATCACAGGGGCCCTTACCGAAAACAATTGATTCGTTTGAGGAGAGGCCAGACTTTGCCCCTTCTGACTACCATTTGTTTCGATCGATGCAGATCACCCTTACTGAAATACGCTTCACTTCAGAACAGAGTAGCAGAAATTGGCTGGATTCATTCTTTACCTCAAAACCGGAGCAGTTCTTTTGGCGCGGACTCCATATGCTGCCAGAAAGATTGGAAAAAGTAGTGGCTAACGATGGACAATACTTTGAATAATGTTTTAATTTATTTTTTATAATAAATGCATATTTCAAGCAAATAAATCGACATTTTTACCTTGTATACCCAATATATATTTTTCTTTTGCTGTTTTTTATTTTCTTTATTGCTTATTTGAATAGCCAATAAGCATGGGTGAGAATAACTTAGACGGTAGAGCGTTTACCGTTTACAACCTGTCGATTTTTTAAATTTTTATTTTATATTAAAATTTTTTAGACACAAACCTGGGTGTTGCTTTTGTGTCAATTATGTCAATGGTTTTTGGAAGATTCCTTTGTATTAGTCCTGTAAAAGGTTCTACTACATGAATTTTGTGGCATTTGACAAAGCGCAATTAACCCCCTTCATGTTAAAGTTACCGCCCACTTTTATATAAAAGAACCGTTCCGTTAACCGTGCCCTGTACTAAGGGATAGGTCACATGAGGTTTTTCATTACAGGTTCGTTTCCCACAGTTCAAACGTTTATTGAAATTTTAACAAATTTATTACACATAATCGTTTTTTTCATTCAAAAATATCCACTTTTTTCGGAAAACCTCCCGTTAAAGATTTTATTGTTGCTTCTGACTCTTTTTTTTAAACAGTCCATTTCTGATTATAATTTGTTACGTCTTTGGATATTACAGGTTGGTTGAAAAATTCCTGCGCTCGAAATGAAAGAGCACTGTTTTCGTTACGAAATATATTTTTTTATTCAATATAATCTCCTAGAAGCTCAATACACTTGTTTCAATGATCTTCCAATAATTTTATCCCATCCTTATAATGGTTTTCCGGAAGCTCTGCAATGGCCTCTTCATTCGAAGAAAAATGCTTTCCACGTAGGAATTGTTTGAGATTTCTAAAGAGATAGTAGTCACTGGGAGCCAAATCTGGTGAATACGGTGGATGTTCAAGCAATTCGTACTTTAATTCGTTGAATTTAGCCATCGTCAAAACACTTTTGTGAACAGGTCCATTGTCCTGATCAAAAATGTTTTTTTTCTTCTTTAAATCAGGTCTTTTCTCACGAATTCTTTTTTCCAGCTGATCCAAAAGGCTGCAATAATATTCAGAGTTGATTGTTTTGTCTTTCTGAAGAATCAATCAACAAAATTCCTTTTGCATCCCAAAAAACTGATGCCATAACCTTCTTTGCTGATCGTTGTTACTTCACCTGCTTTGGAGCTGAACCACCAGCTTCAGTCCACTGTAAAGGTTCTTGTTTCAATTAAGGATCATGGTGGTAGATCCAAGTCTCATCCATAGTTATAAAACGACGCAAGAAGTCGGTTTTATTCGGCATAAAACGCTCCAAATTACGCTGAGAAATTTGTTTTCGATCCAGTTTTTGTTGAATTGTTAATGTGTGCGGCACTAACTTTCCAAACAGTTTTTTCGTACGTAATTCTTCATGTAAAATATGGAGTAGTCGCTCGTCTGAGATGCCTATGGCATTAGCAATTTCACGCTTAGTCAAACTTGGATCTTCACTAACAATATTATTAACCTGCTCAATGATTTCTGCTGTGGTTGCAGTTTTTGGTCGTCCTTCGCGTGGATCGTCTTTAAGGCTGGTACGACCACGTTTAAATTCACCAGCCCAAAATTCAACGGTGCGTTTTCAAGGCAAGGCCTCCTTATACACTTCTAACAATTGCTCATAAATTTCCTTTGCTTTTAAACCCTTCAAAACAAAGAATCTAATGACTGCACGAAATTTAATTTTTTCCATATTAAAAAAAATTAATGACACGTCAACTTCAAATGGCTTGTAAGCAAAGAAAGAATTGACAGAATGACTTGCAACTTTGCATGTGTTCTCAGGACAGTTATACCAACTTGAGAAAAAAAAAGTTTGGAGCTAGCAGTGCCATCTCTTGGTGAGCGCAGGAACTTTTCAACCAACCTGTATTTATGTGCTTTTCATATTTCATTTTACTAAAGCTCAATATATCTCCACAGGTCTGAAATCTGGCCATTTTAGTGGGCCAACCCATGGGTACAAAAAGCACATTATTTTGTGAATACCTTTCGAGAGCATTTTGACATGATGCCAAATGTACAGTGAACGGCAAAAACCATCATCTGATTTCATTTCGCTATAACTTTTAGTTCAAGTGAAAAGTCATTTGGTTTTTAACAGATTATGTTTACTCGTTCTTATAAATTTAGTGTTAATTAATGGTGGAAAATTATGTTTAATAAATGGCCGCCCTTGGCATTGATAGAAATTTGGTCTCTTTTGTTTTCATTTTGCATAACTATGCGCAGCATCACGTCACGTTGACAATTTCGACTCAAGTGTTTTTTTCTAATCCAACTAAAGTGCGGGGCTTCATGCATTGTGTCGCATAGTGGTTGCTGATCAACGTAATATCTTCGCCGTTGGCTCCTTCGAAAAAATAAGGTCCAATCACCTTTTGCAATTTAACTACACACCACACGTTGACAAGTTCTAAAATCGCGATCCAAATCTTAAAAAGCGATTCACGAGTGTCCAAACTAAACTGACTTTGTGGGACGTTGTGCTGTTTCGACAGCTGTCTCTAAAAACACTCTTTAATATATATTTACAAGTTTATAAAACCAGAACTCAATTCAGTAATTTTCTCTGGCATCAATAACATAAAATAAAGGGTGGTCCAACCTTAATGCACGATGTTAATTGTAAATAAAACAAAATATTTTCAGAAAAATATCTTAATATTTTTTATTATGATAGAAGGATCTATGACAATTATGTGCGAAACAAAATATCGGCCAAATGCTTGCCACGGCTTCGGTGTCATACCTCTATCCGATGGTTCATATTTTCAATGACTCTGAGATATAATTGAGGTTCAATGTCGTTAATGTGCCGAATTATCTCATCCCCGATTTGCTGATTCTGGACACATTTGGTCGATTATGCTGACCAAAAAAAAAAAAAATCACGAAGTGCACGAAATACATTTTGATTTGAACGCCCATTTTTGTAAAAGGTTTCAACAATCTTAACGATCTATTCAATTGTGTACCTCTCCATGGTTGAATTTGTTAAATACTGAAGCAAAGAAATGACAAATTAAGTTGGGAAAAATTCTTGGCGTTAAGGTGTGACTCATTGTTAGCATCGTACAATATGGTTGGACTACCCTTTATATCTCGTCCAAGCAGCTGCGAAAAGACGACTGTTTCGTATTACTCGTCGTCCACTACGCAGCGGGTATAAATTTTAAAAATGTATACCCTTAAGGCCCGTTATTATAACTTTAGCTAAAGTGAGCAATAAAGTGACCTTTAACTATTTTTAGCTTTCACAACGTCCTTATAAAGAAAAAAATAACAAAAGGAGAGGAAAAGAAGCAGTGGTTTTGATCTGAACCAATGATTTTTACATAGGGGTGTCATAGTGTGGAAGTTTTCTTTTATGATTCTGCATCTAAAGCCCTTCTTATGATTTAGTAAAAAATTAGATCTTTTGATTTTACCAAATAAATTTTGAATTTGTAATTTAGATTTAAACAGGACATAAGTAATTGGGCCTTAGCCTCAATTTCACAAACTCCCGTTAGCTTCTATCTGGAAATTTAACTGACACATCTGTTGTTGTTTCCCATATAAAGTTCGAGTTTGACTGTTCGGGCATTATTTATTAAATTACTTTATTAGAAATTCTTGCAATTTTTACTACAATATTTTTTTTTTTACTTTTTAAGCAGGGGCATAACTGTCATAATCATTATTTGAAAAAAATCCTGAAATAATAATTTATCACGAATTTCAAAAACCTGCTCTCTGAATAATAGTTATATTATAGTTATAACCAATATTTTTTTGGTCTTTGATAACCATTATAGTTTGTTTAGGTTTTTTTTGGGCTTGCATAACCATTACAAAGGATTTAAATTTTTTTGTGGTCTTTAGTAACCATTACAAAAGACTTTTATTTTTTTTTGGTCGTCTATAACCATTATAAAAGATTTTAATTTTTTGTGGTCTTGTGTATCCATAATGAGATTTTTATTTTTTCGGTCTTCCTGTATTCAAAGAAATTTTCATTATAAGTAACGAACTGAAGCGTGATTATAGAAGACAGAAAAAATAAAATTTTTTTATAATGGGTATAGAAGACCAATAAGAATAAAAATCTTTCATAATGGTTACCAAAGACCCAAAAAAAATAATAATCTTTTATAATGGTTATCAAAGACCAAAAAAAAAAATCTTTTATATTGGTTATCAAAGACCAAAAAAATAAAAATCTTTCATAATGTTTATGGCAGGACTAAAATTTTCTAGGTAGTTTATAATTATTATTACAGGACCAATTTTTTCAGTTATTTTTTTCATAACCTATTGCATATTTAAAAAATAATAACAGTTTTTTTGGGTCCCTGATTTTAAGAATTTAAAATCTGGTAGATGTTATGTTAAAGATTAAAACAAATCACTTAAACTTTACCTATAGTTATAAATGTCAAATTTATCTAGAAGTATCTATGTTAAATGTTTAACTTTGAATGTTTTTAAAATAAGTTTGTTAAAAATCATATTTTGGAAGTTGTGAAAAAGAACTGCCTTAGAAGAGGAAAATCAGAACTATGTGATACTTTGGAATTAATGAAAAATTCATTTCTTAAGAATCACTTTCATTTATTTTTGCTGGGGATGTTAATAAAAATAAAATTTCAAATTTATTTCATCGTTTCACTCAACGTTTCGCTGGTTTTATTTCAAATTCCTTAGGAATGTCAATTTTATGAATTTCTAGCAAGCAAAATATAACAATTTTTTTTTGCTGGGTACTTATTAGAGAACTGCAAAATCAACTTTTTTTCTTGATTTAATCATACACAAAAATTCTTGTTCACATTTAATAATTCAACAAAATTCACTGTAGAATAAAATCAGCATCATGTTACTGAACGCGTAATTGGGATCAGTTTGAATCATATGTCGATTATGTTTACTGCAAATGTAATCACTCAACAAAAAGTCAGCGTTGAATAAATCAGAAAAAACAACAAACAACGCGTATGAGTGTATTCATAATTAAAACAAAATAGAAACACATTTCATATATGATATTGTTTACATAAGGGTGGGACTTAAATCCGCTTTTTTAGAATTGTTATTAGTAATAAAAATATCCTTTTTTGTGAAATATAAATATTTTTTTGGAAAACAAATTTAGGTCGATATCTCAGGCTTGCCTAATCCGGAAAAATTTAAATATTGTCCAAATTTTTTTTCATCTATTTTGATTGGAAAATTAGGCAATATTTAACTTTAACCGGATTGGGCGAGCCTGAGATGTCGACCTAAATTAAAAAAAAAAATTTTCACAAAGAACAATTTTTTTGGTAATGTATTTTAGACCCACCCTAATGTACATTATACCATTTATGAAATGTGTTTAAACAAAACCACCCCCTTTTTATAGATAAGAAACTATTTTGTTTTAATTATGATTACACTAATACACGTTGTTTGTTGTTTTTTCTGATTTATTCTACAGAATAAAATCAATGGTTGAACAACGACCGATGATTATAAATCAGTGACAAAACAATTTGCACGTCGTTTGATTGATTTAAAATCATCAACAAATATGTGTGTTGGAGTATATTCAGCGTTTGAATGCAAACACATATTTATTCTTATGTTGATTGCGTATGAACGTTTTGCAATCAGCAAATGCAGTTTTCTGGTACTTATACACTAGCATAACAGTTTAACTTACGAGTTTCTATGTTTTCACATTGTCACATTGTCTTTTTTTGAAAGATTTTTCTATATAAGAATTAGTTCCCTTTTTGTATCAGTCCATAAAACATAAAGAAAGTTTACTAAAAATAAATTTTGAATTTCGGTAGTTCAAGAACAGCATTAATAGTTGTGTAAATTTATATGTACTGATTAGAATGCTAATTTCTTTTTATTTGACACACACACCTTTAATCGATTATTGAATTATCGATGTGTGTATATATCGTAAAGACTATCATCGAACACCACATTACTATATTTATTTATTTGATTGGTCGTATATTCATAATTTTTCGTAATTCAACATTCAGTAACCAGCAAAAACAGCTACATCATTCAATAACAAATCGCCAAATGAATTATGCCTCCAGTTTTAAGTTTTCAGAATGCCATAACCGCAAAATAAATATAAAAAATTGAGTATAAATTATGAATGTACGAAAATAAATCGAAATGTACGAGTATTTATATTGATTTTTAAGTTTTATTTCTTTTTTTTTTGTAAGAATGTATGTGTGATTGGGAATATGACTGCGAATGCATTCAATACTACATGATGGTTCGTTCTGTACATAAATTCTGAAACGATTTAATTTGTTTTTCTTAAAGTTTTTTTTTTGTAGACTTTGGCAGCTTAAGCTCCATGCATAAAATATATAGTATTTTGAATGTGTCTTCCCAAAAAAAAAGAAAAATCTAAAATAAAAATAACAAGAAGTATAGCCAATAAACGCCTCTTGTACGTAGTAAAAGACAAAACGAATTTGCCAAACATGGTTTGAATGATAAAAAATAAAAAAAACTTCCTTTTTGTTGTTGTTGTTGGTTGCTTAGTTTAGAGTAAGGTGAACGGAATTTTATGAGCACATCGTTTAACAAATGAATTTACAGCCACGCAACGCCCAAATGTCTGGCGTTTGCAATCAAATAAGTTCAAGAAAATTGCCAGTCAACACAATATTGCCACAAAACATAAACAGACGAACAAACATAATAAAAAAATTACCTTTTGGTGAAAAATTAAACAAAAACAAAACTAATAATATCCCCAAACATAGATAATAGGGTGAAATTTATATGTTGTGAATAGTTTAGCTCATAATTCAGCTACAGAACTAAACTCTTCAGTGTTCAGTTTCCCTGTCAATTTTGTTGTTTGCTGGAATTATTTTCTAGAATAGTGAATATTTTTTGTTATTGAACGACTTGTTGCTGGGGTTCAACTCAGGGTGACTGGTAGTTACGGATGAATCGATCAGTTACGCGTTTTATTCCTTTAGCTATTTTAAATCCCCAGGCTCTGTATTTGCTCCAACCTGGTATGATAGGTATCTAGATTTTATGTTATTTTGGCACTCATAGATTTTTTCGAAGTTTGACTATCATACCTCCACGGAAATATTGCATACTTATTTTGAGGCCCTATGCTCCTTTGGGATCGAGGGGAATATCTATATATACATATATATATCAAAAGTGAGTGCTGTGTTGCCCAAACTTTGCGTTTGCACTGTGCTGTACGCAAGTTGGTGCAAAAAGTTCGTGAGCCCCCGTCGGCTTACAGTGTGTACCGATGAGAATGTGGCTGCTCAATCCAAGAACATCGATTTGCCATCGATCTCAACAACTCGCCATTTCACGCACCCGCATGATGATAATTTTGCACAAAGGTCTACTTACGAGGTCCAGCTGACTCAGCAATTTAAGGCAAACGAATATCCACTTCGTTACAGGTGCTCAGTTCTTGGCCTTATAGCTGCTACAATCGAACATCGAATTTGGCCGAAAAATCATCTTTTCGACGAGGCGTAATTTCATCTCTATTTTAACAAACAAAATTTCAGCATCCGGGGATCGGAAAACCCGGATGTCATTGTCGAGAAGGCAATGTACCCACAGAGAGTGCCAACCCGGATGTCATTGTCGAGAAGGCAATGCACCCACAGAGAGTGCCAATTTGGTGTGGATTTTGAAGTGATGGCATTATAGGATAATTTTTTCGAAAATGCAGTTGGAAACGCCATTTTAGTCAACGGCAACCGCTACAGAGCCATGCTTAGTACGTAAGCATGGCTCTGTAGCTGGCTGAAATGGAAGATATGAACTTTTATAATCTTTGATTTTAGCAGCATAGCGCACCATGTCACACAGCTCATGAAACAATTGATATTTTGTGCATTAAGTTCGGTAATCGTGATTTCAGCCCCCTCAGACTTTTTATTGTGGGGTGCCATTAAATACCGACGCTAATCCAATAATTCAGAAACTATTCAAACCTATAAAGGTAATATCGACCGATCCATTCGTGAGATAGAACCAGAAACTGTCAACAAAGTCTTGGAAATTTAGTGTAATGATATTAATTAAAAATAAGAAGACTGTTGTGTTCTATTCTTGGTCGTGGGAATGTGCTGACAGGGCATTATACACGTTTCACAGTCAGTTTATGTGTGGATATTTAGATTTATAATAAAGTATGAATCTCTTGTTACATACAGAAGGTATGGTAACGACGGATGGTCAAACACACTACATTAGACTGACAGAATAAGCTACTGCGAAGCCAGCCGCGACAGCCACATCTATGAAATGGGAATATTCATTATTTATAATAAAGTCATAATATACCAAAAGAAATTAAGTTTACTTCATTTTATTTAAGTCTGTAATGCTAAAGAACTGCGGATATATCCTGCTAAGAGTTGTAAAATTAGTTTTTTTCCGTCATCCTGGAGCGATGCCAATCCAATCCTGAGAATGAAGACCATACATACTTTGGCAAAGAGTCTTAGACCAATCAGTTTATCAAACAAATGGTAGAGAAATTTATGCGGTGAGCAACAGGGCTCCGAAGCCCTCTTAATTGTCAACATTATACGTATCAAAGTGTTAGATCCTGTGATTCGGCTCTTGTCTTCAAGATTACAAGAAAACACGCTGGATATTTTTATTGACATTGAGGGTACTTTTGACAATGCTTCTTTTGACTGGACGTTCTTGTTAAATGTATTCAATTATCTAAAACGGGTTTTGACTGCTGAATGCCAGTGGGGCCCGAAGACACAGTTGAGGTTTAGCTGAGATTCCGGATTTGGGTGTGCACATCCAATCTTATGCGAATGATGTTTGCGCTTTGGTGTCTGAGAAGTCGCTGAGATCAGTTTGTTAGAAAATGCCAGTTGTTTTCAATCCGAAAGACAGCTGGTGCAAGACAATGCTTGTGTAGACGTTGGAGCAGACAGGCATCTCAAACTTTCATGGCTTAAGGGGGTTACTCTCCAACTGTCTACATAGGTTCAATAATGGTGCCTTTAAATTGCAAATTTATGGGAAAAGCTATGTTGAACTAAAGTTGTCTCAGGAGCTGCAGATTTTTTGACGATGTTGTAGATCTTTTGGGAAGATTTGGAGTTTGTGTACACTGGTTGTACTTTGTAGTTATCAGACATATCGTGACATGCGCATTATTGCTCTTATGTCTTAGAACAATATGGATTATTCAGGAGTGCTGGCGCAGATTCAACGACATATCTTATGCGAATAAGAACTGTCTTCTGTGGGTTCCAAGTCATGTGGATAATTCGGCCAATGAAATTTCCGAGTTGTTTTCAAACACTTGAGGGATTTCAATTGTTTGTAAGCAGACTAGATGGGAATGTGGCAAGAAACCACCTGCTCAGTGCAAGTACAGATAACTTCCGTAGATATACTGACCTGATTAAGGGACACGACGCTTGTGCTCGTCATATGACGAGGATGGGCTTTATCAGTGACTCATTTTGAGTGACATATCTGGAGGATGAGATCAAATCTGTAGCTGTCCAGATTCGTCTAGAACCAGACAGCAAAATTTGGGTAGTGATGCCTTGTTCACGGATTCGGTTGTCACAATGAACCTGTTTTCTCTAAGTACCCCTACCTGATATTCTTAAGTTCATAAGAAAGGCTGGGAAATTCCAAGCATGGACTTCTATCTTGCCGCTTTTGTATCTGCTTGATATCATTTAAACGACGTCGATATACTTAAATTCTCCAGTTACATTAAATGACATGTTTAAAAATTAATATTCCTAATCAAAGATAGATACAATGTATGGATAACTCTTACGATGTAGCTAGAACTAATTTACTTCAACTTACGAGGGCGGATGAATAAATCCGTGACTTTTCGAACTTTCCTCGTAGTTATATGAAATGCAACACTGCTCCCATCAAGTCTACTTCAGGGATTTTTGCTATGGAAACTAAACTGTCACACGATTCCGTTGGTGGCCGATTGTGAGCAGACGCGGCAGCCATCTTGCGGAAAGCTTTCTCATACCCAAGTGATCGTTCAAAATTGAAATCACTGAGCCATGTGAGATGCCTATGTCTTCCACAATCTATATCACATTCATTCTCCGATAGTGAATTTTTTCCAATTGAATTTTTTCCAATTGAATATTTTCCAATTATTTTGGGTGTAGAGACCTCAACTGGGCGTCCAGTACGTTCGGCATCTTCCGTGCTTGTAAGGCCACAACGAAAGTCAGTAAACAACTTTTTTAACATTAAAATCGATGGTGCAGAGTCCCCATAGTATCTATCAAGATTTTCCTTGGTCTGATTGACGGTTTTTTTTAGCAAAAAATAATGTTTAATGAGAACTCGAAATTCACTTTTTCCATTTTTAAAAAAATACACGAGGTTGTATGTTTTGAACAGTTGTTAAACACAAAGTAAATGACGGAACTTGCTCAAAATTTGACAGTAGTCTATTAAAAGATCGTACTTGATGGGAGCAGTGTTGCATTTCATATAACTACGAGGGAAGTTCGAAAAGTCACGAACATATTGATCCGTCCTCGTATAAAGTTAGAGAAAGGGAAAAAATTGGTTTCTTTTTAATGAAAGACACTTAAGAACACATATTTGAACTTTAAGAAAAATAAGTACCACCTTAATTTACTGTAATCTGAACCATACTTCCATTCATTTAAAAGTTCCCATTTCTTTAAAAGTTTCTTTACTTTTTGTTGGTTGGTTGTTTTTTTTTTTTTATTTGCTCAAATGTTTACACAGCTTGTGGTCAACGCCATAATGACCACAATTTGTGCAAGCAATTAATTTTAAGTTTTTAGGAGCTATTTAATCATAAAATAATATAACACAACTTATAACTTATACTAAAATAAAATACATAAAACACATACTCATACAGTTAAACCAATATAAATATTTTTAAACTTCCACACATACATACAATAATGATTTGAAAATTGCTCCTCTCAGCTAATGATCAATTAGGGCTTATTAATTTTTTGATATAGACCATGATGTTATAATTTAGTGGAACCAGCACCATCACCAGCAAAAAATATGATATAGAAGATGAAGAATTCATGCAACTTTAAATGAATTTTTCTATAGTATATTGATGTACTCCAAAGCCTTTAAGGCTTTATTGGCCATTTTTCATGTCTTTTCAAAAACCATTGAAATTTCATCGTAACATTAAATTATTAAATGCGTTTCGTAAGAAAAAAAGAATAACAAATCATATCAAAACATATAAAGGAAAAAATTTTGGTTTGTTGGGTTACGCTCTGGAAATCAGAAAATAAAAAAATGTTAACTGAAAACGCAAAATAACAGCAAGTATTAATCGTGTGCACATAATTGGCTTCTCAGGTAGTTCACAAATAACTGCAAATCGTTGCAAATGATGTGGATGGATATGGTATTTATGCACACACACACATAAATACCTTCCTGCATACATACAAACATATATACATACATATATTAACAGTCCATCAGACGAATGAATATATTTTCATATATAAATATGTTCACATGTAGTATACTACAATACAAGTGTGGATGTTTGTATGTTATATTTATAATATCATGTTGATGCATGTATGCTTGGAATTGATAAGTGGTGTTTTAAAATAAACAACAATGTTTTGATATGATATTAAAGTGTAATTTAGAGTTTCCCATGTCTGCAAGTTAACTGACATTAAAAGCTGAAGTTAAGCTTAAATTTACTTTTAAAATTTAAAGATAAATATTATCAGATTTTATTCACCAGCATTAAACAGTAGATAGAAGTACAAATTAGAAGTCTCATACTTACATACTTACGATTATTTTATTTTGAAAGAAATCCCTTTCGTGATTTTCTTTGAGATTTTGTTCGGAGTGGAGGTAAGAGGATTTACAACCACACGCAGAGAAAAAACATGGTTGCAACATGATCACTGCTACTATATTGTGGTTGCTGCAATCGAGTATGGTTGTCACAATCATTTTATTGGTTTTCTAACCATCAACATGGTCGCTACCATCATTATTATAGTAAATATTTCACTATTTTATGATTGTCACCTCGTATTTTATAACATGATTGGCTGTAACCATACTGTGGTAACAAAAACTATGAATAAATATGATAATAATGCAACCATAAAATGCTGGCAACAATCAATGAATAAATATACATCAAATAAAACATGACTGTGACATTTACAGCCCTAATACGAGTATTGTCTTGTTTTCATAACAACCAAAATGTCTTAAAAAAACAATCATATATTGTTTACTAAAACTGGACAAATATCAGATGTGTAGAAAATACCCTTTCATGTGGCGTTAAAACATTTCATCAATTGACCTTTTAAGATCCAGTTAATTTTTTTTAAACTTTAGAAGATTTTTTTTGAGGTTTTTTTCGAAAATTCCTTATACATGTAATATTATTAACAATAATCAATTTATTGTCAAAAAGATTCTATATAAAAATTTTATATGGATTATATTATGATAATCCAGAAATCATAATATAGTTATGGGGATCATAATGTACTACATAACATTTTGAGCATACTATGATTTCATGCAATCATATTATGATAAATTCAACATCATAATATGTTTATTTAGAATCATAATATGGTAATTTTTGGATCATAATATAACTGTAGGGTCAATATTATGGTAAAATTATGGATATTTTATTATCATAATATGATAAACATAATATAGTACGACTATGGTTGGCACAATCATAAATCCAAAAATATATGATGCTCTTCGAATATAATTCTCCTAACCATGTTTTTTCTTTGCGTGCAAGAACTATCTAACAATAGGTTGTACAGAATGGACAATAAAAAGTCAACCACCAAGCCAAGTTCAGATGCTCGAGTTGAGAAGCTTCTGATGCTTGAGTTGAATCACTTCTAATACGTTGACTTAAGCAAGGATTTTGGAACTTTCAGTCTTTGCTGAAAGTTTCATAGTGATTCAACTCGAGCACCAGAAGCTTCTCAACTCGAGCATCCGAACTTGGTTTGGTGGCTTTCTAGTTGGCTTTTGATTTTCCAATCTGCACAACCTATTATTGGATAGTCCTTTGTCTTACAACTAAGTGCCGGACATCTGCAAAGATAATTATTTTTATAAAGTTTTCAAATTTTTTTCCCTGCACGTTGTAAATGATATTGTTATTCCATTATTATACAAATTACCTTCTAGAGCAACTGGATTTTGTAGATATATAAGTTTTCCTGTGGCCCTGAAGTACAAAACAAAATTAGTTCTCCTTCATTCTTAGTTGAAGAAAAATTCCTATTTGGAGATAACGAGAACCTAATTATAAAGTTGTTTGGGACTATTTCGCTCATTTAATTGACCAAACGTCAGCTCGGCCGCAGGGTAGCCCGATAACCCATTTTGGGGCTGATGAAGTCACGACCTTCGTTGTAATTTTCGTTGTTGGCTATAAAACTTCATATACAAAAAGTTCTAAGGACACAAGGGCTGAGTTTATGTGTTGATCTGAGCCCTTGATGGGTACATATACATGGGTAAGAAGGGTTCTTTTTCACCTTATTTCCAAACTGGATATTAGACGGAATATGTTCTGGACTCCCCTACCACATTGTGGCATATTCTGATTAATTTATCCTTGTAAACGGATTTTAGGAAATGGATACATTGTTCAAGTTTAAATTTATGTGTACATTTGTGTGATGTGCATGCTGTGAAGATGTATCACTAGGAATTTTACAGGACCCATGGCTATGCCAGCGATGTATCCTATAGCTTCCTCTCATATCCATTTAGCTTCAGATGCGTATCAGGTTGAAAGAGACACCGCCAACTGTTAGATCTAATTATGCCATTAAATGTACATCCCCCAGATCTTAACCGAAATCATGACCTCTTTCGAAAGTAAATAAGTTTTTTTTATCAGTACAATTTCCAGGGGATGCCATGTACATTGTGTTGATATCAGGAAAATGGGTTATCAGTAGTGTTTCTGTTATACAAGTTAATAATGCCGATTTGGACAACAGATGGCATAACTATCACATATGGTTTGTGTCAATAATAACAAATATGGTATTTTGGAGGGTAAACATCTGTCATTATGTCGATAGACGCCACATTTTTTTCAATCGCTATGATAATGTCGAATTTTGTGCCTAAAAAATATGTTTTGCGGGGAAGTCTGATAACCTTCTTTCATTTGAAGAAAACGGCTGCCAAAAGTTATCGATTGTTGGTAGAAGCTTACGGTCAACATGTCCCAACTCAAAAAAACTTGTGAACGATTGTTTGCGCGACTCAAAAGTAGTGATTTCGACACAGAAGGCAAGGAGAGGCCTGGTCAGACGAAAAAGTTTAAAGATAAGGAAGCATTACTCGACGAAGATTGTTGTCAAACGCAAGAAGAACTTGCATTATCATTGGGAGTCACACAACAAGCCATTTCCCTACGTTGGAAAGCATTGGGGTTCATGAAATTGTGCTAAATTGAAGCCGAGAGACGTTTGATAGCATTGGGATTCATTCAAAAGCAAGAAATTGGGTCACATATGAATTGAAGCCGAGAGACCTTGAAAGGCGATTTTGCATGTCCGAAATGCTGCTTGAACGCTACAAAAAGAAGGCATTTTTGCATCATATTGTTACTGGTGATGAAAAATGGATACATTACGATAACCCCAAGTCCGTGTATCCAGCCAAATCAAGACCGAAGCTGAATACCCATGGCGCCAAGGTAATGCTTTGTATTTGGTGGGATCAGAAGGGTGTTTTGTATTATGAGCTTTTGAATAGAAAAAAAAAAAATCGGGTTAGATGATCACAGGGGATCTGTACCGAACACAATTGATTCCTTTGAAGAGAGAAATCAACGAAAACCGACCAGAGACGAGGCCGTAATCTTCCATCATGACAACGCTCGGCCACATGTTGCAAGACCGGTCAAAAACTATTTGGAAAACAGTGTTTTGGCTCACCCGCCTTATAGCCCGGACCTTGCCTCTTCTGACTACCATTTGTCTCGATCTTTGCAGAACACCCTTACTGGAATACGCTTCACTTCAGGACAGGGTATAAGAAATTTGCTTGATTCATTCTTTACCTTAAAACCGAAACAGTTCTTTTGGCGCGGATGGAAAGATGGGAAAAAGTAGTGTTTTACGATGGACAACACTTTGAATAATAAAAACGGTTTGATTGACGCAAAGGACCCAGAATTTGTCCACGAAATAGTCTTGCATTCAACAAAGGCGACTGTATTTTGAAATTTGATCTTCACCGCAAGCAATGGTGTTACCTAATTATGAGTATTATGAGTATGAGTTAAAATTTGTTTTTTCGAATTTAATTTATTCATTGTGTTGAGTTAATAAAAATAATAGAATAACTCTATTATTCGGGTAACAGAAACCCTAAATGTTCCAATGACTCTGATTTACTTAATAGCTGATACTACTTAAACAAAAACATACAATTTAAACATAGCAAAGTGTATTTATCTCAACTCTAGAGTAACTATAAAATAATAACAGTTCCACGTTTTAAAAAGGAATACGCTTGTGTGTATGAAGGTATGTATGTGATAGCTGGTACTGTATATGGTATATAAATTTGCCAATAACGACATCAGATTCGATTAACATCAACATCAACATCAGTATCACAATCAACAAACATCAGATCGTCATCATCAGTAACAGCAACAACAACCCATCTCTCTGCAACAACTTTGGACATTTAGATAATGTTTGTTGTTGTTGTTGATATTACTGTTCCTTACTTACAGATCTCCATCATCACTGTCGTTTATGCGTGCATTTAGCATGTTGTAAAAAGTATGATAGCCTCCATTATAATCAATTGTGCCTGCTCGTAAAATTAAATGATCTCACAGGAAAATTAAGCGCAATTACGCAAAATAGCCAAAAGGCAAATCAAGCTTAAAAAAAAATCAACCACATCTCTTCTTCATCTGCCAATCTCTCTGCCTCCCAAAAAACTCTATCTGCTTCTTGGTCATCTCCATTTCTCGTATGACTGGCGTCGAATAAATCTGAATCTTAAACGAAATGCTGATGATTCACAATTTGTTTGTAGTTGTTAAACACAAAACGTATGCATACAAGTTAAATACGCTGGCGCTGGTTAAATCAACTAAGTTTTTGCGTATAAACGGATTCAGCGAATTGACTTAATTGCAGCATTTAACTTGTCTTATTGATCATAATAACTCCATAATAATGGAACATGTGAAAATATAAACAACAACAACAAATACAACACGTAAAGTATAAAATGCTCCAATACAAGTCACTCATAGGGTTTACATGTCTTTTCTTTGTCTTATGATTCTTTTTTTTCGCATTCAGGCCAAACAAACCACCAACCTGTCCGAGAAAGTCTTGAGTCGATCATTATGAGGAAGTTTTTTTTTTTTTTTAAAGAGAGCCGTAAGTTAAATAATAATACTCGTATCTATAATGCATGGAGTGTCATGTAGTAATTACAGCATTTATTTGTTGTGAAAATTGTAATACACCATTAAATTACTTAAAAGCATACGAGTTTACCACCGAATTATTATTAACCCATTAAAATATTAAATGATCTGAAAAGTTGTAAATTATGTTAGAAATAAATATAAATGTTGGTTGAGACGAATCGAGCTTGGACATTTTCTTTAAAACCAAACATGTGTACAAAGAAAGAATCAGTACTACCTTTTAGGGCACTAGGAACGATTTTGTCGTTACAACTTTTCAAGATTCAGGTGAAGTCTAAAGACCTCTAACATTGATCAAAGCATTGAGTCATTCATTAGATTTTTTCATATAAACGCCGATGCTTTGACAATGACAATCTTTTTTTATCAGAAACCAGAAACCAACCCTTTAGGCCAAATATGGTTTGTATTCTTCTAAATAACACTCAGGGGATGCCCCCAACACATGCAGTACATTGTTTTGATATCAGGAAAAAAGGTGTAGTGTAGGAAAAATGGAGTAGTGTTTGTAAACATTAGATTTGAATTTATCGACATTGTAATTCTGAGGAAAGTTCTCTGCGGCTTGTCTATCCCACATAAACGAATTTTCTCTGTAATGCGCTGTGTGATTCACTGGACAATCGACAACAAACTGATGTGCTCTGCTATATAAGCAGGTGTTGTGATAGGAAATCTTGGCTCTGGGGATAAGTTCACTTATCTCGGTAGAACATGTCTTTTTGTAGTATCGATAGAACAGTGTTACACAATCCACATTCCGACAATGCTCCAATGACTCATTGGAGCTGAACACATAGATGTACGAATAATCAAACGTTTGTACTGCTTCGAGGAGCAAAAAGAACTCTGGTTCGTAAAGAAGCTTTTCACGTTTAAGTACATTCGATTCTCGCCTGCTGGCGTAGCAGAGTTTACGATTTTTTCATTACGCCAATTACTGAACGCTTTATCTCTAGATATGACTGCATTCTTGCAAGACTGGTTAAACCAACATTTATCTCTTGGTTTAGCCTAAATGCGCCTCATGATTACAAATAATTTCATTTCAAGCATTATAATGTTTTGAACCTGTTTTGCAGCGGCATCAACGTTGTCTTCGAGAAAACAAAGTTTCCAGTTGAAGTGCCGGAAAAAAATCGTTGACCCCCTTTTCATAGATAAAAATAGAACGCTTCGTAACTGTTGTCTAATAACCGAGAGGTGGTAGTGAAGAAGAGGTCGGTAGTGTTTGGGTATTTATCTACAACACTCAAAATAACCGTTGGATTATTCACTTTTGTGCGGCAAAGAGCTTAACGTAATTGTCAACAGAAGTTAAGTGGCTCGAATGATCGAAATCGGTACATACATATGTAGACCTACCTCGCAAAGAAATGGTCCATCTGCATTGGTCTTAAATTGTAATGGGTGGCTTTTTAAGAGCTTTAGGATTTGATAAAAAAAAAAAAAAAACACATAAGATTTAAACGTATGAAATCTTTATTTGAGTCGAAATAACAGTCTATGTAATGCGACTGCGTCTCAAGTGGTTTATACGCTGGGTTTAGCTTTGGCATACTCACTCCAACATATAGGCCGGTATCTCACAAATAAATTCTTTAATATTGGCTTCCAGTGCATCAACCGTTGCGGGCTTGCCCCTATACACCTAGAGAAAAGATTGGTTGCAATTCGATCAAACTTTTTAATATTTATTTGTGAGGATTTAATTTTATTTGGAATAACCTAAAATCCATTAATAAAGCAAAAATTTTGTATTGGGGATTCAAAATAGGGGGAAAAAAAAACTAAAAATCAATCCTATTATTAAAATATTGGTATTTCCAATTGTCTTTAAAAACTACAAATACGGCTATCCTGATCAAATATATTATTGAATTAGGATTTCACTAGAACCAACCGAATTGTGGATTGTATTGATTAAAGAAGCCACTAGCGATTGGTGTTTGTAAACGAACTTTTTGCTATATTTATTTTCCTAAAAAATTATTCAAATTCAAAATTAGTAATTAAAATTTATAAGTGTTTGTAGGGTAGTGGGTAGAGGGCAAGCCTAGTACTCCGAATTCCCGGAAACATTTAAAAAATTATTATGCCTTAGCATAGCCCCACCAAAAATAATCTAAAGGCGTTTAATCGCACGATCTAAAATAAATTGAAATAAATTGTTCACCGATCTCGGCTCTCAATTGGGCCATTATTTCACATGCTGTGTGGCATGTGACATCGGTTTGTTGAAACCACATGTCATCCAAGTCCGAAAAAAAGTTTGTAATTATCGCACAGCAGGGCTTACAGTAACGTTCTTTCTGCCTTCGTCGTCTTTGAAAAAGTACCGTCCAATGATCCCATAATCCGCACCAATCAGTGCATTTTTCGGAATGCTTTGGCAGTTCTTGCAATAATTTTGGTTGCTCTTCACACCAAATACTGCTATTTTTCTGTTCACGTGGCCATTCAACCAGAAATGAGCTTTATCGCTAAAGACAATTTATCAATAGAAACACATTTACAGACCCTCAAATGTACCCAAAAGTCGTGTTTTTCAAACATTTAGTGGTCAGATTCGGATTCAGCAAGTCAAAAACCTTCATCTGATTCTTGTTTAGAAAATTTCATCAAATTTTGTCGGCCTGTATAATTAATATAATTTTTTACAGTTCAAATTAAAATGTTCAACAACTTTGCCTTTAATTATAAAAAATAGTAAAAATTTTTGCTAGTTTTAGCAGCTCGGTTTTAAAAAATTAGCGATTTGTTTATTTAAAATCAGCAATAAATTTAGGTCAAAAATATTGTAATTTGTAAGAAGATAATAGAACTTTTACTAAAGTGGGATATAAAATAGTTTAGAAATTTTTTATTTTGAGTGCATTTATCCTTATTTTAGGGTGAAAACCTTCGCAAATGCTGCTTTAGCTTAATTTTTTGCAACTATTGTGTAAAAATCGTTCATTCATAATTGTACAATGACAGATCCATTGCAAAATTTATGAACGATTGTAAGTGTGTCACTTCAACTACTGTATGAAATTTTAAATTTAACATCTGCTCTGAAAATTTTAATTAGATTTCAAATACATTTTGTACAAAGGATATGAAGAGTGTATGAATATCTCATTATGAACTCATAAACAGACAATGTCCTTTTTAGGATTTTTATGAATACGAGTATTATTGTTTTTGAAATGTACCATTGTCGACTGAACTGCATATTCCAAAGAGGTCATCTAATATTTAAAATATTTAAAGTCAATTGAAATAACAATATGCACTCAACATCATGTTGAAGTGCTAAAATTAATTTTAAAATATAAAAGCAGTATTTATAATTATCCGAAATGAGCAACAAAAGGTGTCTTTTTTACAAAACGAATTGCCTGCCAGTGACCGATCGATCGATCAATGAATGGTTTGAATTTTATAGTCCACAAAATTCAATTCATAAATGACAACACTAACAAGGTTTAATGGGTATGGTATTGTTCAGAGACAAAATTTCTAAACAAAAGCCAAATTTAAATCTAGATAAATCTTTAGACTCTTTTGTTAGTGTTGTTTTTAATGGCAATTCAAAAGAGATATTCGTTATATAATAAAGAATTTATTTGCTAATAAATTAACCAAATAAATTATAATTATTAAGAGATGATTCAATTAGAGTTTGCATTGATTCGATTAGATGTGATTTCATAATAAAGTATTTGAAATATTAGAGGTATTCAAATTATAAGGTAAATGAAGGAAATAGCTTTTAAAGCCACTTATCTTGCTGACATTGGAGCTCAAATGAAACTTTAGTTACACTGAAAAAAAAACATCACAAAATTTTATGTAATTAAAAATATTTGAAAAATTTTAATTTCAATTTCTAACAATTTTTTGTTTGAAATGTTGGTAAATTGTTATTTTTCATATAAAAATTCTTTGAAAATAAAAATTAAAGTTACAAAAATAAAAATAACAAAAAGTTGTGTTGTATTTACAAATTTTTTTTTTTTTTTTTTTATTAAATCTTCATTTACATAACCGAGCCATTAGGGCCTTATGTGGTTAATTAAAGCTACTATCTTAATAACAAACTTTTGCCTTTTTAAAAATTTTTTTATTTTTATTTACAAAAATATTCTACACTCAAAAAAAAAACAAAAAAGACATGAACTAAAAATTAATCCAAAATTTCCTTAAAAATAGTTTAAAAATTTTCCTCAATTTAAGTAAAATTTTATTAAAACTTAGAAAAATTTTCTTAAAATGAATAAAAAATTCCTATGTTTGGGTAAAAACGAAATAGTTTATATACTCCGAAATAGTTCATACCTTTCTTAAGTAATATTTCTTGATTTTAGGAAAAAAAAATTGAAAAAAAAAAAAATAAAAATTTATAAATTTTTAAGAAAAACATCTCAGTTTTAAGAAACTTGCAATAAAATAAAGTTTAGTTCACAAAAAAATAAAACATAATTTACTCCCATTTAGTTCAAAAAATATGTATACTTTAAAATAAGAAAGTAAATACTTGAATTTAATGGGTGTTAATTTTTTTGCGAGTAGTAAAATGAACTAAATTTTAGAAAACCATTTTTAAATTCAGTTTTTAAGTCTACCACTTTCTAATTTTTAAGAATTGTTTTCTAAAAATTAGTTTAGGCAATCAAAAACGAAAAGTAATAAATTTTTTCCTATTTAATAATAAAAATTTATTTGGTTTTAGAAACTAATGAACTATTTCTAAGGAAAATTTTCATGGAACTTAGTTCAGATAAATTTTAATAAAATATTATTTTTTTCAAGTAAAAGTTTTCTAAATTTTGTAAAATAAAAAACTTACACTCTAATTAATTTTTGTTGAAATTTACCCAACTTATAGTAGTGTACTCCTAGTATAAGTTGGGTAAATTTACTCTGTGTGCGTAAATAAAAAAAAAGTACACACATTATGCGTAAATTGATAAACACAAAATAGGTAAAATTACATTTAAGGTGCCTAAAATTTAAATCAAATTTTAAAATTTAAGAGTAAATTTACCAAATTTGTGCGTAAAGAAACACGATTTTCCTGTAAATGTACACACAAATTCGTAAAAATTCTAAACAAATACGCATATTTTCTACTACGATGTTGAAAATTAAACAGCCCAAAATTTATTGTTTTGTGATAAAAACAATTAATTTATTGTTTAGAAACTCACAAAAAGAATAAAAACCAAAATTTTTGTTTAGTAATTCCAAATAGTTGATAAATTTAAAAACTTAATAAAGTTTTCTTTTTTATCTTTGAAAATGTTTTAGATTTTATTTTTCAATTTCAATATGTCAAAATTTGTTTTACCATTATAAGTTAGTATATTTACAAACTTTGTGGGTAAAATTTTTATTCAACAAATTAATACTAATTTTAGGCATAATGTGTTTAAAAATACTTCGTGTGTGTATTATTGTATATGAAAGTGTGAGCAAAAAAGTTTCATGCATTTGGTGTTTATATTTACCGAATTTTCGTAATATTACATAAAACTTTACCCATTTTATAGTAGTAAATTTACAAGCAGTGTGAAGGTATAAGATTTTTTTTTTGAAAAACGTTTAAATTATTTTCAATATTAGTTTCTTTTCCTAATTTTCAAGAGAAAATATTATTAAAGGAAATAAATAAAAGTAAACATTTAATTTTAAGTTCGTGATCGTGCGTGAATCCATAATGGTTCACGTGCCCAAGTAAAGTTTAAGCTTAAAAAGTCATAAAATAAACTTGTGACATTTTTCCATTTTCCAATAATAGAAAGAAATGTAACTGTGATATTAAATTAGTTGATTTAAGAAGACAAAGGACGCCCAGTGCTCCTTAGCCATAGATGCCGTGTGTCACTTAGGGCGTTCCTTTTTTGTATGATGTATGAACTAATTAGGAGGAAATTTTACTGTTTGTAATAAAAATTTAGTTCTCAGTAGTAAAATTTTTCTATAATTTAGAAATTTTGACCAAATTTTAAGAAAAAATTTGTTTCTAAATTTCAAGGAAAATTTTATTAAATATTGATAAAAAGTGTCTTTGGCTCCGTTTTCATTTCAATTTTTCCTCCAAATAAGTTAATTTTTCTAAATTCTAGTAAATTTTTTTTTGAGTGTGTGAAAGATGTTTAATATTACAAACAGAATTTTGTAAAGTTTTTCTGTGTACACCAGGGAACTGCATTTGCTGATTGCAAAACGTTCGTTCATACGCAATCAACACAAGATTAAATATGTGTTTGCGTTCAAACGCTGAATATACTCCAACATACATATTTATTGATGATTTAAATCAATCAAAAGACGTGCAAATTGTTTTGTCACTGATTTATAATCATCGGTCGTTGTTCAACCATTGATTTTATTCTGTAGAATAAATCAGAAAAAACAACAAACAACGTGTATGAGTGTAATCGTAATTAAAACAAAATAGTTTCTTATCTATAAAAAGGGGGTGGTTTTGTAGAAACACATTTCATAAATGGTATAATGTACATTAGGGTGGGTCTAAAATACGTTTTTTTAGAATTTTTATTAGGAATACCAAAAAAATTGTTCTTTGTGAAATTTTTTTTTTTAATTTAGGTCGACATCTCAGGCTCGCCCAATCCGGTTAAAGTTAAATATTGCCTAATTTTCCAATCAAAATAGATGAAAAAAAATTTGGACAATATTTAAATTTTTCCGGATTAGGCAAGCCTGAGATATCGACCTAAATTTGTTTTCCAAAAAAATATTTATATTCACAAAGAGGAATATTTTTATTACTAATAACAATTCTAAAAAAGCGGATTTAAGTCCCACCCTAATATAAACAATATCATTTATGAAATGTGTTTCTATTTTGTTTTAATTATGAATACACTCATACGCGTTGTTTGTTGTTTTTTCTGATTTATTCAACGCAAACTTTTTGTTGAGTGATTAAATTTGCAGTAAACATAATCGACATATGATTCACTCTGATCCGAATTACGCGTTCAGTAACATGATGCTGATTTTATTCTACAGTAAATTTTGTTGAATTATTAAATGTGAACAAGAATTTTTGTGTATGATTAAATCAAGAAAAAAGTTGATTTTGCAGTTCTCTGGTATACACCTTTTTAAGTTTATAATTTTTAAAAACACTTTTCCATCATATAGTGAGTACCCCTATTAAGTATAACGACCAAATCCATTTAGCCAATTGTTATTTATAATTATTTCATATTTCTTTTTCTCAAATTACCACAACAATTTTTATAAATATTTAATGATCGATTTGACTTGTGGGGTCGTGGAAAAATAGTACCTTAAAACGCCTTTTTGTTAAACCGAAAAAACAAGAAATATTTTAGTTGATTACTAGATATTGTTTGTTTTTGTAATTTATTTAATTACAAACTTGAACTAATTGTTAATTATCATTTAAAGCTTTAACAAAATTTGTAAATGTACTAAAATTTTTTGGAAATTGTACAATTTATACAAATTTTCGTATAAATATCAGCTTCTTATATTAATTAACATCATCAGTTAATGAAGAACAAAAACAAAAAATAAGTTTTAAAGTATTTCGTTTGTTTAATATTTATGATATTATTAAACATCTCAATCATTATTATCTTGTTCTCATCATTAAAATGAAATAGAAGAAGATTTAGCCAGGCTTGTCAGACTTGGGGGGTTTGTCCTTAAATTTGGGGATTTTTTTATTAAACATGGGGACAAATATTTTCATTTGGGAACAGGGGATCTGAAATATATTTTGATAATTTGTTTTTGGTGATATTTTAAATCTTTCACAAATATTTAAAATTATAATAAAATTAGGTAGTTTTTAGAAAAAATTATTTTAATTTGTACAAAAAATTATAAGTTAGAACTTAATTATATTTTTGAAGCTGATGAAATTTTTAACGAATCGATTCGCAAAATTCTTTTTATTGATTAAATAATTAAAGATTTAATTTGATTTTTGTTGATTCTTTTAATAGATTTAAAGGAATTGATTGAATTTAAATAACGTATTTCTATTAAAAGTGGTACATTTAATTTGTATTTCGTGAATTATATTAAATTGTTTCATCATATTAAAATTTAGTCAATATAAATGGAACTGAGCTAGTTGGTAGCGTGCTAGCTTATCAGTGCGCGGGTCGTGGGTTCGATTCCCACCAGAGGCTCTGGTATGTTTTCACTACAACGAGCCGAT
The DNA here is from genome assembly GCA_949748255.1 of Eustalomyia histrio. NCBI lineage: Eukaryota > Metazoa > Arthropoda > Insecta > Diptera > Anthomyiidae > Eustalomyia > Eustalomyia histrio. The sequence continues at coordinate 6,971,415 of OX456523.1, forward strand.
GACCTAAATTGAACTAACTCACATATCAATTTATTCATTTAGAAATTATTAATTATAAATTATGCACTGCAAATTGATCAAATTTTATGCGAATTGATTCAAAAAGGGATTATCTTTTGCAAGCTTTGTTTGTTACAAAAGGAAATGCCAAATTTTCTTTAGAAAAAAATCTTATATTCTACGAAGTTTGTTATACAAAAAATCCTGAGTGCCGAAAAATTTTTATATAATTATTATCTCAGAATCTAAAACATTGTTTATTGGCTGTTAAAAAAATTTTAAATTTCTTAAATTCAATCGAAAAAAATGAAAATTCAAAACTGAGAGTCCTTAAAAAAATTGCACAGTTTAAATGCACGTAATGTTAATTTTGGGAAAATTTTAGAAAGCATTTTTAAGCTCTATTACCTCTTTCTGCCTCTTTTTTTAATTTGGAATTTTTTTGTGGATATTTTTAGATTTGTTTGGGAATAACGAAAAAAAAAAGTATCTGGCAAACCTGGATTTAGCTTCGTTACTTTTCTGTGAGTTTTTATTTTTTCTAGTAAACCAGATAAGCAAAAGTTAAACGAGACAATTGAGTAAAGTAGAGGTGAAGTATTTTGGTGTTCATTCGTTTGTATTTGTTTGTATCCTATTAAATTTTGATAAATTACATTTTCAACTCAAAGTATTTATTTTAACAAGGGACGACAGAACAGTGTCACGAATTGAAAAGAAATGTGGATAGAACAGATTAGTTTTCCCAACTAGATCCGCTTAATGTAGCATAAAAACTAGGGAAACAATATTGAAAGTTTTAATATATTTTCCACCATCCGTTATTCCGAATTTTATAAATCTAAAGTCTGATGTTTGTACGGCTACTCCAAAGTCTAATGCCTAACCAGATTTTCAATTCCTAATTCAATTTCCAATTGTTATTAAATAGGAAAAGATTGTATTCTCAAACTACAATTTAATGCATTGAATAAATTCTTAATTAGTCGCAAACGATTTATTAAGCCCTACGCCACTACTTATGAGTTTGTGATGATGACTACCAGATATATCGGATTTAGATCCACCTTATACACGCAGAGAAAAAACATGGTTGGGACAATCATATTCGAAGTGCATGATATATTTTTGGGTTTATGGTTGTACCAACCATAATCGTACTATAATATAGTTATCATATTATGATAATACAATAACCATAATTTTACCATAATATGATCCCTACAGTCATATGATGATTCAAAAATTACCATATTGTGATTCTAAATATACATATTATGATCTTGAATTTATCATAATATGATCGCATGTAATCATAGTATGCTCAAAATGTTATTATATTATGGTCCCCACAACTGTGTATATTATGATTTTATAATCATATTATGATTCTACAATTAATTAATTTATAATTGATATAAAATCCCAGCATTAAATAATATATAATTGTTTTTAAGACATGAAAAAATTGACTGAACTGATAAAATGTTGGTTTTTATGAAAACAAGACAATATTATGACTGTAAATGTCAAAGTTATATTTTATTTAATGTATAATTATTTATTGATTGTTGCCAGCATTTTGTGGTTGCATAATTATCATATTTTTGTCATAGTCAGAGTTTTTGTTACCACAGTATGGTTACAGCCAATCATGTTATAAAATAGAAGGTGGCAATCATAAAATAGTAAAATATTTACTATAACAATAATGGTAGCGACCATGTTGATGTTTAGAAAACCAATAACATGGTTGTGACAACCATACCCGAATGCAGCAAGCACAATAATGTAGCAGTGATCATGTTGCAACCATGTTTTTTCTCTGCGTGTAAATAGTATTCCAAACGAATCAGAACCACAATCTGATTTGTTGTCCGTCGGTTCGTGTGTCAATGTAATCCCTGTAATTAAACTATATACCGCATATATAAAGATATTTGGTTGAAATTTGGCACATGATCTTCTCTTGTAGTCCAAGGACGAGTCGTTTTGAATCGGTTGATATTCAGGTTATATGGAACCACAAATCATGCCCAAAAATTTATGAAATTGGTATAAATTTGGAGGATAACTATGTCCAATATTTGATCTAATAATCTTTTATAGCAATTTCATTAAAAATTTTCGCTATAGAGCAATTCCATATGAAAGCGATCACCTTTTGGACAACCCCTCTCCGATTTTAAAATAAATAGTCTCAATCGATTGCCCAGCAAAAAATAATGTACCTACATATTTTTTTTTTTTTTATAGTGACTGGTTTAGTGGTGGTGTACACCAATGTCATCTGACAAAATTGAAGAATTCTTCATAAGGGACCTCATTGAAAGTTGTTTTATGACCTGTAGCCTCAGTCGGGTTTGGTGTGCCATTACATGCCACTGCTGCTATTATCCATGGATTTATGGCCGATCTTGTGAAGGCAGGCAGACCATATTCACTACACACTCAACTTGGGGCTCTTAAAAAAAATTGATTTTTTCTTCATAAATGTATTTTTAACTGTAAAATAATTTTTAAAATGTATTTTTAATAATAAAATAAAATAATGTTAAATAATTAAAAATAATTCAATTATAAAAAATATAAAAACAATGAGAACAAGGTGGTCTCTTAAATACTCTTCTCCTGTCCAAACAAGGAGTCGGGGCCCATTTTTTTATTGCTGATTCTTAAAGCAAAAATTATGAGGAATCCAAAAAAAATAAAATTAGCCGGAAAATTTAGGAGCTTCTGTGGAAAATCGGAAAATTTAATTTTCATGGGAAAATTTAATTTTCATGGGAAAAAAGGTAAATTTCTGAGAAAATTAGGAAAATTTTATTTTTCAATTAAAGTCTCAATACCTTTCCAACGAGCTATCACTCGTTGCGATCACTTTAGTAGTTTTTTTTTAAAACAACTTTCAATGAGGTCCCTTATGAAGAATTCTTCAATTTTGTCACATGACAGTGGTGTGCACCACCACTAAACCAGTCACTATAAAAAAAAAAAAAAATATATGTAGGTACATTATTTTTTGCTGGGCAATCGATTGAGACTATTTATTTTAAAATCGGAGAGGGGTCGTCCAAAAATTTGCCAATTTTGATCGTTTTCATATGGAATTGCTCTATACACTCACAATATATTTTCCAACAATATGTAAACCTTGTTTTTAAATGAGGAATCAATTGAAATTCATAGAAATATATTTTTTAACTATTTGAATCAGTCATTCAAAAAACAAAATATAAAAATTTACAGACATTCAGTAGGAGTTGATATTTTCTATTAAATGTAAAAATTTCTGTTTCTAAAAATAGAAATTCATATAATTCCTTTTTGTTTTTTTTTTTACCAAATTAGTTTGTTTATATACAAAATTGTTTCAATAAAAATTACAAGAAATTATTCAAATATAGATACACACATAGAAAATAAAAATATATACATCTGTGTGTGTTGTGTTTTGTAAAATTACATACAAATAAAAAAATTTCAATTTGAAAAACAAACCACAAATATCTTTTTTTTTTCTACTTTTTGTCAGTTAAAAATTTATGGTTATTTTAAGCGACTTTTGATTGGTTTTACTACTTTTGTGGATTGTTAAACAATGATTGAAAATAAACAACAAAATGGGCAGATTATAATGAAAAATCAGTGGTCTCTTTTTGATTCCATTAATTATATGTATTTTAGATTATTTGTAACGAAATAATATTGTGAGTGTATTTTTCGTTGATTTTTCCGCCCATATAATGTTAGTCAGGTTCCTCCCTAAAATATGGTATTCTTTCCAGAGTATGACCCAAGTCATATGTGCGATATGAGGGGAAGCTTATCTTCGGCTTGAATCGACTTTAATTTTTATACCATACACCTTTACGTGATATGAAGGTATTATGAGTTTTATGGATTTAGTTCCACCTTATCAATCAACTCAGAATCATTTTTTGATTCAGAGAATTTCTTTTACTTGTCTGATTTACATTTTTGTATTGAAAAAATATTTTTGGAAGCAGAAATGTACCAATTCCCCCCCCCCCCCTGGTTTTTAGGTAGAATTTTGAATTAATATGCTTTTTTTTAGAAAAAAAGTCTCTAATAAATAACTACAAATCTTTAATAGGTCCGCTATGGGTTAATCCATAAGGTCATATGATGAATACCACACAGGTAAAAATATCACAAAATTCTAAGTAATTAAAAATATTTGTTAAAATTCAAACTCGATTTCTAACAATTTTTTGTTTGAAATGTTTGTAAATTGTTATTTTTCATATAAAAATTCTTTGAAAATAAGAATTTAAGTTACAACAAATAAGAAGTAATTTGTATTTACGAATTCCATTGTTGGTGCCCTTTTAAAAAAATTTTTGTTTGTATTTACAAAAATATTCTATAAGAGTTGTTAAATATACTTGTAATTTTTTTGTGTGCACATTGAAAAGATATTTCAGATACCTTTTCTATGTTGTTCATTTTGTAGGACAAGTATATATTTATAGATTTATTCGAAAAAAAAAATGTAATTTTCCAAGTTTAAAAATGGATTAAAAAAAATTCGATTGAATTCCCAGTGATGAATCAATTGAATTCCCAAACTGCAAATAAAATTAATTCGTAATGATTGATTTCAGTGATTGATAAAATTGAATGAGTTAAATTGATTGAATTCCCTTCGACTGCTTAAAAATAAATTCATTTAATTTAAAGGGAAATTGAATTGGATTTTTTTTTAAGGAATTCATTAAATATAGGATTCAATTTTTGAAGCTCTTAACAAATATCAAGCAAATTTCTACAGTTTTGACATATTGGTTTTCTTACTTAAAATTTTAGAAATCGGATGTCAAAAACATATTACATAATAAAAATGTTGTCATCTAAGTGTTGATTCAAAGGTTTCGTATTTTTAGTAGTTTGATCCGAGTCAGCAACTTCATTGTCCGGAAGATACTGAAGACAGACTTTATTCCTTCAACAGTTTTCGGACATAATTCCTAAACTTTATATGGGGAATAAGACCGAAAAAATAAAGGTTTTTTTTAATTTATCATTTCAAATTGCACCAGATCTGTCTAAATTTGATCATATCTAATTAGATCTCAAATTTGTCTCCAACTTTGTCCCCTAGTTCTTGGAAGTCTGTAATCTTTTTCTTGTCAATTTTTTTGTCACATTCCCATCTACTGTGCAATAGCAATTTTAACAAGCAATATTTAATATTCTCGTTTATTTTATCATCATCGTATGTTGGTGTAAGTATCTCTGTCTGTCTGTATCTATGTAAGTATGAGTTAGTGTAAATGTACTGTTGGCCTGTGTTAAGTGAACATTATTAAACATATTTTACCCAAGGGAGCACTTAACAATTCGTTAAGTTACCGCTGTTTAGATATTTTATATTTTATGCTTAACTGGTACAGATTTTTATATCAGTTTTTTTGTTCTTTTTTTTTTCTTCTCCGAAATATATTTCAAGCTAAATGGCTTCTGTGAGAGATAGACAAACACAACCACTTTACAAAAAAAAGGCTGATTATATTGTTGGAAATGTATGAAGAGTTTCACCAATATATAAGAAGGGTGGTAGGTCGTAGATGGGGATAGGAGTATTATTTATTTCATTTAACCACAATACCATGTATTTTATACCAAAAAGCAGAAGTGTACCGTACATCAATAATATCAGAGTTGTCGTTAAATTCATGATGATGTTTTTCTTGTTAAAAGTAATACATTGTTGCATGGAGGGTGGGATTTTCAAGTGTTTAAGATGTAAAAATTCGATAAAAGTAATTGGGGTGAAATGTTGTTGTTATTATTGTTATGTCGTTCGTTCGTTGTTGTTTTTTCAGTCTTATGTTCCGCCCTGTAGTAATAAATAATAAATTGATGAATTATTTATGGAGTTTTTGTTATTCGTTTATATGGACAATCATCACCATCATCATAATAATAATATGTAAATTAGGATGGTGAGAAAGTATTATTCTGAAATATAATATTTAACGATAAATTAATCAAATTAAATGACAATTTTAGAGGGAATTTGTAGAGAAATTATTTAATATGTTAGATAGATAAAAATGTTTTCCTTGAAGTTATTCAAATGCAGGAAATGGAGGAAAATAATATATTTGTTTTTGGGCAAAATCGGAATTTTCTAGTAATTGTTAATTACTACATATTTAACAAGGAAGGTATTTCCAACCTTAACACTCCAATTTTACTGAAATTTAGATAAGTGATAGAAAAAAGAAATCTTAAAACTACCTGTATCACATTTTCGGCCACCTCGATGATATAGGGTGCAAGAAATTCGGATATATAGATCGCAAATATAGATCAAATTTGCTACACCCGTGTAAAACAGATAAGATTGGATCATATCTGTTAAAATCTAATTAGATATGATTGAATCTTATCAGTACTGGTGCCAGATCTGGTCATATATAATTAGATATGGCATATGTGATAAGCTTTATGAAGAGATCTGATCAGATATAGTGCGATATGGAAAATTTGGTGATTTTTGTTTCCAGATATTAGCATATGAGAACATATCTGGTGGCAGATTTGTTCATATCTAATATCACATCTAGTACAAGATCGTAGCCATTTGATTCGTTTTTTTCTTATTAAATTTGATGGACAAATTGAATCTGATTATATACGGTGTGCCAGATCTGTCTAGATTTTATCAGATCTAATTAGATCTCGAATTTCTCCCCAAGTTTGAGATCTAAATAGTGCGCGCGAAATAAATAGTGCATACTTTTAGGCTTGTAAAAAATTTTCGCTTCCAAAAACAATGTTTACCGTTAACTTGTGTTCACTTGTATTATTTTCAAAAACCTCGTGATATTAGTTTTTTTAAAAATGGACAAGCAACAAAAAGTACGCGAACGTATATAATATTTTTTTTTTTAACGAATTCCCATTTCGTCCGTATAAAACAATTGCTACGCAAGCAGGGGTATCCCGGAATACTGTTTCTCGGGTAATAAAAAATTATAATGAGCTGCTGACTGCCAAAGGGAAGATGGATGTGGTAGAAAAAGTGAATTATTAGACCGTAGGAAAGCTGGGAAAGTAGTAAGCAAACGAATTTTATCCGCAGTTTAAGTGTTGTGTTATGGATGACGTGACGTACGTGCTGGCTGACTTTCTACAGCTACCTGGTCGGGAATTCTATGTTACAACTACAAGAGGAAATTTTCCAAAAGACTCAAGTTAAAAAAATCTAAATTTCCAAATAAGTTTTTGGTCTGGCAAGCCATTTGTACTTGTGGTTAAAGAAGCCGTTCATTCATAACTACATGCTCGATAAATACAGATGTGTACATAAAAGAGTGTCTTCAGCAACGACTTCTTCTTCAATTTTTAAGAACACACAATGTGTCCTCATTCTTCTGGCCTGATCTCCCACTTGACATTATAGTAAAAGGACTATTGAGTGGTACCATACAAATGGTGTTATGTGTACCAAAGGAGCCAATCCTCCTTATTGCCCAGAACTTTAACCTATTGAACAATATTGGGCTTTAGTTAAAAACATCTCAAGAGCACTAAAGGATCAGAAATGAGAAAGAGTTCGGAAAAAAGTTGTCAAATTATACAAAAAAAAGTGTCTAAGGATACCATTTTATCTTTTATAAACTTTTTCCACTGAGCTACATCTTACATATTTCATCAATTTGCGAAGATGTTAACATCTTCCCATAAGAATTATACAGGCCAAATATTCTGCATATTTCTACATCTACAAAAGATGATCCTTTCTCATTTTGTTTCATCTTACATCTATCGTTATTTTAAGTGTCATCACTAAAAAAAATGACAAAAAAAAATGGATTTTATTTGTGCCATCACTAGCAAACTGACATTCCAGAAAATACACAAAAAACGAAAATATTCAACAAAGGAAAATAAGCGGCACATGCAAGAATTTCATTCTTATGTCTACCAAAAATTCTTCTTCATCATAATCTTCTTTCAGAATGGCCTTTAATATTTTAATGTACTGCATTAAACTTTGGGCATGTTCTTGAAAAGCAACAACTACTCCAATGATTAATGCTTCCTCTAAATCCATTTTTTATTTTTAACAAAAAAATATGCGTCTTTTTCATTTATATTTTTGACAGCTGAATAAATGACAGATGTTGCCAATGCAAATACATGTTCCACGTTTTCAACATCTTCCATCCGTTTCACAAAGATGTTCTTCAGTGTAAAAAGCCTTATATGGAAAGCATTTCGGAAAAAGTTGAAAATATTATTAAAAACAAATAGATGATATTTTAGTACTGTAAATTTAAGACTTAAATTTAAGATTTGTTAATAAAAAAATTAAAAGAAAAAAATAATTAACTTATTTGTTTTAATTTTATTGCCGCACGCATTATTGCATTATTTATTTCGGGTACACTCTTTAATTATTTATGGTGCAAATCAAATGGGATTTGTTTCGATTTGATTTTTTTACACGGGGACTGACACATATCACTATTTATTTTTCAGTTTATAATAAGTATATAAGTAAGTCTTATTATTTTAAGTAAGTCTTATTGTTTTTTAACTGTTTTTCAGCGTACGAAGAATAACTTTACAATTTAACTACTAATTTTTCATGTTTTTTTAATGCAGTGGACAAGAAGGTGTACAAAATTTGAATTAATTTAAACTATTTATAAAAATTACGTTGTCAAAAAAAAAAACAAGTAAAAAAGGCTAAAATTGGGCTGTGCCGATCTTTGAATACCCTCCACCAATATGCCAAAAAAATGTTCTCTGAAGTAAAATTATGGAGGTGAAAAAATTTTTAAAGGTGAAAAACTTTTTTGGACGCGAAACAAATTTTTTGGTGAAAAAAAATTTTGAGGTGAAAAAAATTTTTTGTGGTGAAAAAAAATTTTGTGGTGAAAAAAAAATTTTGAGGTGAATACAAAATATTATTCAATTATAAGCGACTGATAAAAAAATATGAGAAAATATATTATGTACCATTCGCTACTATGAAATTGTACTAAAATTCACCAATTTGTATGGAAAATTTAGAGTTTCCTTCACATTTTCACTCATAACTTTTTAACCGCTGGACCGATTTTGCTCATTTTCAATACCAAACTGCTCGGGAGGATGTCCAATAAACTGAATAAAAATAGGCACCCCCGCTTGCGTCTTCGCGTCGTGATCGCCATTTCAACAGACAGACAGACAGACGGGCAGACAGACGGACATCGCTAAATCAACTTAAAATTGCATAAGGATCACGAATATATATATTTTATGGGGTCTTAGACCTATATTTCGACATGTTACAAACGGAATGACAAACTGATATATACCCTCACCATATATGGTGGAGGGTATAATAATGACTTTTGACAACAAATTATTTATATGCAGTAATTTCTAATTCGTCTGCTTATATTTTGGGCTGGGTAGGTAAAATATATTAATCCATGCATAAAAATACGAAATTAGTATTAAAACAACAAAAAATTTCGTTAAATAAATCAACTTTTGTTTTTATTATTTTCACATTTTTTCGTATTTTTATGCATGGATTATTATCAGTGTAGTAAAAAAAAAAAAAATACTAAAAATTCTTCTCCACAAAAAATTGGCAACTTTTAAAAACGACTATATCTTAAAATGTAAAAAGGCAGCTTTAAGCGATTCGAGGGATTATTCCCAAAAAAAAAATACAAATTGAATTTTCTCATCAACTCAATTTGTGTCTCATAAAATTTGACAATTTTTCTCATAATCAACCATTTGTATTTTTAATCATTTATATCTTTAAAATTTATTTTACAATTAAATAAAATACTGCAAATCATACGCTTATTATTTGTCCAATTAATTTAAACAATACAGCCTGTTGACTTTCCCAAACCCAAAACTATTGTTATCGATGTTTGTTTTTCAACTTCTTGCTGTTTTTTCACGCCAAATACAACAACGTCAAGTCATAAACGAACATCAGAAGTCAGAAAAACAAAAATAATAATAAAAAAAACAAGTAACAAAAGCGATAAATATAAAACTAAACATCATCAAATTACTATTTTAACACCTGAGTGCCCTTTTTATAATCATACACTTCTCTTGTTGTTCCTTTGGTGCTGTTGGGCACGCAACCCTTGTCGACTCAAAACATACAGCTACACACACGCACACAAAACAACTTTTTATACAATGTCACACTTAACACAAACCCAAACACACACACACACACATGTATAGATCCTTAAAATAATATTATACCCATACATGAAATCTACATCTGTATCCTTTTGTTCCTTTAGGCCACATTTTGCAACCCTCGAATTCTTATTTCAATTTATTTCTAACATAAAACACTTAAACCATTTATTGTTAATTTTTTTTTCCTAATATCCTTGATTGTTTAAAGTGTTTATATAAGTTTTATTCGTTTTATTTTTATTTATAAATCAATTGTATTTTTTTTTTTCATTAATTTCTAAACCATAAACCGAAAAGAATAGCGCCAACATATAATGAAATGTGTAACAACCAATTTAAAGAAAAGAATTTTAAACTAAAAGTCATTAATTTACTGCATCCAATCAATTATATTGTTTTGTATGAATTCCCTTAAAAATTTCATAGAATCTTTATCAATTTGAAATTAATACTAATTGAGTTACAATACACTAAAGAAAAGAACAATGAAATTGAACAAAGAAATATTTTGCCAAAATCACGAGTGTTTTGTATGTAATAAATTTGTCAAATCACTTGAATTCGAAAGAAAATTTTTAGAATTACCTTAAAAAACTAAAGCAGATGTTATATAAAAAAAATAATTGATTTCAAGGTACATCATTTTTTAACAAAGAATCTTTTTTATTGTCAAGTGTTGTATTGATACTCTCGTATTAAATCACAATATATTTCCAGCACGAGCGTACAAATGATCCTTTAAATTTTGTACAATACAAAATATTTCATTCCAACAAAATTAAGTCCATCTCACAAAGAAAATAATTTTATGAAAACTCTTTCCAAATTTTTATAAAATAACATGGACCTGACCTATACGCTTTGGCTAGAAACCTAAAATTTAAAATCAGTGTTCTCTGTTGTATGGACTTTTTCACTTTTTCACTGATGAGGAACTTTTTGGGATTTTCGTTGCGAATGTAGTAAAAAGAGGGGGCTCAAAAGGTAAAGTCTCCTACGTTGCGGGCTGCCTGAACCGCATTGGCTAGAAATCTGAAATTTAAAAATTGTGTTCGGCTTAGACACCAATAAAGTAATTTCTAAGTAAGAAAGTGTCCTCATAATTTCCCAGCACAAGTCGTAGGAGCTATAAATATCAGCTTTGGAATCTACATGAGTTTTTGAAAACTTTTTTTTTTACTTGAAGGGAAAAATGGAAGAGTCTGCCCTTATCGTGATTCCCAAACACTTTTGGCTACAAATCTAGATCAATTTGAAAAAACTTCTTGAAAATTCGAGTGTTCATCTGCAATCGCTTGGAAGTCTTCTTCAATCCCCTTGGTCCAAATATATGAAATTTAAAAAGTTCATTAAAAATGGAAAATGTGCCCCGTGTGTACATATATGAAGTTCTTGTAATTCCAATAGAAATAATTTTGTATATAAAAAAACAATTTAAATAAAAAACAAAATTGGAATAGTTTGAATATTTTGCTTTTGAAACAGACAGCAAATAAAATTTAAATTTGTAATACGTGACATTTCGAACTTTCCTCGTAGTTATATGAAATGCAACACTGCTTCCATCAAGCACTACTACTGTCAAATTTTAAGCAAGTTTCGTCATTTACTTTGCGTTTAACAGCAAGATTTTTTGAGGTCCATAAAATAGGCATTTTTTAGATCAAAAATTTCATCGTTGGAGCTAAATCTCTTTCCACCGAGCCATTTCTTTAGGTTTGGAAATAGGAAATAGTCACTGGGGGCTAAATCCGCAGAATAAGGCGAATGAGGGGGGCAATTCGTAGTCTACTTCATGAATTTTTGCCATGGAAACTAAGCTGTCACACGATTCTGTTGGTGGTTGATTGTGAGCAAACGCGGCAGCCATCTTGCGGAAAGCTTTCTCATGCCCAAGTGATCGTTCAAAATTGAAACCACTGAGCCATCTGTGATGCCTATGTCTTCTACAATCTATTGCACATTCAATCTCCGATCGGCCAACATCATATCGTGAATTTTTTCAATTGTTTTGTGTGTAGAGACCTCAATTGTGCGTCCAGAACGTTCGGCATCTTCCCACAACAAAAGTCAGTAAAGCACTTTTTTTACCATTAAAATCGATGGTGCAGAGTCCCCATAGTATTTATCAAGTTTTCCTTGGTTGGATTGATGGTTTTTTTTCGCAAGAAATAATGTTAAATGAACACTCGAAATTCACTTTTTTCCATTTTTAAAAAAATCCACGAGGTTGTATGTTTTGAACAGCTGCAAGTAAATAACGGAACTTGCTCAAAATTTGACAGTAGTCTATTAAAAGGTGGTACTTGATGGAAGCAGTATTGCATTTCATATAACTACTAGGGAAGTTCGAAAAGTCACGGACTTATTGAGCCGCCCTCGTAACTGCAACGGAAACAAATAAACCACAAATTTCCGGTTTGTAGGTAAATTTTTGTTAAATTTCAAACAAATCAAAAAAATTAATAAAACTGAAAAAAGTCGGTAAATGGCAGTAAATCATTTTGAACAAATGTATTAAAAAGTTAAAATAAAAATTTGTTTATTTATTTTTTACTGAACTGAAAACTTTTTTATGAAACTACAAACAGTAAAGTTTATAATATTCTGAAAGTAGATATTGCAGTTGATTTAAATGAAAATGTGGTGTGCTCCTTTTTAACGGCAAATGCCGTTATTTTTACTATCATTTGGAGTTGAATCTACCTAATTAATTTCCCCCATTCAACCCTAGTTTTTATTTCACCCAAATTTTGGTGAAAGATAAGGATGGGCCAACTTCGACTGACTGATTGCTCTCTGATCGCTATTGTGTGTTCCGCGATGTGCTGTAGCTCCATCTTGCTAATACCATATGACAGGATTATTGAAAAGAACGTAAAAAAATTTCCAACATGGTCAGTTATTTGATTTGATTTCATTTATTTTAGTCTATGGAAACAACCATTCCTTTTCCACTATAATTTGATTACAATTATAAAATAAAATTTTGTTTATTAATATGTACATAAATGGTATTAATACAAAATTATCAATTATCCTAAAACTGATGTGAGAAATAATTTAAAGTTATTTTTTGATGTGTGATATGTGGTTTTAACATTTTCTGCAAATTTATGTTAATGGCATTTAAATGAAGGAAAGTCCTAGTTAAGGTACGATGAGGTGAAATATTAAACAGGTTAATGTTTCTTAAATTTCTTGGTGGAACATAAAACGGAATTAATGAACTAATTATATTAAAAACAAAGATTGCAGACTGGAATTCCCTGCGATATTCCAAAGTTTGTAAACCTAGAAATAAACATCTTGATTGATAATGATCTAAGAGCAAATTTAATAATAATTCGCTGTACCATATCTAAGCGAGATATTCGAGTTTTACAATGGGCGCTCCAAATGATTGCTGCATATTCAAGCTTTGTCCTAACGAAAGCATTATAAATTAACCGTAGTGTATATGGATCTAAAAAATCAGAACAATTTCTTTTCAAAAATGCTAACATTCTATAAGCTTTGGGAAAAATATATTCAATATTAGGTATAAACTTGGAATTATCAAAAACAACACCAAGGTCACGTCTTGATTTTACTGTTTCCAGAGTATAATTTCCAATCCTAAATACAGACAGAATAGAATTAAAGGATCTGCTGAAAGAAATTTGTAAACATTGAGAGAGGTTTAAGTGCAGATTATTCAAAGTACACCACGCAAGAAGGTTGTCCAATTCAATTTGTAAATCATAAACATTACGCAATGACTCAGTTTCAATAAATATTTTCAAATCATCAGCATAAAAAAGAAATTTTGATTTAACAAAGCTAGACGAAATATCATTAATGCACGCAGAGAAAAAACATGGTTGGGACAATCATATTCGAAGAGCATCATACATTTTTGGGTTTATGATTGTACCAACCATAGTCGTACTATAATATATCATATTATGATAATAAAATCACCATAATTTTACCATAATATGGTCTCTACAGTTATATTATTATTCAAAAATTACCATATTATGGTTTTAATAAACATATTATGATCTTGAATATGATCGCCTGTAATCATAGTATACTCAAAATGTTATCATATAACTATATTATATCATCCTTCTTATTATATTATTACGATTATTAATATACATAGTATGACTATCTAATATCATGTTATGGCACATTAATAAGCATATTATGATTCTCATATATATATATTATAAATATAAAATCCCAGCATTTAACAATATATGATTGTTTTTTTTAAGACATTTTGTAGTAAAAACAAACTGACTGAATTTATAAAGTTTTGGTTTTTATGAAAACAAGACAATATTATGACTGTAAATTTCAAAGTCATGTTTTATTTGATGTATAATTATTTATTGATTGTTACCAGAATTTTATGGTTGCAAAATTATCTTATTTTTTTTAATAGCCAGAGTTTTTGTTACCACAATATGGTTACACCCAATCATGTTATAAAATAGAAGGTGTCAATCATAAAATAGTAAAATATTTACTATAATAATGATGGTAGCGACCATTTTAATGGTTAAAAAACCAATAACATGGTTGTGGCAACCGTACCAGATTGCAGCAAGCACAATATATTAGCAGTGATCATGTCGCAACCATGTTTTTTCTCTGCGTGTAAATAAAATAAACAATAGCGGGCCTAATACGCTGTCCTGCGGTACACCGGATGTTTGAATATAAGGCCTAGACTCATATCCTTTAATGGCTACTTTGCATACGCTGCTAGATAAATATGATTTTAACCACAATCAAAATTAATCTATTCATGCATTGAGTATGATGAAGTGTTTCCAATTCGGTTAATCGATTAACCGATTCCTCGATTAATCGCCTCTATTAATGTCGAAACAAATAATTTAAAACTCAAATAATTATTCGACCCGAATAATCGACTAAAATAGGTCGATTAACCGGTTAAATTTTTAATATGAATTTTTCTGTTATTTTTCTTAAAACTTCCTAATTTTCTTAACTTTGGCAAGAAAAACGCAGAAAAAACATCAACTAAAATACAATCAAATTATTTTCAAATCGACTGAATTAAATCAAATGTTGTATAGGCTTTAGGAAATATGATAGACAATTTTTATTTTCGTTTCAATCCCTTTAAAAATAAATTTTAAATAATATAAAATTATTATTTTATGTCCAAACAATTTAAATAGAGCTTTAAACCTCCGTATACATCTTTTTCCACCTGACAAAAGATCTCACCAGAACGCGAAGTCTTAGAAAAGCTAGAGCCTCTAAGTAGAGCTTTAACAAAAATACAATTAAAATTTTTATTTTTCTCCTTAGCAATGAAACACGTGACTAGGTATACTCCTAACAAGCACTATGACGTTACTTATGTTATAAAATAATAACATAAAATTGCTTTAAATTTGAAAACTGTATTTCCCAAAAAAAAAAACAGTTTAATTTAAAATTCTATGAAAAAATTTATAAAAACTGAAAAATGACAATAGGCTTTTTTTTATTCTGGACAGTGTCATAAAAAGAAAATAAAAATCAACTTTATCGACAAAAAGTCCCACTTCGGTAAAACACTATCTACACTGCGTTTTTAAGGGTTTACTTCCACTGAACACTTCTGACATTTTATTTTTAAAAAGTCATCAGATTCCTCTGAAAAAATCCAAGGCATGATTCTTCAACAAATCTCAGGATGCTTTGAATTGTCCTAAACAAACACTTTAGAAACCAATGCAATATACTTAACTTGATATTTCAGCAAAGAGCAGCTCTTTGTGTTCTTATTAATGAAAGAAATACATTTATTTTCCATTAAATGATTAATCGATTAATCGCCAATCTTTTCGATTAATCGACCCGAATAATGACTTAACCGATTAACCGGCAGGGTCGAATAGTTGGAAACACTAGTATGATGATGTTATAAAATTTAATTTAATTATTTATTATCTGCAAAAAAAAATAAAAAACGTAGAAGTATTTCAAATTTGTTAGACGAAGTTGACCCACCCTGTATATTCAGATACTTACTTAAAGAAAAAAAAAGTTATGGACATATGATCGTATTTTACCATTATGCAATGGTGTAATGTAAAAAGTAATAGATGATACATTACTTTATACATTATATGGTAATGTTTGGTTTTGTTTGTGCCAAAAAGTGTTATAAAGTTTGTTTGTCGGAATTTTTTCTATTGTAAATATTTAATAAAAATTTATAATTTCTCTACAGGAAGTCTTTTTTGTTAAATAATCTTGTAAACTATTGAATATAACCTTGAAATAGATTTCTATATTATACTAACTATTCAATTAGTTATTGTAAGTTGTAGACACATTATAAAACAAGTGTTAAACAATTAATTAATCCTAATAATTTATATATAATAAAATCATGTCATATTAAAGTAATTTAATAATTTGAAAGTAAATAAATTAATTGAAATCTACAATATCGTATTATTAAGACGATTATGAATAAATTTTAATTATTAAAAGCAACAAAAAAAGCAAACAATAAATTATAAAACCTGTTCTATTTATAGTAGAGCGTTTAGATTGCAACTATGTTATAAATTGTATAAAAATATGTGATGTAATTACTAAAGTTACATTTTTTTAAGTAGAAAACTATAAAAAATGTATATTTTTTTATAAGCACTCTAAACGCTGTACATAATCTAAATGCATTTATCTGTTGTTCAAAAGTAATTTCTAGCACTAACCATACAATTTAAAATATTATTCCAATTGAAATTAATTTAGAAAATGATTATTATGTTTTTTGCTTTTGAGCATAATAATCAACATAGGTATTTCTGCAAAGACAGAGTCTTAAACGTATTTAGTCATGAATTGGATTATTTAGTTTAAATTCAAATTTGTTAAAAACTTAAATATAATTAAGTTAATCTAATAAATAGTATTTTTATTGCCCAAATTTATACGAGGGCAAATATACAACCTCGTGAATTTTTTTTAAATGGAAAAAAGTGAATTTCAAGTTCTCATTAAACATTATTTTTTGCGAAAAAAAACCGTCAATCAAACCAAGGAAAAGCTTAATAAATACTATGGGGACTCTGCACTATCGATTTCAATGGTAAAAAAGTGGTTTACTGACTTTCGTTGTGGCCTTACAAGCACGAAAGATGCCGAACGCTCTGGACGTCCAATTGAGATTGAATGTGCGATAGATTGTGGAAGACATAGGCATCGCACATGGCTCAGTGGTTTCAATTTTTAACGATCACTTGGGTATGAGAAAGCTTTCCGCAAGATGGCTGCCGCGTTTGCTCACACTCGACCATCAACGGAATCGTGTGACAGCTTAGTTTCCAGCAAAAATCCTCATTCGCCTTATTCTCCGGATTTAGACCCCAGTGACTATTTTCAATTTCAAAACCTAAAGAAATGTTTCTTAAGAAATCTTGTCTTGACTGAAGCCAACCGAACGCAAATCTGCTAAAAATGTCAAGTGCACGCAAAGAAAAAACATGGTTGGGTCAATCATATTCGAAGTGCATCATATATTTTTGGGTTTATGGTTGTGCCAACCATAGTCATGCAATAATATGGTTATCATATTATGATAATAAAATAATCATATTTATCATATAATATGGTCCCTACAGTTATATTATGATTAAAAAATTACAATATTATGGTCCTAAATAAACATGTTATTGAATGATATTGAATTTATCATAATATAATCGCATGTAATCATAGTTTACTCAAAATCTTATCATATTATTGTCCCTCATAACTATATTATGATTCCTGGATTATCGTTATATGATCCCTAATCTAAGAAAGTTTCTTAAGGGAAAAGTTCATAGAAACTATGAAAAAGTACTTTAAATTTAAGAATATTTCCTTTAGAAATGTTTTTCCTAAAAAAAAATTTGATATTTTTGAAAAAAAATTGTAAAAGAAAAATTCAAAAATTCTGAGAACTTTTCTTTTAAGAAATCTTTGATTCTGTAAGAAAAATACTTAAAAAATATTTTTTAATTTTAAATTACTTTTTTTAATAAAAAAAAATCTTTGATTCTAACGACATTTTCGAAATTTTTTTTACAAAATCTTTAGAATCAAAGAATATTTCTACTAGAACAAGTCCTTAGAATCTAAGTATTTTTCAAGATGAAAAGTCTTCAGAATATATGAATTTTTCTTTCAAAGAAAAACCTTAGAATCTAAGTTTTTTTTTTGGAATATTGGGAAACAGTTTGGAGAATCTGAAGGTTTTAGTTTAAGGAAAACTCTATAGAATCTTAAAATGTTCTTATCAAAAATATGTTACTAATATTTTCAGAACTTTTTAGAAGAAATGAGTTTAAAAAATATTTTTTTTACCATTTGAGACCCAGACCCAGAGTTTTGATGTTTCATCAGAAAAATGCAAATATTCTTAACAAAACTATTTTTCACAGAGACTAAATTAGTTTTCGAGATATTTTAATTTAAAGTCAAAAAAAATATATTTTTTTCGTGCCTGGGTATCAAAGGGTTGAAAAAATTCTAATTGTTTTTATTGAAAAAAATTAAAAGATATAAAATCTTTATATATAATCTTTTTGACAATGAATTGATTAGTGGAAATGATATGTTATGTATAAGGAATTTTGGAAAAACACTTTTAAAAAAACCGTCTAAGCTAAAAAAATTAACTGGATCTAAATGAGTCAATTAAAGAAATGATTTAATGCCAAATGAAAGGTATTTTCTACCCATCTGATATTTGTCCAATTTTAGTAAACAATATATGATTGTTTTTTAAGACATTTTGTAGTAAAAACAAAATGACTGAACTGATAAAATTTTGGTTTTTACGAAAACAAGACAGTATTATGACTGTAAATGTCAAAGTCATGTTTTTTTGATGTATAATTATTTATTGATTGTTGCCAGCATTTTATCGTTGCATAATTAATATACTTTTTTCATAGTCAGAATTTTTGTTACCACAGTATGGTTACAGCCAATCATGTTATAAAATAGAAGGTGTCAATCATAAAATTGTAAAGTATTTACTAAATAATGATGTTAGCGACCATTTTAATGGTTAGAAAGCCAATAACTTGTTTGTGACAACCATACTCGATTGCAGCAAGCACAATATAGTAGCAGTGATCATATTGAAACCACGTTTTTTTCTCTGCGTATGCTTAAACGTACATGAGAACGCATTAGCCGCCTTCCGGGTTTAAGTGTACGTGATATTTTTGTACATATCTTCACTTCCGATTTCTCATTTTCTACCTAACCTAACCTACATTACATTGGACGAAAATCCAACAAAAATTGTTATACCCTTAGAATATTATACAGTTTAAGAAAAAGTTTTCAGTTCAGTTAAAAGAAGAAATATTTATTTTAACTTTTTTTTTATACATTTGTTTAAAATGATTTACGGCCATTTACCGATATTTTTCGGTTTCATATATTTTTCATTTCCTTGAAATTTATTAAAAATTTACCCACAAAACGGAAAGTTGTGGTTTATTTGGTTCCGTTATAGGTATTACAAATTTAAATAAATTTAAATTTAAATTTAAATATTCAAACAATTCCAATTTATTTTTTATTTAAATTGTTTGTTTATATACAAAATTATTTCAATTCGAATTACAAGATAAATGAATAATAAATGAATAAAATTTTAAAATTTCTTTGTAACTGATTAATCATTTGTTTCTACCGATGTGTCAGTTGTTTAAACACCTTTGAAAATTAAATAATAAAAACCATTTGATTTAAATGAAAAGTAAGTAGAATGAAATATTGTTTAAAATCCCTTCTCCAATCTTTAGATTTTTATTCAAATAAAAGATAAAAAAGAATTAATTCATTTACAATCCCCAGCAAAAAAGAAAAACTCCACATCTTTTCTATATGTTAGTGTATTAGTTGATTGTAAAAGCAACAACAACAACAACAACTAAATTAAAAGTAACATTGGCATTTCCATACTGTCAATTTAAGTGGTAAATACAGATTGTTTATTGTTTTTATGGGAGGGGCGTGTTACACGCACAGAGAGTCTGTGAAAACTACTAGACAGACAGTTTATTTCTACTCCTCAGTGCAGTCATATTCAATAAAATGTATTGTTGATGCTGAATATTGTGGGGTTGGTGCCTGTAAACACCTACTCCTGTCATATGAATTTAAGCCAATTTTTATGTGTCTGTTGCATGATGCCTCATACCTCGTAACAGGTTTCGCACCCATTTTTTGTTGTTGTGGTTGTTGTTGTAGATTGTGGTGCAATTACCATTTGTGTATGACCAATGTGAATAGCTTTTCCTAATTTCCTAAGCCGCCCAGTTTCACATAAAGCGTATGCGCATTTTATGAGTTTGATTCTTAGTTAGGGTTTAAGGTCCATTGGAATCTATTGCAAAAAGTCGCTATAAAGCTGAATATCTATTGAGAGTAAGCAACGCAATTTACACATACATTTACTCCATAGAAAGAGAATTTGTATCATGGAGAAGAACACAAAAAGGAAGCAGCATCTCATTGCAGCATACGAAACTTCCAGTTTGCGTAAATGTATTTGTATTTCGTTGTTGTTGCTGTTGTTGTTGTTGTTGTTGTCTATAATTGAGAAGTGCCATTACATTTTAAGTTACCACTATGTGTAGCATGAGATTGTGGCCATGAGTGCAGAGTTGTCTAGCACCGAAACAGTAAAGTCACTGTATAAATAGAAGTAGGCGTGTTTTTTATGCTTTCGTTATCTTTTTTTTCTTTACATATTTGGTTTATTGGCAGACTGAATGGGAGAAAACAAATAAGCTTGTGTAAATAAATGGATTTCAATGTAAATGAATGGATATTGTGTGCATAACTTTTTTGCATTATTATTTGTATTTGTGTGAGTTTGCATTGAAGCTTTAAGCTATAGCTTTTAATTTATTTAACGATAATTTATTGCCGTTGGGCTATAAAAATATAAACTTTGTTGTTCGTTCATTTAATAATTGTACGATACCTTAAGGTATCATTTGTGATGTTTCTTTAACTAAGTATGTGTGTATTACTAACACTATTAAACTGCTTCTACTTGTTCTGCTTGTGATTATTGTAATTATAGATTAGGCAGACAATTAAATAAATACTTGTTGTTACACACATATCCAAACATATTAAATGACAATTAAGAAATTTTGAAAGACGTATCTCATTCTAATCTAATCTATAACAAGTTCGGCCTAAATTTAGACGAATACCGAACTTGGCTGAACACCAGTTTTTGGACGAACTATGACGTCTATGTTTGTTGTGTTCGAAATGTTTTTCAAGATAATGCTTCTGCACGCTTCTGCAAACGCATATTGTTCCGATTTTTTTTTTAGTCGATTTGAAGTTTTCTTTAAAGCAGTTTTATGAAATTTTTCTGAATTTTGGTTATTTGGATGTTCTTTATGAGCTTAGTACAGCGGTGTTGTAATATCAAATTTGGGAATAGGGGCAGCATTGTGAAGCCTACGAATAAGACATTATGTTTTTTGGACCACTCTAATGCACATACATGAGCATACATTTTCTTGCATACATGGATATATTTTATTGCATACTTGGATACATACATGATCTCATATATTACCATATGTGATCTTCGAGAAAATGGACCAAGTGTGTCAAAAAACAAGTTTGGACTTAAGAGTGGATTCTTGTACCTAAAAGGGTGTAGAATGAGATGAAATGAGTTAGATTTCTGATACAATAATCTTCGTATTAGTATACGCACATGAACCCTTTGCTGAGAGCGAACAGATAGCTGAGAACGAACAGAGCAGCAACAATAGCAAAGGTATTGTCACACTAAAAGCGAAAAAAATAAGTCACCACATAGGCATGACGTCACCAAAGTCGGCACCCAATCATAACTAACCATACCAACTGAAGGTGTGTTCACAGTAATAATGCGTTATAAAACTTTAAATTTTTTTTCTCAAAACTTAATTTTCACACACTAGGTCCCTTTTCTCGGAGAAGGTCACATATATCTTTGGATTCGAAATTTGAGGGTATATGGTTGATCATATACTATCATGTATGCTTACACTTGATCTTTCGTTGCTCATATACATATGTGTAGAGATGGGATTCTACCCCTGATGCATGGGTAAATACCGGGTAAAAAAGATAAATACCTTTTTTGGGAATTTATTTGGGTAAAAGGTAAAATTTAAAAAAAATAAATAAATCAGCCGATTTTTTTTAATTACCTACTAAAAAAACCTTAAAAATAAAAGTTAAGAAAAAGTCAAAAAATTGAAATTTGGGCGCCTCGAAAATGATTTTTTTGATATGTCGTAGTGAAACTTTTTTTTCCTCATGCCAAAAGCTATCGAAAAATCGATGGGACAATATCGACAAATTTTTGTCCTTACAAATCGGCCCACCATAATGTATATATAATATAGTTATTGTCTTAAGTTCTTATTTTCCAACTGCTCTGTAAGCATTTTTATTTGTATTAATAAAATTTAGTATAAAATTCATTAAATTTTGCTGCAAAATCTTTTTGTTCACCAAATTTTCTACAACATAGTTTATACCTACCTTTATGGTAAATACCCGGGTATTTACCCATTTTGACCAAATTTATCCATTTTACCGGGTATTTACCATTTGGGTACTTACCCTTTGCCCATTTCTACATATGTGCCGAAAAAATATGGTTATATTTGAGATATTTTTTTTTTATTTTTAAAATATTTTAATATATTTATTTATTTAAAATATTAATTAATTTAGCTAATTCATTAACAATACATAATATTTAATTTTGACTCTAATACCTACGAAGCCATATGGCTTATCTGTAGATGATGTTTGTCCATGTATAATTATTATGCGAAAATTCAAAGCTTGGCTGTGGCAAGGAATGGGTTAACGTTGTTCGATTTATTCACATTTTTTGAGCATTTAAGATCTGCACATTTGGCTATTACATTTTAACATCATTTTTTAAATATTTGCGTTTTTTTGAATAAATTGTCCTTTATTAGCTTGGGGTCATATGTGACCCCATGTACAAAAGGGGTAATGAGATCATATTATTTATTTTCCAAACCGCTAAGCTATTAAGATGAAATTTTAGATTTAAAAGTACAAAATTGATTCATTTTTAATACAAAGAACTTAAAAAAAAAAAATTGACTTATTTTTTTTTTATAAAAATCACATTGTTTTCGGAATCCACAAAAATAAAAGAGCTTGTCACCGACAGTTTCATGGAGGGATTTACCTGGAAATTGACATACTTCATCTCTAGGATATATTTAACAAACGCATGAAGTGCACAATCAATTTTTTTAAAATTTGTTTAAGAACATTTTTTAAAAATCGAGAATGGAGTTTTGAAAATTATGCCAAAAAATTAATGCGACTTTTGCCTTATTGGAAGACAGGTTAACAGACTGGTTATAAACAATATTTTATATCTGAGTATTTATAAGAATAGAGAGCAAAAAACAATTATGGCTTTAATTAATTTCTGAAAGTTTTAAAAAGTGCCATCAATTTTCATGACTTAGTGTTTTTTTGTCACAATATTGGTCTGGGGCATTTGCTATTTCTTGACGAGTTCTTAACCGATTTTAAAGTCATGTAGCTTTTTGAAAAGATAATTTTATACTGAAATCGATTCATAACACAAATTGTTGAAAAAATCAAAATATAGAACATATTTTTCCCATATAAACACTCTTAAAATTTTCAATCGATTTCCACCTCGACTTTTTTTTATCCGATTGCCCTCAAACTTCATATTTATTAGTTTTATATAGAAAGGAAACAAATTGGACCTCGGTACTCTTTAAATTCGCCCTTTAAAAAATTGCCATATAACCTTGGACCCCTTAATGATCATATACAAGAATACATGTACGACGTACATCTATGCTTGTACATTGTACGTTTATAAGAGTGGTCCAAAAATACTTAAATATTTGAATAAGCGGTCTTCACAATACTGCCCCTATTCTTCATTGTCTAAAAACTCTCAGTGACAAGTTCCAGCTAAATTTGATTTTATTTAAATGTAGTAGAAAAAGTTAATATTTAAGAATTTTTAATTCGGCTTTAGAGTAGTTCGCGGTTTTTTAAACATTTTACATAAAAAATTATTTGAGTTATAATATTAAAATGTTCTAAAAATATGTAAGTAAAAATCAAAACTTGTTTAGGCCTTTAAATGAACAAATTTCCTAAATCCCATCTTAATTTTCTTAAAGATAACGAATCTGCTATAGAAATTAAAAAAAAAAAGATTTAAAATTATTCGCGGTTTTTGATATATAGAAACTATCTGAAAACGATGTCCTCGAAAAATCCAACTTGCTATCCTTTTGCATTCTATGTATGTATATATATAAAAATTTAAATAATAAATGTAAATGTAATTCACCAAGTTTTCTAGATTTGGCAATGGATCTGATCAAATCGAAAAAAAAACTTGTACCGGTCACCCCCTAGAATTAAAGATAATGTGAAGACGATCTCAAACTTTTTTTGCCCCACCCCTTGACCCCGCGCATTTAGTTTTTTTTCTGCGTCTCTATTTATAGTCTGATCGGAACGTGTGATATATCATTGTTCTTAGAATGGCAACAGCTACACTTTCCAACGTCAAGTTCTAGAAGTGACTTCTGGAATCTCGGCTTCGACCCCCCTAATTTCCATTTTTTTCCACACGAATTTCCATGAAATTTTGTCTTTTACAGTATATATTTTTATTCATCTACAAAAAAGTTACAGATCGGACTATAAATAGAGGCATAGGAAAGAAAAAACTAAAAGCGCGGGGTCAAGGGGCGGGGCAAAGAAAAAAAATTATTTTGAGATCGTCTTCACATTATCTTTTATTGTAGGGGGTGACCGGCACAACTTTTTTTTGTATGGAGTGCGACCCACTCTAGTGTACCTTATATGTCTTATCTTATCATATATGACAAAATCTGGCAAGAGATTGAAGATATAATCGTATCTAAATTAGTTTAAACATATTTGCTCAGATCTAATCTTTTCTATACGGGATTTGACAGGATTTTGCAAAAAGAAAAATTAATAATTTTTTTTTAATAAAAAATTAGTATTGTATTTTTTTTTTTTTTGAGTTTTGTTTATCTCATTTTTGTTTTTTTAAAATTTATATAAAATTTAAGTTTAAATTTGTTGAATATTTTGTTTTAAAGACATAAATACATTCACTGTATTGTTTTATTCAACTGTTAAAGTTTAGCAAAACATTTAATTTTATAACAATATGTTAATTAAGTTTTAGTAATAAATCTTATCTTAGAAATCTGATGTTTGACATTTTTGGTAATCATTGATTTCCTCAGTTTCTTTTGTATTTCTCTCTCTCTCTCTCTCTTTATCGAATAATGGACACATCATTAAAACAATTTAAAGTGATTTACATTATCAAGAGTTTTGACAAATGTTTGACAGTTATTAAAATACCCACTTTTTGTTAAAATTCAATAAAAACAATACTTTTTCCTAAATAAGTTAAATTGTTAACACCTCTGTATTATAAAATACAAAGAAAATAACTTAAAGATGAAATATAAACATCCCAGCAAAATTTTTTAGAACCGGTTACTACTGAATTTATTCCAAAACAGGTTTTTTTAACCAGTCAAAATGTAAGGTTTCACTATTGCAGAAACCTGTTCTAATTTGGAGAAGAACAACATATTGCTATTAGCTCAAACCCCATACAAAAAGAACTGGTTGTAGAACAAAAATTAGAACCTATGCTAATTTCTCAGGTTCATCGAAAAACATCTCTGTATCATCGAACATAAACTTGGGGACAAATTAGATCTGATCAGATATAGACAGATCTTGTACATCATATGTAATTGGATCAAATTTAATCCGTATATTTTAAATCTAATCAGATTCAACAAGAAAATAAATTTTAAAAACAATTTTAAAAACAGTTTATTTTTATAAACGTTGCGGTCATGCACATGTGATCATATGTCCACATAGGGCAATGATTCCAATTCTCCGTCTTCAAATCTTTTGGGTTTAACCGACCGTTCTTTGCCTTCCAGCTCAAAATTACCACTTTTAAAGCGACCAAAAAACCTCCAACACGACTGCTCGCAGTAAACTTCCACTAAGATTCGATTACTTTGGGCCACACTTTTTGTTATGCAATAAAGAAGAACTCCCCGCAAAAACACTTTAACCGGTACGCAATTCCACATGTTCGACGCAATATTTAGTATTGTTGTTTACGTGTCAACTAAATGACACAAGGTTTAACGGCAAGAACTGAACTACAATATTCTTGGTAAAGAATCTTTTTACACGGGCTACGAAATTTAGCATATCTTTTCAGATATGAATATATCGGATACCAGATATGATCCAACACTCACCAAAAAAAGTCTGTAATGGCAACTGAAAATTTTGCTGTTACTAGGGGAAATTTTGCTAATTTGAGCCCAGCGGTATTTTTTGCTAATCTTAGCAACACATGTCTGCTGACGTGTAGTACAATGAAATTTGTAGAAAAAATTATTACCCGCTACTAAATTTTAGTATACTTTTTGTAAAGTGGAATTTAAAATATGTTTGCTAAAATCATCAAAAAATAATACTTAATATTATTAATATTAGTACAAAATTTTTTATTTATTTTTTTTATCGAGCATCAACATTTTTTTATTTTATTTATTTTTTTTTTCAAAAAATATTTTATAAAAAATTAAAAAAAAATTATAATCCTTAAAATTGTTAAAAGATAAACGAATTAATCATTTTGTTTTTATTTGGTAATTTCTGTTTTGAAAAATATTTTAGTCATTTTTTTTTACTTTTAAGGTCAAATTTTAATTGTTTTTAGGACTGATTTTTAGAACTAAAAAAAACTTTTTAGTGCTATTTTAAGTGGATGTCGGTGCATTCACTTCCTATCCCTTTTTTTTATCTATGTAACATTTTAATGCAATTTAAGTTTTTAGATGTAAGTTTTAATTAGCAATAACATTTGCTTCAATATCCACTTTTTTAAAATTAATTAATTTTTTGCTAATTTTAGCAAATCGGTTTTCAATAATTTGTAAAATGATTTCTCAATTCACCATCAAAAATTTGTAAATAAAATTGTGTAATTTGTAAAATGTAAATAGCAAAAAGATTTACTTAAAAATAGTTTTTTTTTTACTAAAAATCTGTACAAAAATAGTAAAGCGGGATTGAAAACCGTTTAAAAATTTTTCTATTAACTTTTTGTTTTCTGAGTGAATATGACCAGGGCCCTATTCCACAAAAAAATCAACTTTTCACTTTGCACTTATCAAATTGCATTTTTTGGCAAAGTGATAAGTGTTTCTGTTCCACAATATTCTTTGCAAATCCATCTCTCTCTCAATATTCTTTACAAAAACTTTGCTCTCTTTGAAATTGCAAAGACTTTGCTCTTTTAGCAAACACTTTGCGCTTTTCTGAAAAGTGAGCGTGCAAAGTGTTCCACAAAGCATTTAATCATCTTTGCATTTCTGTCTTATGCTAAATAGAAGTCGTGAAAATGAGCCGAAAATAAAAATATAAAAAACTAGCATTGTTACATGCAATAAAAGAAAAAAAAGATATTTTATTTGCTAGTTTTTAAAAAAATAAAGTAAGTATTTATTTATAAAATAATTGTAAATATTTAGAACATTTTTAAGTTTAATTTTAATTTTGTAGATTAATAAATTGGATAAACAGGCTGCCTGCGAGGAAGTTTTAAAAAAAAGCCCAAAAAAGCCCCGGTTGATTTTGCAACACCATGCATACCTGCAACTCCATGGTACTGGCAACCATTTCCGATCCAATGCGAGCACAGTAGCAGTTGATTTTCAGCAGACAAAACATGACTGCGCTGTGTATTGTGCTCTAATTTTTCACTTATTTTATTTAAAATGAAATTAACTTGGATGTGCTTTAAACGAAAGCACTCTTAAAAATTAAAGTTTTGTAGTACTGAAAAATTAATTCGGTCTCTATAATTTCTTGTTATAACCGAGTCTTCACTATCGTCGAACAAAAACTAACGTCTTAACATTTTGAAAGCTTTACCAGTTATAACAATATGAATTTGAAAAGTGATCGTTTACCTTGCAAATTTTTGACAATATTATAAAAATAGAATGTGCACTTTTTGTGGAACGAAACAGCATAATTATTTGCAAAATCTTTGCAAATCATACTTTTCAATATTAACTTTGCACAAGAGAACGTACGTGGAACAGAAATTGGAGAACATAAAAATTGAAAAAACTTTGCAAATTCCACTTTTCAATTTCAACTTATCATTTATCAAATTTTATAGTTCTGAGGAACATAAAGTTTTGTAAATTGACGAAAAATTTGATAAGTGCAAAGTGAAAAGTTGATAAGTTGTTTTGTGGAATAGGGCCCAGATCTTATCATTTTTTACACGGGCAATTTATATCAGCTGTTAAAAATTAAAAAGCGAATGGATTAATGACTATTTTTAAAAGTAAAGAATATAATTTTTGAAATATTTAAAACTTTTTCGTAATTTCTACAAAACTAAAATTCTACCAAAAATATCAATCAATATACCCTAAAGTACCGATAAACGCCCTTACAGTCATACAATCATATACGGCATATAATTTTGTCCTGTGTGGTCTCATTTAAAGCGCTCAATTTACACAACTTATTAAGAAATACCATGAAATCTTTACCCTACCCCACGTATCATGCATTTAAAAGAAAATTAAATTAAAGTAGAAAACACTTGAAATTTCATACAAATTAAGACCACTTTACATGGTTAATTATTTAATATGCCATTAAATTTGAAAAGAAAAAGATCATGCAATTATAACATAAGTGATTTCTTCAAATAAATATAAAGCGGAAGAAATGTTTTTAAATAAACGACATTTTTGTTAAATCAAGATATTCAAAATCATTACCACTCAAATAAGCAATTAAATAACAAGATAAACTTTAATATTTATTACACAGCAAATGAGAAAAGGAAGTTTATATGTTATGAGAAAAAAAAAAAGAAAAAAATCTCGTAACAAATTTTCCAAAAAATTTATATTATAAGGCAAACAATTATGGCGTCAAACAGGCAACAACAATAAATTGACGATAAAATAACAATAACACAATTGTTATACAAATGGCAACAATTTAACCCACCCTAAAATACGATTTTTTCTTGCCACTCGTATGAAATATACAAAATCATAAAATAAACGATGAACCGAACGTATGTATCTAAAATCCTGCACGTTTTCCTATTATCCATTACTTCATAAATGTGTTGCTCTATGTAGTCATGAGATGAGTGCTGATGATGTGATGATGATGTTGCTGGTGGTGGTGGTGACATTTACTCACTCACTCACTCACACTCATTGTACATATTTATTTTATACTATTGCCAATCAAGATGGCTAAGCAAACAAAATTTCAGTCGCGTTCTGGTATAAAATAGAGCTGCTGCGCATTAAATTCAGGATAAACACTGTGGCAAGGATCAATAAACATTTCATCTTCCTTTATACTCTGAATACAGACTGCTGATTGTTTATTATGCACACATTGACAAAAAAAAAAAAGAAAATAACACTCGAACATATCATGGTAATTTTACAAATCGCACGTTTTTTACAGTCTGTCGCAAAAGTGTACAATCACTAACAAATAATTTGTTTAATGTGAAAATTGAAAAAGAGGACAATTCCTAAATGGTCATAAAATGGTTAATAAAATTTTAGTATCAAGAAACATAAACCAATCGAAAAATATTTTAAGATCCAGTTTTCGAATAGAATGTGAAAAGCTGAGTTTGACACATAACAGTTTAATTGCTTTAAGCAGGTTTCCAATGTTTGTATACTTTTTGCATACACTTTCCATGTATTCTTATTTCAAATTTGGTAATTTTTTCAATTTGTTCAATGATTTGGAATCAAATTGATTGTACAATATTGTCGTCGAACTTATTCCGTTTCACATTTAACAGCGACAATTTTAGTATCTCTTTTTTTTAAACGAAATCTTTTATTGTAACATAACATATTTACAAGGTTTTTATTAAACTATATGAGGGATACTTTCCTAGATGTCCTGGATTTTTTTTTTCGTTACAAAACTGGACTATAAATTTATATTAAAAACAATAGTTTCACTAATACTATAAAACTACACGGAGAGAAAAAACATGGTTGCAATATGATCACTGCTACTATATTTTGCTTGCTGCAATCGGGTATGGTTGTCACAAGCAAGTTATTGGTTTTCTAACCATCAGCATGGTCGCTACCATCATTATTTAGTAAATATTTTACTATTTTATGATTGGGACCTTCTATTTTATATTATGATTGGCTGTAACCATACTGTGGTAACAAACATTCTAACTATGAAAAAAATATGATAATTATGCAACGATAAAATGCAATCAAAAACATAATTATACATGAAATAAAATCTGACGTTAACATTTACAATCATAATATTGTCTTGTTTTCATAAAAACCAAAATTTTATTAGTTCAGTTTGTTTTAACTACAAAATCTCTTAAAAAACAATCATATATTGTTTAAAACATTTCATCAATTGACCCATTAAGATCTAGTTAATTTTTTAACTTTAGAAGATTTTTTTTAAAGGGTTTTTCGAAAATTCCTTATACATATAATATTATTTACACTAATCAGTTCATTCTCAAAAACATTCTATTGAAAGATTTAATATTTTTTAATTCTTTTCAATAAAAACAATTAGATTTTTTTTTTTAAATATGTTTATTAATTAATTTCTTGTAAAAAGTTCTCAAAATATTAATAAAATATTTTTTATGAGAAAAAGTCTATAGAACCTATAATTTTTTTTGTACGAACAGGTTTCTTACACAAAATAATAGATATTTATAAATTTATCTGATAAAAACATTTTTGGATTCTATGGACTTTTCCTTAAACTAAAATTCTCAGATTCTCTAAATTGTTTCTTTATACTTATATTCTAAACAAACTTAGATTCATACAATTCATAGATTCTGAAAACTTTTCATCGTGAAATAGAAATACTCTTAGATTCTAAAGACTTTTTCTTAAAGAAAAATTTCTAAAACTTTCTAAAAAAAATCTTAAAAATGTCCTAAGATTTAAAAAGTATTTTTCTTTAAAAAAGTCTACAAAATCAAAGTTTTCTTAGAATCTATGATTTTTTCCTTAACAATTTTTCTTAAAAAAGTCCTAAATATCATTTTTTTTAAGAAAAAAAAATTCTAAAGAAAATATTCTTAAATTTAAAGAGCTTTTTCAAAGTTTTTAAAAACTTTTCCTTTAAGGAATTTTCTTAGATTATGGATCATATAATGATAATCCAGGAATCATAATATAGTTATGAGGGACAATTATATGACAACATTTTGAGCATGCTATGATTACGTGCGATCATATTATGACAAATTCATTATATTAATATGTTTATTTAGGTAAATAATATGGTAATTTTTGAATAATAATATATAAAAGTATGGTTATTTTATTATCATAATATGATAACCACATTATAGTACGACTATGGTTGGCACAACTATAAACCCAAAAATATATGATGCTCAACCATGTTTTTTCTTGGCGTGTATGCGTTGTCTATGGCGCAAACAATTAACTTGTTTATTACAGGCGGGGAAAATTGAAAAATATAATTATCATATTAATTTCGTAGGAACATAGGTACTGAAAGTTTATTCAGAAAGCTATCTCGTGGTGGTTATACAATATTTTATACACTCAGGAAAAAAAGTTTGTAGAAAAATTTGTAAACAGTTTTCAATCCCACTTTACTATTTTTGTACTGATTTTTAGTAAAAAATTATTAATTAGCAAATCCTTTTGCTATTTACATTTTACAAATTACAGAGTTTTTACAGAAAATTTACAAATTTTTGTTGCTAATTTCAGAAATCATTTTACAAATTTTTCAAAACTGATCTGCTAAAATTAGCAAAAAAAAATTACTAATTTTAAAAAAGTGAATATTGAAGGAAATATTATTTCTAATTAAAACTTACACCTACAAACTTAAATTACCTTTAAAGCTTACATAGATTAAAACAAAGGGTCGGAAGTGAATATACCGACTCATGTCTGAAAATAGGACATCCACTTAAAAAAGCACTAAAAAATTTTTTTTAAGCTCTAAAAACAATTAAAATTTGACCTTAAAAGTAAAAAAAATGACTAAAATATTTTTCAAAACAGATATTACAAAATAAAAACAAAATGATTAATTCGTTTATGTTTTAACAAATTTTAAGATTTTAAAGCCTTTGATTTTGTTTTTAATTTTGTATAAAATATTAAAAAAAAAAATAAATAAAATAAAAAAAAACAATTTGATGCTCGATAAAAAAAAATAAATTTTAAATTTTGTACTAATATTCACAATATTTAGTAATTTTTTTTTTTGCTGATTTTAGCAAACCGGTCTTAAATTCCGCTTTACTAAAAGTTTACTAAAATTTAGTAGCGGCTACTAATTTTTCTACTAATTTCATTGTACTGCACGTCAGCTTGGCTCAAATTGGCAATATTTCCCGTAATAACAGTAAAACAGTATACGTGACTTTATTAAAACTAGAGGGTATATTATTTTTTATTTCGATATTCGTGCAAGTTCGGATTTTAATTGACTTTTGCCGAAGCACTTTTTTAATCTTAATTTTTTTATATGCTAATTTTGTATGTATAATTTTGTCTTAGAATTTTTTGGGTTCGAGATCATAATTAAGAAAAGATGCAAAAAATCGTGAGGATCAGCACTAGAGGGAGTACCACACTTTTGAGCTGAGCGACAAGGTCATTGTCAGCCTTATTCTTATATGCATAATTGGGATTTTTTTCATTACCATTGAAATTTCAGTAGTTGATACTAATGTAAATGAAAAAAATTTAATTACCATTTAATGGTAAAAGCTCAAAAGGTCAGGGTTTTTGCCCGGACAGTTCTGGCCCACTTCATAAAAACTATGAAAAAAATGGTTGGATTGCCTCAATAGATGAGTCGTTCATCCGAGCTGATATCCGAAAATTGCCAGAAAGATGGGAAAAAGTTGTGGCAATCGATAGACAATACCTTGAAAAATATATTTGTAATCATTTTTGCACAATACATCCATAAATTTGAAAAAAAAAACGCTCATAATTAATTCAAGTAAACCACCACGCATCCAAAATATGCTTCACAATTCGGTTGGCACTAAATATTTCTGTGTAAAGAAGCAGAAAATGTTATTTCCTTGTCATAACTAGAAATTTTTAATAAAACTATCATTTTCATTTTTGAAATATTAAATAAAACTATTTTCTCGTTAATTTCAGCGATTATTAAACACTTGAGTAGAGATTTTTAATAATATTTTACTTGGCCTGTATTCGGTGTTTTGAAAAATTTTGGATAAATTTTGCTAAAAAAAAGTGTTTGTTGAGCCGATTTAATTTAACGTAGAGTGTAAAATTTAAGAAAAAAAGTTCGAGGTAAAGTAAAGAATTTGTCTATGACTGACCAAATATAATTTTTTGGCCAAACTGTGTGGTTGGACATATTCACCAATATATAGGCCCGATTGCTGAATGTCCCGTTTAAATTTTATATTTGAAACAACAACAAATGTGTCAGTTAAAGTCTCAACTAGTGGCGAATGGTTCATTGAGATAATGGGGCTTGGGAATTAAGAATAGTTAATTGTTCTTCAAGTGATAAAATTTTTATAACCTAAATTCGTAATTTAGATTCTGTAAATTAAAAGATTTTTTATTGAATAAGAAAAACATAGTCACCATAAATAAACCCAAAAATGTCACTTTTTTACTAGAAAACTTATAGTGGTGTATATTAAATTTCCCTAAAAACAAATTTTACTAAATGTTCACTAAATTATCATTATCGTGAAAAACGATTTTTGATATAAAGTATAAAAGTTTTTGCACGTGAAACCGGAACAACTTACTATGCTACAGTGGAAAATCTAGCTTTATTTTTTAAAGCGGACTTTTTGTTTTTAAGCATTTTTAATATGTATGTACAAATTAATTTTAAGCAGAAAAAAAAAAAATAAATAAGCTCATCTTACGTCACGAGAATGTTTTTGTTTTTCCATAATGATTATCGGCAAGAACTTTGATATAGATTTTTGCAGATTTCATTAAAACGTCAGCTTGTTCACATAACTCTAAATTAAAAATCGACTTAAGTGCCATTGTAACATTCAGTTGATTTAATGCGTCTGTTTGTTTACATTTCCCCTAAAATTAGTAAAATTTTTAAAAATTAAAAACAATGCAGTTGTTTAAAATTTCATGTCAAAACGAATTTAAGAGAAGATACACTAGTAAAATATTAACAACTACAGGGTGGCGCAAAAATAACCTTCCGATGTTTTTTGGCTGTAATTTAAAAAAAAATGAAAAACTGATTCTTCTTGTGGATTATTTTTATTTGGTCTTTTATTTTTTTTTACATCAATTTGAGAATATGATGTCATGTAAATGGCCGCCGCCACAGTTGATTGTCATTTGAACTCTTTTTATGGCATTTTCCATCACTTTGGCCAAAACTTCCGGCGATAGGTCCTCACATTCTTGACGGATATTGTCTTTAAGAGCTGCAAGAGTCTGAGGCTTGTTGACATAAAGCCGCGACTTCAAAAAGCCCCACAAAAAGAAGTCTGGAGCGGTCAAATCAGGCGATCTTGAAGGCCAGTGCAAATCGCCAAAACGGGAGATTAGGCGCCCGGGAAATGCATCCTTCAGCATATCGGTTGTGGCACGTGCAGTGTGTGGCGTTGCACCGTCCTGTTGGAACCACATGTTTTCCAATGCCAATTCATCAAGTTGCGGCAAAAAGAACTCGTTGATCATTGCTCTGTAGCGCTCACCATTCACAGTAACCGTTTGGCCCGCGACGTCTTCGAAAAAAG
This sequence comes from Eustalomyia histrio, assembly GCA_949748255.1. NCBI lineage: Eukaryota > Metazoa > Arthropoda > Insecta > Diptera > Anthomyiidae > Eustalomyia > Eustalomyia histrio. Next base: position 7,006,642 of record OX456523.1, read on the forward strand.
AGGTCCGATGACTCCTCCAGCGAAAACAGCGTGACTTTGAGCGGGTGTTATGGCTCTTCGTGGATTACACGCGGATTTTCAGTGCCCCAGAAGCGTAAATTTTACTTATTTACGTACCCGCTAGGATGGAAATGGGCCTCATCACTCATGATTACTTTTGATGAAAAATCATCTTCATTATTGCTCAAATAAATAGTCACCAATATTCCGCGTTCTGGAGCAGTGTAGCGTAACATTGTTTATTAACGTGTATTTCGCATGTGTTTACTACACAAATGTTAAAACAGAACTGACATTAGGGGCCAATCGCAAAATTTATAGCATTTTCTGATAGGAGGATTACTTTTGCGCCACCTTGTAGTATGTAAACAAACAAAAAGAAATAATATTGTGAAGAATAAATTTTGAATCTAAAAATTTTATAAAAATACGAGGGCGGATCAATAAATCCGTGACATTTCGAACTTCCCTCGTATTTTATGAAATGCAACACTGCTCCCATCAAGTACTACCACCTGTTAATAGACTACTGCCAAATTTTGGGCAAGTTCCGTCATATACTTTACGTTTAACAGCTGTTCAAAACATACAACCTCGTGGATTTTTTTAAAAATGGAAAAAAGTGAATTTCGAGTTCCCATTAAACATTATTTTTTGCGAAAAAAAACCATCAATTAAATCATGGAAAAGCTTGATAAATACTATGGGGACTCTGCACCATCGATTTCAATGGTAAAAAAGTGACTTACTGACTTTCGTTGTGGTGGCCCAATTACAAATAACGCTGAACGTTCTGGACGGCCAATTGAGGTCAATACACCCGAAAATGTCGAAAAAACCACAATATGGTGTTAGCCGATCGAAGAGTAAAAGTGCGCGAGATTGTTGATGTTGCAGGCATATGGCAGTGTGGTTTCGATTTTAAATGATCAGTTGGATTTAAGAAAGCTGTCTGCAAGATGGGTGCCGCATTTGCTCTCAATTGACCATAAACGTTATCGTGTTATAACTTCAAAGGCTTGTTTGATTGTTTGTTTGTTCGAATGAGTTTTTGCGGCGTTTTGTAACTGTTGATGAAAGATTAATCCATAACAACACTTCGGAGACCAAGTAGCAGTCTAAACAATGGGTTTTCGGCCAATAAGGTGATGGCAATAGTTTTTTGGGATGCACGCGGGATAATCCACATCAATTAACATAAAAAGGGAAAAACAGTAAACGGCGATTATTATGTCAACTCATTGGATCGATTTAACGAGGATTTAAAAAAAACGATCCCATATGGCCAAGAAAAAAGTTATTTTTCATCAAGATAATGCACAGGTGCATACATGTGTAGTCTCAATGGCAAAATTCCATGAATTGGGCTACGAATTGGTACCTCATCCGCCTTATTCTCCAGATTTAGCCCCCAGTGACTATTTGCTATTTCCAAACCTAAAGATATGGATCGGTGGAAAGAGATTTAGCTCCAACGATGAAATTATTGATCAAACAAATGCCCAATTTTTTGGACCTCGAAAAATCCTATTTTTTTGGAAGGGATACAAAAATTGGAGAAAAATGTTGGACTAAGTGTATTGAGCTTAAAGTAGATTATGTTGAAAAAGATTTTTTTTTTGCAAAAAAACTGTATTTTATTCAAAAAGTCACGGACTTATTGATCCGCCCTCGTATATTTGGAAAAAATTTACGAAAAAATGTAAAAAATTTATTGAAAAGACAAAATTCAAATTTCGAGGGCCGCACTTAAATCGATGAAGGGCCGCACTTGCCTACCGTTGATATATACACTTTTTTACTCGGGTATGGAAAAATTTAAATCGTTTCATTGTGAACTTCCAGTATTCCCCCGTTTTGCCCTTCTAAACTATATAAGATGGCTCTAGAGAATAAGAATTTATATGAATTCGGAAGGAGGCTTATTTTGAAGAGTTTGACAAATAATACTATTGTAAGGGTATCAAGTTCAAGAAGATTACGCAAAATGATTTAGAATACATAAAACTTATTTTTCATTATTAGCACATGGAATTTAAGTATTTAGTAATAGGTTATGTTACCATTTTTGGCAAACTTTCAAACCAACACAAACAGCAGTTGCATAGAATAACTTTGACATTTTCCCATAATTTTTTTTTTTTTTTGTATAAATTGACAACATCAGTGCCAGACGACAGTATATAATTTCTTATAATAGCCAATGTAAAATCATTTGGAATTACTAATATAATTTAAAAAAACCACTATCATACAAATTTCATTATAAAACTGCAAAGAAAAGTGAAAAGTGAGTGTGTGTGAACATACAATTCTTCCTATTTTGAAGAATATTTATCTTCATTATAAGTAATAAACAAATCACAAATGAACACACTGCACTGTGAGAAGTACAAGTATGTTCAACAAAATGTTGCAAATGAAAAAAATATACAATCAAAATAAACAAACACTATCAAGAAGAATTGCAACAACACCAGAAGCTACACTGGTTGTTAGTTTGATGTTCATCACAATACATCAACAAAGAACAAAGTGACACAAAACATGGACGCGTCACTTTCCATCACTCAAATGTGACACTGGTCAAAAGACAGCACCAGCAGCAGCAACAACACACCAACACCAACACCAATGCAAACAACATTAAATTGTGCTGCTACCACTGCTACTACAACGACTAATTCAACTTAAGCGCATAATCAGACATACAGACTGTGGAAAAAGAAATTCAACAGACAGTCAGTTCTACTGTATGTCCCTCTGTCGTCTGTTCATTTGTTTGATTGTCTTAGAGTCAATCAGTCATTTTAGGTTTTGCTTTATACAATATTATTGTTGTTCACTTTGCGATGAAGATCATTTTGCGTTAATAATGAAAAAGAAAAAGAAGACGAACGAAAAAGCTTCCAATGTTAAACAACCAGTTAACCATCCAAATCTTTTAGACATTTATAGATTTAGACGATGGAAAAAAACAACTCCAACTTTACATGGCAGACAGAGTGACGTTCTGCAAATCCGACTATTTTAAGGAGACGATAAACCCAAAATCATGAAGCAACGACATTGCGTTGTACTTTTAGTGCAGATTAACTACGCAAAATAAAAGAAGAACCAACAAAGTTTTTACGAATTTCAAATGAGTTTAGCAGACAACGAGGAGGCAACCAACCTAACCATTTTTACAGCTAAAGCAGTTAAACATTGTTAGTTGCTGGACTGAACTGGACGGATGACTGGATGGCACTTACATAAAAAAAACAACACAGTACTGCATGGATAAATTGTACATACATGTACTAACATTTTAATGACTGTATTGTAGTCATTTTGTATCGTGTTTGTAGTACTCACATACTTAGATAAAATGTGGGCTAATTGGTAATTAACTAAATCAACAGCATTACCATTTCAGGCTTTAATAAAAAATTGTTTTGAAGCAAGTCCTTTTTCAGAGAGAAATTTTACACAGAGATTTAATTGCAGTATCTTATATCAGGCTGTTTATTACAGACTTTAAGCCTTTATGACAATTGCTAGTTTCTAGATTCTAGTTTTTGGGGCCATTCCCAGTAAAACTTTGGTAATGGGTGCGTTACCTTTTAATGATAGCTCGTTACCCTTTTCATTATTTGCTAGCGTTAAGTAATAAGTTACTGATTATTGATTACGTAATATATGTTTTATAAATGTAAATAATTGAAATATTTTTGAAAATCTATTTTTAGATACATTACTTTGTGTTTTTTTGTAAGCAAAAGGGTAATGTATGTTTGTTTTAACAACACTAGCGAAAAAACGAAGCGCAATAATTCATTTAATTTTAAAGCAATCAAATATTATATGCGTCGATAGCTCAGCGGGTAGAGTTCTTGGCTGGCAACCAGATTTCCCTGGTTCGATTCTCAACTTGACCACATTATTTTTAATTACAAATATTTTAAATAAAATATTTATAATAATTTTTTTAATAAAAATTCCTATTTTTTAAAAATCTATTTTAAGACACATTACTTTTTCCATTCTCGTAACCATATATGTAACCCCTTACATTATCACCTCTAAAGTAATGGGTATATACATTACTTTAGGGCTCATCGCCTGAGGTGAACTTCCATCGTGATATGCAACGTGCTAGTGTCTTTGAGGAGAAAAAATCTGCCGATTTGTGAAGCCAGCTAAATCTTCCATTTTAGTTCGCCCGTGTAAAGAAAAACTGTCAATACAAAGTTGTCACTCTGAGATTATTTCAGTATTTGTTCCGTACAAAATGGCAATGACTGGACAGATGAGTTCGCTAAAACCCGTTCAACTTTAAATGTTTCCTTTGCAAAGGTTGAGACTATTAAAGGAGAAATCATTGAAGACCTATGACAAGGATAACGGCAGGCGGCGCGGGACAAACAGATATAACACCGCAAGGCTGAGGTGAAATGATAGGAAGATATTCTAAATGATTTAAATTAAAACAAGTTCTAAAATGCCGTTGAGGGAAGTTGATGACAGTATTTCCGATATAGCAAAGCCTGGTTATCCTGTAGATCGTATTGAAAACAGAATTAAGTAATCTCATTCTTTTTCAACATATTTTAGTTAGGAGCTGTTTTAAATATCGGCTCCTTAAGTCAAATTTTGACGCGAGAGAAAACTGCTAGAGATAGAGCACAAAATAACCATAAATAGCTTAAATTATACACAATAGGGCTATTAAAAGGTGTTTTATGTTCTATCTCTGGCAGTTTTCTTTCACGTGTAAATTTGTATTTACGAATAATGATGATATTTTCAAAACGGGGTCGCTTGTGAATCTACTTGGAGCGTTGGTTTGTTGGCACAAAAACCGCACTGTTATCTAGTTACATATAATGTATGAACTCACCTGATCTTCTAAAAGTTTAAATAAATAAAATAAAATAAAGATCTTAGACTCAATTTGAGAGAATAATATAATAAAATAAAATAAAAAGAGAATCCTTAACCTTAAATACTGGATTATATTAGATCTCAGAAAGGCCCTATGCTGTGCAACCAAAACTCGACCTTTTGTGCAGCGTCATTTAATTCCAGCTATTGAGACTAACAATAAAGCCAATTACCCTACTAGTCACATATTTCCAAGGGGGATAATGTATATTAACCAAGGAATTGTGGTCTCCTGCCACGAAGCTTAGGACATACGCAGAGTATATGTTCCGCTGTCTCAGCGTCCAATTCACAAAACCTACAAGCGTGCGTATGAGACAGGACTTTAGTCCTTAAGTGGTACTTGAGGTTATAGAGTCCAGTGAAAATACCGTTAAGGTCCTTATGCCTTCCTGTCCAGAGAAAAAAGATCCGTGGAGTTTCCATCAGATGGAGCGATGAATCTCTTATCCTGGCGCTGGCCAATGGTGGTATTCTAGCACTCAATGGTGTTGGATTATCTCCAAGTCTTAAGTTATTCTCTGATATACCCAGCAAGTGCAAGAACCGAAAGGTTCAGGGCCAAAAAAGTGACGGCGGACCCCCCAGTTGAACTACATGTCAACCCATGCGGGGAATATAAATAATAAATGCCTTGTTCAGAAATAAATTTTCAAAAACTACCGAAAAATTTTTGGTTAAAACTTAAGCTTTTAGTTTTATCCCGAGCCTTTTCGAAATTTTACCAAAATCAGACAACCCTTAGAAAGAATTCTTTTTTTATAGCATTAATATAATGCAATCTGAGGGTATTTGAAAAACCCTGAAATATTACAAACCGAATTTATAAAAAAAAAGAAATAGAGTGATAAAAAAATATGTAAATGCAAAGGAGAAATAAATAAATTACAATCTGTAGCGCAGATTAGCCTTATATTGTGGATACTTCTTTAATATTTTGAAATGGGGACATCAAACGATCTGTCACAAAAAATTAATGAACACGCGTTTTTAATTAACGCGTAAAGGCGGTAAAAACGTAGATTTGTTTGTATGAGAATGTGTCTGAAAGAGGTTAAGTACTTGAAAAAAGAAATTTAATCTTCTTCTCGCTAACTATCCAACTAAGTTTTCTTTCCCAAAGAACTGGTTGTATAACAACTTATATTTTTAAAGCCCGTTGCACTGCTTGATGTAACACCAACACTCAGGGGAAAGAAAGAGAGTATTGTTTGTGAATAATTAATTTGAACTTTTCTAAATTTGCTGCGTAGAATATTTTTCACATCCCAGTAATGCGCTGGACAACTCACTAAAATCAAATGTTCTCCACTATTTAAGCGAGTATTTTGACTCAGCAGAATACTTCCCACAGTAATATCGAAATAACCTACATCTCGGCGATGCTCAAATTAGTTAATTGAACTGGATTCCGTTCTGTCATTGATGATCACTGACGCCCTCCTTGGATGGTGTAAGTGCTTCCACTGTTGTAGAAAACTTGTATGCTTCTTTAGACATCTGAAGAGCGTAGTTAATCCAATGGGCATCACACGGTTTTTCAGTATCAAATTCCACAATATCGATACATACCACCCAAATGAAGAAAAGTCAGTGATGATCCCAAAGATTATGGTTTAAAATACAATATTGAGTCTTGCTTCCATTAAAGTCGTCCGCATTCGCAAGACCTCACTCGGATATTGTAGAATGATTCCGATTGAGTGTGTAATTCATAATCTGTCTCCTTTCCACAATCTCCTCGAATCTAGTGAAGGAAATTACAGGGAAAATGTTGCCGTCACCTGGAAAAGATTAGTAAGGGTTAGAAATTGGGAAAGATAAATAACAGAAACCTGCGGTATCCCTGAATTTAGATAAAACTTGTCAGTTGGTACCCCTCCTACAACATCACATATAGTGCGATCTTTGAGGAAGCTCAAAATAAAGCAAGCGAAGTCATTACACGATAGAAAGCCTGGCGTCCAAACTATAATGCTATAATATTTGCGTTTGTAGTAAAGAGCTTTTTTTTCAAGGACGGAAAATTCAGTATGTTAGTTATTTTCACCAACTTTAAAATAACTTTTCAAACACACAACGATCAGTCTATGTTCACTAAAAAGAATACATTTAATAAAGCGTGGGAACAGTTGTTTTTGTTTATTGAAAACAATGACGGCGATCCCGTATGTTTGGTTTGTGGTTTTAATGCTAAACCCAATCGCAAACATACCATTGAAAGGCATTATAATACATGCCAAAAGAGATTTTTGAATAAAAACTTAGATAGAGCCAAATTAGTAGATGAACTGAAATTAAAGTTTCAAAAGAAAAATTTGCCAATCGACCAATTTCAATATGAAAAAAATATCAAAGAAAAGATTTCTTTTGTTGTTGCTCTATCCTTAGAAAAGCACAGCAAGAAGAGGGCGTTGTTTTTAAAAGATCTTTCAAAAGAAGTATTAAAGTGTTTTGGCTTAAATAAATTATAAAATTTATAACATTTCGAAATTCAAAATTTCCATCCTTGTATTGTGCCCTCATATATGTAAAAGCTCTCGTCGAAGCTCGCTGTAGGTGAAAAAGCTCTTTTGTAAAAGCTTGCACATTGTACATATGAGTTGGGCGCAACTGATCTAGAATAAAATGGTTTCTTCTCACCAAAATGGTGGGTGGACTGACTGCTTTCAAAGAGGAACACTAACATATGCTCCGTAGAACGTAGAACTAAGTTAGACTGGGTAAGACAAATTAAAAGATTGTAATTTACCAAGTTACTTGTCTATGCGCAGGGGATTTTGCAATCGGGTGATAAATAAATAATCTATGGCTTACACAAACGAAAAATTAAATATACAAGGAATTTGCCATCTATAACTGTAAATAAGCTTAAACTTTAGGTTAGGTTATTTTATTTATTGCTAATGTCCCAAAATTAATAAACAAATTTAATATAAAGCTTTTTTTATAAAACTAAATTATTCTGTTTACTTATAAAACAACCAACTCGCAATAGTCTTCGCATAATCATTGGTATTGGTGACACTTCATTGTAGTGAATGTTGTTGCAATATCAATAAGAATAATAACAACAACATGAATAACAATTTAAGTTGCTTAGCCTTAGTTATACCCTTGCCCTTTTTAAGCCATCTTTTGATTTTTATTTTTTTCTTGTATTCATTTAATTCCTGTCTCTTGTCCGCTATTTGTATTCAATTCAATTCGATTGAATTTAATCCTCCAAGCATTCAGTATAATATTTGTGCATTTCATTTGTATTCTTTTTTTTTTCTTATATACTTTCCAAGCGACGATACAAAGTCGATTATTTTTTCATACATTTCAAACACTTGCGCGATCAGCAGAAGGTAAGAAAAAAAAATTGGCTTTTTGACCATAATCGACTAACGAGGTGCTGAATGTCTGTCCGTCCGTTCGTTCGTCTGTCTTGTGTCCGTCTGTCTGTCCTTCTTGTTGTTTTGTGGCATCTAACCATACAACTGACCATGGTGCACAAAAAAAAAAAACTAAATATGAGACAAACGAATTTGTTTTTCATTAATCCTGGCAGCTATAGTCACAATGGAATGCTTTTGTCGAGCCTAAAGGTTTAAATTTCTAGAGATCAATTTTTACTTGTTACCCGTTTTCCTCCTTGCCCCCCGCCCTACCATCCCATACATGCATTTGTTGTGGTGTTGTTGTTGTTTCATTGCAACACAGTTGTCATGTTTTTGTCGCTTTATGGACTTCTAATCGTGCGATCCTATCATGAAGCTCACGCACTTAATAAATGTGAAACTTTGTGTGTTGGTATGGTTAGAGATTCCATTGGTATACCTTAAGATTCATTCGCACCTTGTGTGATTTAGTTTGGTTTGGTTTGGTTTGGTTTTTTTATTTTATTTTTTGGCGAGTGCCTTGTTCAAAATTGAGATATTTAGATTTTTTTTTTCTTCAAAGTTGGCTTATTTAACAATATGTTTCTTTTATTTTTTCCCCCTCCTGTATGTGTTTAAGTTGGGTGACAATGAGCAGATACTTAACCAAAACCAATAGTAATGATGGTGTAGTACCAGTACGTACGAGTAAGTGGAAGCATTAGGTTAGGTGTGATGTGAGTGAATGTGCATGCATTTTTTTTTGTGGGGATATATTTTTTGGATTATTTTTTGTTTTATTCTTCTGTGCAACATGGGAAACATTAACTTCAATTTTACTTGTTTTTGATGTTTTCTTAAGTATGTGTATTTGGTTTAACTCTTTTTTTTTCGTACTTTGGTGATTTCTCAAAGATTTGTTGTTTGATTCTTTTTGAATTGAATACATGTATTATGGGTGAATCCATGTAGTTTAATGTTTAAATTAATATTTTAGTTAGTGTTGCCAACAATTTCAAACAAAGTATATTATGTAGAACTAATTAACTTCTACTTGTGAGCATTTCATAAAAATTGTTTAAAATAAATGTTTTAACTTTTGATTTAATTTGCAATATTTTTAATGAAAGCTCTTCAAAAGTTGTTCAAAAATCGAGTAAGGAGAATAGAAATTGTTGCATAAGAGAATAAGAAACTTACGATACAAAATATATTAACCAACAGATCTTACAGGTTGGTTGAAAAGTTCCTGCGCTCGAAATGAAATAATACTGTTTTTGTTACGAAATATATTTTTTTTTCAATATAATCTCCTAGAAGCTCAATACACTTGTCCCAATGATCTTCCAATAATTTTATCCCATCCTTATAATGGTTTTCCGGAAGCTCTGCAAAATAACCGTCTACGGCTGCTATGGCCTCTTCATTCGACGAAAAATGCTTTCTACGAAGGAATTGTTTGAAATTTCTGAGAAGATAGTAGTCACTGGGAGCCAAATCTGGTGAATACGGTGGATGTTCAAGCAATTCGTACTTTAATTCTTTGAATTTAGCCATCGTCAAAACACTTTTGTGAGCAGGTGCATTGTCTTGATGAAAAATTATTTTTTTCTTCTTTAAACCAGGTCTTTTGTCATGAATTTTTTCATCCAGCTGATCCAAAAGGCTGCAATAATATTCAGTGTTGATTGTTTTACCTTTCTGAAGATAATCAATCAACAAAATTCCTTTTGCATCCCAAAAAGCTGATGCCATAACCTTCTTTGCTGATCGTTGTGACTTCACCTGCTTTGCAGCTGAACAACCAGCTTCAGTCCACTGTAAACGTTCTTGTTTCAATTTAGGATCATGGTGGTAGATCCAAGTCTCATCCATAGTTATAAAACGACGCAAGAAGTCGGTTTTATTCGGCTTAAAACGCTCCAAATTACGCTGAGAAATTTGTTTTCGATCCAGTTTTTGTTGAATTGTTAATGTGTGCGGCACTAACTTTCCAAACAGTTTTTTCATACGTAATTCTTCATGTAAAATATGGAGTACTCGTTCGTCTGAGATGCCTATGGCATTAGCAATTTCGCGCTTAGTCAAACTTGGATCTTCACTAACCATATCATGTACCTGCTCAATGATTTCTGCTGTGGTTGCAGTTTTTGGTCGCCCTTCGCGTTGATCGTCTTTAAGGCTGGTACGACCAAGTTTAAATTCACCAGCCCAAAATTCAACGGTGCGTTTTGAAGGTGAGGACTCCTTATACACTTCTAACAATTGTTCATAAATTTCCTTTGCTTTTAAACCATTCAAAACAAAGAATCTAATGACTGCACGATATTACATTTTTTCCATATTAAAAAAATCAATGACACGTCAACTTCCAATAGCTTGTAAACAAAGAAAGAATTGACAGAATGACTTGCAACTTTGCATGTGTTCTCAGAACAGTTATACCAACTTGCGAAAAAAAAAGTTTGGAGCTAGCAGTGCCATCTCTTGGTGAGCGCAGGAACTTTTCAACCAACCTGTACTATAGTCTATTAAATTTATAACGAGAAGAGGAAGTTTAAAAATGATTGATCAGATTGTGTACGAAACGTGTTACGTCCTTATGTATGGATCTTATCTTCCACACTCAAAACACTTTCTCTTTGCTTCAACTTCTATCCCACACTGACTACCGTTATGTAGAAAACGATATGGAAACGATGTGGAAGTCCCAAAATGCAATGACTCAGCGGACATTAAATTGACCACAATCAGAGTTAACCTCGTTCAAATCACGATTGTTTATAAACTTCATGTTTCTCTCATCTGGTTTTAGATCGTTTAACTAGCCTTTAAAGGTAAACAAGGGAGAATCGCTCATCTGAAGGTATGATTTATACTCTTGATCTATGATTTATATGATATATACTCTTGATCTATGATTTGTTCTCAACACATCACTTTTAGAAGTCTGCTTCACTCTAAATGACAAAAACTTAGTGTTTTAAAGTATACAATGGCGGATCGCTGAACACTGGTTATACTCGAAGTCAAAGCATTCGCTCTGCTTTGTGAAATGGATGTTCCAAATCAAATCTCTGCTTTTTTTTCATGTGTTTAAGATAAACTTATAACAGTATATATATTATCCAACTTCCAACGAAAGCAGCACTGACCAGCAACTATTTTAATAGGTTGAAATAGGGTCCACTAAAAAACGAGAAAGAACCACTAAAAAGAGAAAAAGCACCATTCGATTGCTTATAAATAATTTTTTTTTACAAAGAATACAGGTTGGTTTAAAAGTTCCTGCGCTCACCAAGAGATGGCACTGCTAGCTCCAAACTTTTTTTTCTCAAGTTGGTATAACTGTCCTGAGAACACATGCAAAGTTGAAAGTCATTCTGTCAATTCTTTCTTTGTTTACAAGTCATTTGAAGTTGACGTGTCATTGATTTTTTTTAATATGGAAAAAATTGAATATCGTGCAGTCATTAGATTCTTTGTTTTGAAGGGTTTAAAAGCAAAGAAAATTTATGAACAATTGTTAGAAGTGTATAAGGAGTCCTCACCTTCAAAACGCACCGTTGAATTTTGGGCTGGTGAATATAAACGTGGTCGTACCAGCCTTGAAGACGATCCACGCGAAGGATGACCAAAAACTGCAACCACAGCAGAAATCATTAAGCAGGTACATAATATGGTTAGTGAAGATCTAAGTTTGACTAAGCGTGAAATTGCTAATGCCGTAGGCATCTCAGACGAACGAGTACTCCATATTTTAAGTGAAGAATTACGTATGAAAAAACTGTTTGGAAAGTTAGTGCCGCACACATTAACAATTCAACAAAAACTGGATCGAAAATAAATTTCTCAGCGTATAAACCGACTTCTTGCGTCGTTTTAAAACTATGGATGAGACTTGGAGCTACCACCATGATCCTAAATTGAAACAGGAACGTTTACAGTGGACTGAAGCTGTTGTTTAGCTCCAAAGCAGGTGAAGTCACAACGATCAACAAAGAAGGTTATGGCTTCAGTTTTTTGGGATGCAAAAGGAATTTTGTTGATTAATTATCTTCAGAAAGGTAAAACAATCAACTCTGAATATTATTGCAGCCTTCTGGATTAGCTGGATGAAAAAATTCGTGAGAAAACCCTTGGTTTAAAGAAGAAAAAAATCACGAGGGAAGTTTGAAAAGTCAGCGACATTGATCTGCCCTCGTATATTTGTGTAGTATTCCCTTTTTATATTAGTTTTTGAAATAGTTTTCAGATACGATTTCAACTTAAAATTTATACGAACTGCCCAAAACTTTTAATCACATATGACCAAGTTCTTCTAAAAGAAACACTTTTTAGTTCTTTGAAATTTCACTAGAGGTCACTTTTCAGCTTTTATGACTACTCGAGACTGCTAAACACTATTTTCAAGAATGTTCAAAATGGCGAATGAATTGGACATGCTTGAATATTGTTAATTAACGGATTTTAAAATCATTGACTCTCCTCTGGAGAGGTAACATTCTTGTTAGTATTAGTCGTTCGTTTCCCCCCCTTATATGGGAAAAGCCCATATTTATACAACTTTGTTTTATTATATTATTTTGGTGTATATTTAATACTCTACACAAAATGGGTTTATCATCTCACTGATAGAGTCTTTGGCACATTTGATGTGTGAATTTGTTATTTAGCTAGGATAACATGCGATTGTTTTCAATTCGTTTGTTGCCAATAAATGTGTGTTAAACCTACGGATGGATGAGCAGAATATAAAAAAAAAAGATACAAATACGAGTACGAAAAAAAAGGTGTGAATTGCCGCCACTTTATATGTGGCTTAAATAAGATGTGGAAAACATACAAACAAATGTATTTTTGCAACATATATGTATTTTTTTTTTGTTATTCGATTGGATTTAAGTAGATCTCGTATGTTGGTACTTTTGTATGAGAAATTTTATTGTATCGTCCTGTTTGTTGGAAAGTTGCTGAATTTTATTGTGTCCCATGTTTGTTAAAGACAACATGGGTTGTATTTTGTGATTGTATTATTATTTTTTCGTTTGTTTGTCGATTGAAATGAGTTCTTTTTTTTTGAAGCATTTATAGCTTGTTAGTGGGGTTGCAAAGATTATCTGTTTGTTTATTAGATTTTTATCCCTATTGGGTACCATTGATTTTAAATTGATTTTAAACAATTTTTTTTTGTTTACAATAATTTTTTTCTTATACTATTTCATTCTAATACAAAAAAAAAAACAGCTAAAATAATAAACGAATAATAAATGAAAACATTTAGAAAATTATAAATGACAAGAAGTTATAAAACTTATTTGTTTTAAGGGGTTTTTTAATGGGATTATTATATAGACCTTGTAAAATTTATTTATTTAAAGGTTTTTTTTTTTGTAGCTAAAAGATTTTAACGAGTTAGATATGATGTATTTTTCTGGGGAAATAAATTAATCAAGCGTGCAAATTGGCATCAAATAACAACAATATAGGGGGAGAGAGTGAGGCAAGTTTCGATAACAGGCTGGTTTGTTGGCTGCCAGTCGATTTATCGGCATAAATAACGACAACAACGACGACGACAACAACAAGCAACCACATCAGGAAATCGTCCAATTAGCCTAACAACATCAACTAGAGTTAAATAACAAGCCAATAAAATGCACAAATTAAAAGGTTTAAAAATAATGAAGGAACCCACAACACCACGATACATTCAACCAACCAACCAACCAACAACCAAACACCACAAACAAAACAGTCCCTTTGGAAACTTGGAAGGGAAATATTGTAGTACATAAGGAATGGGACTCTCTAACATGCAATCGACAAAATGATGATGAAACTTGAGATTACAACCTAAACAGAAGAAGAGGTAAATGACGACGACAACGACAATGATGATGGCTGCCCATTTTGCCCAAACCTACAAACCGACTGGTGTTAGCAATGTAAAAAAAAAAAAATTAAATGCACGACCGCTGTTGTTTTTTGTTAGTGTTTTCATTCTGCTAGACAATTTAAAACAATAAACGAAGGTGGAACTTTTATTCAACTTAAATTAAGTCATTAAAAATTCGTACTTGACACATGCAAACAAAAAATGTAAAACTAAGCTTGCAACACCGCAGCCATTCATTCATAGTTGGGGACGACACTTTTTCAGCTCCAGTGTTTAATGGTTTGTTGATTGGTTTGCCTGCATTGTTAGTTGTGGCAAAAGTAATTAAATTTGTCGTTAATTTGGCCTATAAAATCATAGAATCATGACTTGTTGTTATAAAGTTTTGTTTTTATTATAAGTATCGTATAAAAACAATTCTAAAGGCATTTAATCCTTTCACAGCCACCTTAACAATTATGGGATTTGTTGTTACTTACAAAAATATTCAAAACCAATGACTTTACTCAAAATATTTTTACAGTAACTGACTGTAGTTTATTTCAAAAGTTATCCGTATAAAGAAATATATTTTTCAATCCTTTTTTACATTTATTTAAAGAATAAATTACATATAAATACTGATATTCTGTTACAGTTAATATTTTTATTTAAAATGATTTATCGGAAAAAAATGCTTTTTATTTTGATGATGAAAAAAAATAAATAAACAAAACAAATGAAAAGTCGTTTATTTTTACAAATTTTGTAGTTATTTTTTATGGCATTTAAAAGGAAAGAGAAATAAACAAATTATCATTTCTTTTTACACATTTTTAAAGTTAGTTTGTAGACAGAAAAAAAGAAATAAAGGAAAAATCAATACTTTTTACGGATTTATTATGAAAGGTCATTTATTTTTGACGGATACTGCACTCACAATATATTTTCCTTTACCGACTGCAGTTTATTTAAAAAGTAATACGTAGGGTTTGATTTTAATGAAGAATTAATTGAAATTCCTAGAAATATATCTTTTTTATCTATTTGAATCAGTCATTTGAAAAAATAAATAATTATAAAAAAATACTGACTTTCAGAAGGAGTTGATATTTTTTGTTAAATGTAAAATTTTATGTTTTCTGTTTAAATAAAAATTGTAAGAAATTTTTCAAATATACAAATATATACATCAAAAAAAAATTCAATATTCCATTATTTTGTCAGTTAAAAATTGATGGTTATTTTGAACAACTGTCGCTTGTTTTTACTTTTTTTTGTCGATTATTAAACAATGATTGAAAATAAACAACAAAATGTGCTGAATATTTTTCAAAATCAGTAGTCCTCTATTTTATTGTATTTTCGATTAATTTGAAATGTATTTTAGATTGTTTTTAACGAAATACAATAATATTGTGAGTGTGTAAGTTAATTTATTAACATTTAAAAATAAATAAAAAATTCTTTTGATTTATATGAAAAAAGTAAAAGAACGGTTTTTAAGCGATTTTTCATTTATTTTAAATTACATTTTCAGTTAATTTAAACAACAAACTATTTTGAGTGTTAAAGTTGATTATATGGAAATTTTTATATTCAGACTGAGGGGTACGAACATTTATAACCTCACTAACAAAAAACGGTTGATTTTAACTGTTTTTATTTTAGGCCAAAATTTAAAAGCAATTTCTATTTAATGACAAACGTGTTTTTAAAAGTTTCCCCAACTAAAATTTGGTTGTTAGTTTTTTGAAAGAGTGAAAAAACTTAAATTTCTTCAGAGCTTAAGATATTGTAGTTTTCTCAAACAGGATTTCACGTTTTCTCAAACGATCCTCAGTAGATTTTTAATAATATTTGTGTATGACCAAACAGATTTGTCATAATACAGGTATAGAACTTTAAGTTGGCAATACTTTTTTAAGTGGCGGCCATTTTGTCAGATGTTAAGTGATTTATGTTTAGTTTGGTTTGGCATTTCTACATGAATAGACTGACGCCTAAACAACGCTTTCAAATTGTGCAAATTTATTTTGAAAAACATGGTTCTGTTCGCGCACTTTGTCCATTTTACGGTAAAAATAATGGTCCATCAGGGCAATTAATTTGATTAACTGTGGAACAAAACTGCCGTATTTAGAGTGATGATAATGCTGAAGTGTATGTTGAGACACCATTGCACCCAGAAAAACTGACTGTTTGGTGTGCTTTATAGGCTGATGGAATCATTGGTTCGTACTTCTTTAAAAAAGATTCTGATCAGAACGTTACAGTCAATGGTGAAAGCTATGGAGCAATGATTACTGACTTTTTCGTTCATTAATTGAACAACCATGATGTGCAGGAGCTATGTCACATAGCATGAAGGAAACGTTTGGTGACCGCATAGTTTGGCGATTCGGACCCGTGAATTGGCCTCCAAGATCGTGTGATTTAACGCAGCTAGACTCTTTTCTGTGGAGATATGTGAAGTCGGTAGTCTTCGCCGATAAGCCCTAAACGATTGACCACTTGGAGGACAACATTCGCTGCTTTATTGCCGATATACGGTCACAAATGTTGAAAAGAGTTATCGAAAATTTGACCTCCAGATTATACTACGTCTGAGCCAGTCGTGTTGGTCATATGCCAGAAATCATATTTAAATTATAATGCCAAAAAATTCGAATAAAGTAAATTACATATCAATTTAAAAAATTCATCTTTGTTTTATTCCATTTAAAAGTTTTATACCTGTGTAAAAAACACCCTACACCCAGTTTCAGTCGATCGTGTTATCCGAAATTTTGTTACATTAATTTTATTAATTAGTTTTAGTTGGCAATAACAATGTTTTTCTATTTAGAAATTTCTTAATCTAATCAATTTTTGTTTTGTTTGCTTTCCGGTATGTGTTACAATTTTTATATTTCATGGAGAAATTAATGTCGGTAAGACTTAAGTAAAAGTGTTGGCAAATGTAATCCTATATATAGGAGCCCAAACAGGGGAGAAAATTGGGACATTTCATGCCCCAAAATTAATTTTTTCAATACAAAAATATAAATGAGAATAAAAATATTAATAAAAATACTCTGCTTCATATATAACAAAATAAAAGTTGGGACTAGAGATTTTATTTCGAAGCGAATATTTATATCAAAAATGGATGTAGTAAAGAGATTAATGACGGGCATACCGACCATAGGTCACGCTACACCAAAATTCTAAAAAGGGCCCCGATCCCTGTGTAAGAACAGGGTGAAAAATATAAAGATAAATCTGAAAAAAACGTTAATTTAAAAAATTAATCATACGGGGACCAGGTCCGATTATTTTAAGTTTGGAGGCATGCTTTATGGTCGGATCTAACATTCACAAGTCAGCCTATTTGTTAGTATCATATGAATATTCGTAATACAT
Source organism: Eustalomyia histrio (assembly GCA_949748255.1). Lineage (NCBI taxonomy): Eukaryota > Metazoa > Arthropoda > Insecta > Diptera > Anthomyiidae > Eustalomyia > Eustalomyia histrio. The sequence continues at coordinate 7,024,216 of OX456523.1, forward strand.
CAATAATAAAAATGTTTTTACCAACACGGTGTTTTAAACTGCTAACATTTTTTTATTTTATATTAAAACGGCATGAAAACAATGTTACAAAGGCTGTAAGAAAAATAAAAAATATCTTTAAAGGTTAACAATATTTTTAAGGAATACTAACACTAAAAAAAATAGAAAAATTAGTAAAAGAGTACAATTTTTCGTTGAAATTGTGTTTACTGAAAAAACTTTATTTAACTAATTCACTTTTTACTAATTTATTTTGCTAACAAAATTGTTTTGATCAACATATTAATAGCGGAGACAACAATCAAATATACAAAAGGTAGATGTCGCAGCTTGGCTAAATGTATTACAGACAAAAAATAACACTTATTATAAAAATTTATAATTATGCTCGGTTAAGAAAGTGCATCTTGCACTTCTTCCATTTTATTGTCAGTTTGGGCGACCTTCTGAGGCGGCTATTCGGAATCTTGTAACTAAATTTCGCACCAAATTTTCATTAATGGACATTAAACCACCAACACCCATACGTAAATTGCGGACAGAGGAAAATATCGCAGCTGTATCCGTCAGTGTTGTTGATGACAGTGCATTATCGATTCGGCGCCGTTGCTGTGATTGGCGAGCGCTACCGTGCGATGATTACAAATATTTTTTTTGCATACAAATGGAAGAGCTGGACTTGGCTGACATGTGGTTTAAACAAGTCGGTACCACATGCCACACAGCACGCGAAACAATGGCCCAATTGAGAGGCGAGTTCGGTGAACAGTTTATTTTACGTTTGAGGCCGGTCAATTGGCCGCCTAGATCGTGCGATTTAACGCCTTTAGATAATTTTTTTTTTTTTTTTGTTAAGGCTCATGTCTATAGGGACAAACGCGCAACGGTTGACGTACTGGAAGCCAATATTGAAAAATTTATTAGTGAGATACCGGCAGATATGTTGGAGAGAGTTTGCCAAAATTGGACCCAGTGTATGAACCATTTGAGGCGCAGCCGCGGTCAACATTCACAGGAAACCTTTAAACATAGAATTATATAAACCGACTCAAATAAAGATTTCATACATTTCTCTATATTTTATATGTTTTTTTTTTTCTTTAAATCAATCGAAAGCTCTTTAAAAATCACCTAGTATAATGTAATACAAACAAACCAGAGAGTGAAACTGCTAGAGAACACAGGAAGGAAGTTCTTGGAAATTTTGATTTTGAGTTTCTGGAAAACGGCGAATTTTCGTTTGAAGGCCGCTCTTGTTGATTTAGAAAGTTTTTTAATTTCAAATAAATAAAATAAAAACCTGTTTTATCGACTAAATGTCACACTGCCCTAAAACACTGTCCACACTGTGTTAATCTGGTTTGGAATTAACTTTTTAAAACTCCCAGAAAAACCACACATTACCAAATAATGGGTAAAGTAATCTATAGCCATAGGGGTCGATGGATTACTTTACACCTTACTTCATTGATGAATTTTGCAGGCGATGAGCCTAAAAGTAATATATATACCCATTACTTTAGAGGTGATAATGTAAGGTGTTACTTATATGGATACGAGAATGGAAAAAGTAATGTGTCTAATAATAGATTTTTAAATAAGAGGAATTTTTATTAAAAAAAAATTATTACAAATATTTTATTTAAAATTATATGTAATTAAAAATAATGTGGTCAAGATGGGAATCGAACCAGGTAAATCTGATTGCCAGCCAAGAACTCTACCCACTGAGATATAGACGCATATAGTATTTGACTGCTTTAAACTTAAATGAATTGTTACGCTTCGTTTTTTTTGCTCGTGTTATCAAAACAAACATACATTACCCTTTTGCTTACAAAAAAAAAAAACACAAAGCAATGTATCTAAAAATAGATTTTCAAAAATATTTCAATTATTACTTTACATTTATAAATCATATATTACGAAATCAATAATCAGTAACTTATTACTTTATGCTTGCAAATAATGAAAAAGGTAACGAGCTATCATTACAAGGTAACGCATGAGAATTTCGCACCCATTACCAAAGTTTTGCTGGGCTATTTGCCTTCTGGTTCGAATCTTTGAATTTTTAATAGAAGAAAACTTGAAATTTTTAATAGGGAAAAACGAATGAAAGCAGAATAATCTCAATATGTATAAAAACAAAAGAAAAAATATTACTTAGGAAATGAACTTAAAAATATGTTTGATTGCTAAAGAGACAATAATGAAGCAAAATATAGGTTGGTTTTTTTTCCAAAGCTCTTCCTTCTTCTGGAGGCTCTAGATTTTTTAAAACTGAGTGTTCTGAGGGAATTTTTAGCAGGATGGAAATACAAAATTTGTTTTGATTTTGTAAATATTAGAAGGTGACAAGCTCGTTATAATAAAAAAATAATAATTTAGTATTACAAAGAATGCAGAATTAAAAAACCCAAAAATATTTTTTTTTTGGATACTGGAGATGTTAGAGACGACATTGATATTTCGCTAAGCCGTCATGAAGACGAACTAACGAAATTTCTAACTGGGTATTTATATTTTTAGAATATAAAAGTCGCCTGAATAATAAATAACACGCTGCTACAAAAAAAAAACAACAAAAAATTGCAAGAACTTATGAAATGACCTAGTGTAGGTTGTAGGTCTAGCTGAGTGTATTTTGGACTGGCGCAATTAAACTTTTCTAACTCAGTCATTTTCTAACCGAACAAACGGTCAAAAGAAGATTCGAAAAAAACCCTCGTAGAAAATAAAAAAGTTTTAAAAAAATGAAAAATTTTTATATTATTGAAAAAATCTCTACACATTTATATAAATAGTATACGGGAAGTATATATTTCGAAAGAGCGCGTTCACTTCTAATTAATGCCTTTGACCGTTTCCAAATGGGTTAAAAAATGACTGAGAAAAGTTTAAGTGCGGCAATCCAAAAAAATACTCTTTTCCCCATATCTCGAAATTTTGAGGGTATATTGCAACTTATAAAACCAGATAGACCTACAACCTACACTAGGTCATTTCGCAAGTTCTTTTTCAGTGTAGCACCGTGTAAGTTAAACCATGTTAGCCTGTTGCTAATAGCATAACAACAATTTGATTAATCTTTTATTTGTTTAGTATAAATTTATAGACAAATCTTTATCAGTAATTTGAACATAATTTTATATAATGCAATTAAAACTCATATATATTTTTTTACGACAATAAATGTCTTTAAGTTGTTTCTTCATTATCATCCTGTAATTAATCATATTTTAATAGAGTTGTGTTTGTACTATAACAATGTATTTCTTTTATTCTTAATGTCTCCTCTGATTACGTTTTAATAGAAATTAATTGGAAGAAAAAAAAAATAAAGAATAACTTAATTTTTTTTTTATATTTATTTCTTACCCTTTTAATCATGTATAAATTGATTGCTTTAATAGCATTAATAAACCCACTAAAACAAATTCATTATAGTCTAAATAAGAATGGGGGGAAAAATTATTAATCCCAACATACAATAGAAAGAAATCAATTTTGGTATTACAACAAAGATTTGTATAAAAAAAGATCTTCTCTTTATATTCCTTGTAAAGAATCAACAATGATGGTAACAAATACAGATCGATTTTTTTACCAAAAATATAAAATAATAAATTGTATTAAGTATTAAATATTTCGAATATAAAGAAGCATCCAACTGTTTGTTGTGTGTGTGTTTTTTTTTTTTGTTGGTGTTTCTTTTTTTTTCAGAAGAAACTGAAACCAATTCGTTATTTGTTTGGAGCACTGAAAAAATCAAAGACATTAACTAATTGACACTCTATTGTTCACTATTGTGAACAAAATACTCACACATGAACGATCGATGGTTAACGTTTAACTTCTCTATCTAAAATATCTAAATATGTGAATAGATAATAGAGATCGCTGCTGGAAATACATTCTCTTTTAATATTTTACTGTCTTGGTACGAGTTTACGACATTTTTCGTTTTCTCATCATCATCAACTTGGCTCTTTTGTTTTTTAACGTTTTGTTAATTTTAAACGATAGTCGGATAGTGAATTGTTAGTTTTCCATGCGCTCGGTGGATAGTTTTTTTTTTTAACATACTGATCAAAAAGTATAAGGCTTTCTCAAACCTACAAAAAGTTTAATTAGGCCGGTGACTTTTTAGCTTTGCTTAACTTTCAAAACTCTATGAAGTGTTCTGGTATTCAAGTATTTATTGCTGGGACTACAATAGTGAAAGCTTTCTAAGAAATTCACCAAAGAGCTGTCACTGCTGTAGTGTCGTTAACTTCTTAAAAGATGCATTGAGGATGAATTAGATAAAAAAAAACTTGAATCCATGTCATACTGACTAATATTGGCCATTGAAATGTACTTTAGAAAAGAAAAGCGATGTAAAATGAAAATGATAGCAGTTAGATTAAATGGATAAAGTAAATCTGTTCCGGTCATCTTAATGATCCTACGAAAGTCAGACAAGGGTAATTTATAGCCAGAATATATAAAAAATACTTAACCGACTAATTTTAACTTGATGTAGTTTTACTTTCGACGCTTCTTCGGGTAAAACTCTGAACAGATTTAGTATAATTTAACAAACAGAAATACTGTGGAACTTTTTTGTTGCGAATTTGCTCACAGGTCTACTTTAAAAACCTCTCCTCGAATAATAAATTCTTCTTCCTACTATACAGTATAACGATTTCATACCGGTTTTCAAAGTTTCTTTTCATCAAAAATAGCGATTAAAAACTACATTTTTATGAAATTGCTATCTTAAATATCTTTGAAATGAATCTTTTTAGAGCATTTTGGAATAAGGAGCTCAAAAAGAAAAAAAATCTATTAGCATCAATTTAATTTTTAAGTGGAGGTTTTTGTTCCAAACTTTTTAAAAACGGTTCTGTAGCTTACTTTTTGTTTTTATGCAATGATAATGAAACTCTCCATTGGAGGTACAAAAATATCGAGGTTGAACTCAGTAATATGGTTACGTGAAAAACATTACTCTCCGACAGACGAGGGCGGATCAATAAGTCCTTGACTTTTCAAACTTCCCTCGTAGATATATGAGATACAACACTGCTCCCATCAGATACCACCTTTTAATAGACTACTGTCAAATTTTGAGCAAGTTCCGTCATTTACTTTGCGTTTAACATACAACTTCGTGCATTTTTTAAAAAATGGAAAAAAGTGAATTTCGAGTTCTCATTAAACATTATTTTTTGCGAAAACAACCGTCAATAAAACCAAGGAAAAGCTTGATAAATACTATGGGAAGTCTGCACCATCGATTTCAATGGTAAAAAAGTGGTTTACTGACTTTCGTTGTGGCCTTACAAGCACGGAAGATGCGGAACGTTCTGGACGCCCAGTTAAGGTCTCTACACCCAAAACAATTGAAAAAATTCACGATATGGAAGACATAGCATTGTGGAAGACATAGGCATCTCAGATGGCTCAGTGTTTCAATTTTGAACGATCACTTGGGTATGAGAAAGCTTTCCGCATGATGGCTGCCGCGTTTGCTCACAATCAACCACCAACGGAATCGTGTGACAGCTTAGTTTCCATGGAAAAAATCCATGAAGTATACTACGAATTGCCCTCTCATTCGCCTTATTCTTCGGATTTAGCCACCGATCCATTTTTTTAGGCTTGGAAATGGCTCGGTGGAAAGAGATTTAGCTCCAACGATGAAATGATTGATCAAACAAATGCCTAGTTTATGGACCTCGAAAAATTCTGCTGTTAAACGCAAACTTGCTCAAAAGTTGACAGTAGTCTATTAACAGGTAGTACTTGATGGGAGCAGTGTTACATTTCATATAACTATGAGGGAAGTTCGAAAAGTCACGGACTTATTGATCCGCCCTCGTACCCCGCCAGACCTTGAAATCACTAGTAAGCAACAAAAAATATTTCGATGATGCACTTATCCACAAGAAATACTGCATATAAAGGATCAGTGATAATTTAAATTTTCTTTATATGACAAGTCTAAGTGATGTGTTTCGTATTTGGAACATTTATTTAATGATTGTTTAAAAATAACAGATGAAGTTTCCCTGTAATATACGATACTAGCAAGAAATGCTGGAGAAGTCATTAAGTTCTGGAGCAGAAAGTCTTTCTAAAGAACCGTTGTTTCGAGTACAGGACCTTACATTTCTTTGTTGATAGGTCAAATACGATCGATAGAGTTGGAGCTAAAGTTTAAGGCCAAAAATTTTGTATATTCATCCTTTCAGCTGAAATAAACACTGATCTAGGACTCACTTCTAGAACCAATAGCTTACTTGTCAAGTTTCAAGCAAACGATTAATGTTATCTCTGTGAATTTAATTACTTCTTCTGGATCACAGAACGCAGACCAATCGTATAACTCAAGATAAGCAGAGCTTGTGAGAGAGGGTGTTTTTGCATACAAGGAGAAAAAGTCATTAGAAAACCTATTCATGAAAACGAGCCAAAAAATTATGAGTAAACGCTGATACCTGTGAAAAAACATTTGTTAAGAGCATCGAAGAGATCAGAGCTGTGTGGTTTACTGACAAGAACTGGGAATCGAGTAATTATGTAAACTTTTTGAAATCATTTCAGCCAAAATTACAACAATACTCACCTCTTAAACTACTAACTCATACTCCCAGCCAATCATACATTTTCAGACTCAACACAAGAGATAAATAGGAAAAGCGGAGTTTGTTCAATTGTTCCAAATATTTCTTAAGTTGTTTGGATATCATATAGGTAGAAATGTTGAATGTCGGAACTGAAGTTGTTTCCAATCAAATTCCAAAGTTGCTGCAACCGTAATAGGGTTTTAACTACCCAATTAGGCTAGTGGAAACCAAACAATGTGGTTGGAATTAAGGCAAGATGCCTTCAAAAGACCGCTACGAATAAGTGGCAAAATTTGTAATACAAATATGTGTTGTGTCCGGTAACAGTTTTAATTCAGAGCCAGTTATTTTGTTAAATCACCGAATACTTTTCCACCACAGTGCTTTTTTTTAGATTGTCTTTCTTATTATTGTTCATAGTGATTATTTAATAGTAAATAAGATGTTTTATTTGGTGCTTTTTATCAAATTTATGAGAGTGCTAAATTATACAGCGGGAGATCATCGATCGTTGTACGATGATCGTTTTCAAATAAATTGTATTTTGTGAGAACAATAACAACAAACACAGGCGTCGGGATAAATTACCATTTGTGTAAATATTTTTAGTATTTGTTGTCGCTGTTGTCGCTGTTGTTGTTGTTTTTCTAGTATTTGGTAGTGTTGTCTTTCCTAATTCGATCATTGTAGACGATGGGTAATTAATAATCGTGGAATGTGTAATGTGTCGTTAATTTAAGGTGTTTAACATGTAAAATAGACAAGAATATGGGGACATTATCAAAAGGTGATTAGTTTAACAGCTTTTTTTTATGGGCTTAATAATAACGTTGTTTGTGTTTATTCCTTTATGGGGTAAAAAAATATTTTAACGTGGACAGTTTGACAAATCAGTGGATGATACTTTATTAATCTTTGAAATAACGAGCTTTACAAATGTTCAGTATTGTAAAATGTAACTAAGTATTGTAAAATGTAACCAAGTTAAAACGTAACCACATATATAGAGGGTATAAGAAACGTCTAAAAAATTAGAGTGGCAGCTTTATTATGGCCAGAGCAGCGACTTTTATGCATCAAAAAATCTAAAGTAAAAAATGCAAAATATGCATGAAAATATTTACCTTAAAGAAAAAATTCCCTAATAGGCTTTTTACATTGAACAACATCTTTGTGAAACGCGTGGAAGATGTTGAAAATGTGAAACAAGTGTTTACCTTGGCAACATCTTTCATCTGCCATTTATTCAGCTGTCAAAAAATACAGAAAGCATTAATCATTGAAGTAGTTGCTGCTTTGCAAGAACAAACCCGAATTTTAATGCAGTATATTGAAATATATATTAAAGGTCATTCTGGAGGAAGATGCTGATGAAGAAGAATTTTTGGTAGACATAAGAATGAAATTCTTACATGAGCCCCTCATTTTCCTTTTTTGAATAATATTTGTTTGTTTATTTTCTGTAATGGCAGTTTGCTAGTGATGGCACAAAGAAAATCGATTTTTTTTTTGTCATTTTTTTAGTGATGACACTTAAAATAACGAAAGATGTAAGATGGAACAAAATGAGAAAGGATCATCTTTTGTAGATGTAGAAAGATGTAAAATTTTTAGCCTGTATAATTCTTATGGGAAGATGTTAACATCTTTGCAAATAGATGAAAGATGAAAGATGTAGCTCAGTGGAAAAAGGCTATAAAAAACACAAAAAAATATCCAGTTGAAATTTGCCGATTTTTATAAATCATATTTATTAACGTAAAATATAACTGAAATACCAGAATTTCCTGTTTAGAAATTCTTCTTTAAGTCTATTTTTAATTAAAATATAATTAAAATTTAAAGAAAATATGCAATAAAATACTAATTAAACGATTCTATGAATCTATTTTATTTTTGCTACGCTCCTGTACAGCACTCTTTTAGTTTTTTGTTTACAGCGTCGCTATTTGAAGTCGGCTCGTAACATATTGCATCTTTGTTATTAGTTTGACAGCACCTTCATTTCTCTCTTTGATCATTTTTGATTCCGGCATCAAATTCTTGTTCTGACTTTCGCTATCGCGGCGGTATTTTTAAACGAAAATAAAGGCGTGCAAATTTTATTAAATTTTCGCTTTTCAACTGCTTGTTTTTATCAATGAAAGGTAAAACTTTGACAACCAAAAATTAGATCTGAATTGCATAAAATTGCAGAAAAACGTTGTACAATAAGTACTAGAAAATCATCAAGTGCAAATTATTTTCTTATAAACTTGAATTTGTGTAAATTTTGTATATATTTTTCAATTATACAAAATGCTCTACCATTAACCATTTTGTCTTCTTTGAAAAATTTGCAAAAAAAAATTGTGTTTATAATTACCCTGATTTAACATTAGTGGTATTTCGAGTGCATGACAAGGTTTTTTTTTTATCCTCCACCAGTTTGTCATTCTATCACGAAATATAGGTCTAAGACCCCATAAATATATTTATTAGTGAACCTTATGAAATTGAAGTTAATTTTAAGTCAGTCTATCTGTCTTGCTGCCTGTCTGTGAAATGGTGATCACGGTGCGAAGACGCAAGCGGGGTGTTCATTTTTACCAAGAGTAATGTACATCCTCCCAAGCAGTTTGTTATTAAAAATTAGCAAAATCGGTACAGCGTTTAAAAGTTATGAGTAAAAATGTGAAGGTACCTCTAAATTTTTCATACAAATGGGGTGTATTTTATTACAATTTTACAGTAGCGACTGGCAAGAAAAGTATTTTCACTTGTTTTTTATATTCACCTCAAATATTTTTTACATAGAAATTTTTTTTCACCACTATTTTTTTTCACCACAAAAAATTTGTTTCACATCAAAAAATTTTTTTCACCTCAAAATTTGTTTTCTACCACAAAATTTGTTATTACACCCAAAACAGTTCTTCATCTCAAAAAACCTTTTTTCACCTCCATAATTTTACTTCTAAAGTTTTTTTAATTAATTGTAGCAAAAACAGAAGAGAAATTAAGCCTTTTTTATTTGTTTTGTTTCGATCTGCCCTACACTCACAAAAAAAGACATGAAATAAACATCAATCCAAAATTTTCTTTAAAACAGTTTAAATATTTTCCTGAATTTAAGTAAAATTTTATTAAAACTTAGAAAAATTTTCTTAAAATTAATAAAAATTCCTATGTTTGGGTAAAATCGAAATAGTTTATATACTCGGAAATAGTTTATACATTTCTTAAGTAATATTTCTTGATTTTAGGATTAAAAAACAAGTATATAAAAAATGTATTAATTTTTAAGAAAAACATCTCATTTTTAAGAAATTTGCATACTAAAATGTAATAAAACTAATTTACTTAAAATGAGAAAGTACTTATGCAAGTGATCCCAAAATCTGACTTATAATATGTAGGTGATCCCAAAATTTGACTAGAAATCTGATGAGCAATCTTGAATTTGATTGGTTTTTGGTGTTTGTGTTAAGTTTTGGGGTTTGGTGTGTTCTAACATATATAGTAGAATTGTATGGCCAACACTTTTGTAGAACATTTCATCCCAGCCCTTCCCATTTTTCAGGGTTATTTTTAAAATTTGTGAATAAAGCTAAAAAATGCCGTTATGAGGAGGAGTTTGAGGGTTAATATCCCAGCAAAAGCACACTTTACCAAATAATGAGTCTTGTAATCTAAACTCTAAGGTTTTCACGTATTACTCTTTATATAATAATTCTAACTTTTTTATATGGGATGTTCCAAAAGGTAAGGTTTTCTGCTGGGTTACGAGTAGGCATATTAATAATTGGTTACTAATAACCAATTATTATCTATTTTTCTGTAAGAAATTCAGTAACTTATTATTTTTTAACTCCTGGTAACCAATTATAATTGAACTTTGAATAAGCGACAAGATAATGCGATGCAGTGTTGTGAATCCCAATTTTTAATCTGCTTTTTTCCCAAATGTAAATATATAAATTAACCCTGTGACGGCCAATGGTTGTTAAATGTCCCATTTTCAGTTTTTGTCGTATTTGGCACCGATTTTCTTAAATGCAGCTTGTATCGACAGATGATAGTTGTTGCTTTCACACAATACTAACTATTTGGATCAATATGGTCTCAGAGCAATTCATAAGAAAATACATATTTTTGCATAATTTTTGGAACACATTTTCTCGAATCCTATTAGCCAACACAGGGGATCAATATTTTGATAGGACATGCTACATTCCTTTAATTTTTAGAAACATTAATATATTTGGAATTGGTTCACTTCATTTGATACTGGATACTGATACAATTTGGGACATACATATGTATCCCATGGGTCGTCAAAGGTCAAAAAGAGGAAGTTTTTGCTTAGTTTTAAACATTTTTTATTCGCATTGAAATCCAAGTAATTTTCATTTAATTTGATTTTTATAGATTTTTTCACCTGATTCCAAATTTGGTCTTCAAAATTTTCAATCTTTTTACAATTTTGAAAAATTGTATAAAAAGGATATTTCGGAACTACAGTTAAAACTCGATTTATGCCCCAAGATGTTTTTAAATTTTTTTGTTGTATTCGTGATCTGAATACCAAAATTAATTATATAAGATGTGTCAACAAAAATAAGTTAAAATAAATTAATTCGACACTTCTCTAAACTAATCTGTATGCTTTTTCCTATTCTCTTACATAATAAATAAAGTTATTTAAACAATTAACAATGACTCATTATTATTTATATTAAAATAATAAAAAAGGTAAGCCATTACAGGTAAATTATTATTATTTAATTTAAAATATATTTTTGCCCACGTAGGTGTCCAAAAGTAGAAAATATTTTACACCCGAACGTTAAATAAACTTGCTAATGTGGAATGTTTAAAATAAGTAACATATTATAGGTAATATATTATTTTTATTTTGAAAATAATGCTGAATGTGAGGAGTACTAATTACAAAGTAATGTATTAAATAATGATAAGTCATTACCATGTTTTTACTGGGATGTTTCACAAAAATATTTACCATACTATCATCTACAAAGTTGTTGAACATACCCTACACTTCAGATGTAAAAAAACATGGTTTTATATACCGATATGCTACAAGAACTGGCCAGAGCTGGGAAACCTTAACCGCCGGCACACGTATTTTTTTTTGGTCTCCTTAACAAAAATCAATCGTCGGAACACCGTAATTTTGAAAAAAGTTTGAAATTAGTGTAATTGACGTTGCGCCTATTAAATTTTTTTCTTGGATTTAATAATAAAAAAGCTAAATTTTGTATATATCACTTAAAGTTTAAGCTAAAAATGTCATAAAATAATCGTATGAAATTTTTCCATTTTCCAATAATAAAAAAAATGTAACTGTGATATTTTGTATTTTTAAAACAATTTCCTTAAATTATTTAATTTAGGAAGACAAAGGACCCCCAGTGTTCCTTAGCCATAAATGCCGTGTATTACTTAGGGCGTACTTCTTTGTAGTTCTCTCAAGCAGAACCGTTAATTAGCTACGAGGAGAATCTGACTTTGTCACAATTTATTAAGTTTCAGGATATCCTGCAGTATTTTTTTTTAATTTGTTTACCTTTTTGCAAATGAAATTTAATTTATATTTCAAAAACATGAGTTTAGTACAATTCAATTTAGTTTTAAGACAAAATTGTATAGCATATAGTTTTCTTAAAACCAAAGAAGCATTTCCTAACTAACAGTAAAATTTTAGATGATGTATGAACTAATTAGGAGGAAATTTTACTGCTTCTTATAAAAATTTAGTTCTCAGTAGTAAAATTTTTCTATATTCATTTCAAGGAAAATTGCATTTAATATTGGTAAAAAGTGCCTTTGACACCGTTTTCATTTCAATTTTTCTTCCAAATAAGTTAATTTTTTTAAATTCTAGTTAATTTTTTTTTTGACTTTTGTAATTTCGCCAAATACCTGCCAGCCTAATAGTAATTTATCTTTTGTAAAAATGCATGCATCCACTCATTCAACCAATCCATCTCCATTGTAAGGTTAATTTTTTTTTTTGGTATTGTGAGGAAAAAAACAGAAAACATTTATTTATTTTTAAGCTTTTTTGTTTTTATTTAATTTTATGTCAAAAATTCAAATTAAAATTTATTGATATGCAAATTTAGTATATATTTTTTTATAGCCAATTAAGGCATTCATTATATTGTATTAAAACTTGGTTTGGTGAATTTATTTGATCAGTTGTTAAACGGCTTGATTGGATTCGGCGAGACTTAAATCTCTCAAACTTAATTGTCATGTAGTATGGTTGAGAAAACTACCAAAATCCAAATAAATGAATAGACAGAAACTCAGATACCAAATATGATACCTACTACTTAAATACCAGTTTATAAATTCGCATTTAAGAACGGCACAATAAGAAAAAAAAACAAACTAATAAAATATTTATTATACAAATATTTATGTGATTTTGAGAATTTTTGTTAGCTCTTTTGTTTTTTTATTATCTTAAAAATCGAAAATGAATATATAAATTATCATAATTAAGATAATTAACATGTGAAATCAAATAAAAAAAATTATGGGTCGTAAAATAAAGAATTATCATTGTTTGTGTTTTTAATTGAACGATTAATTTATTGAAACTCATGGTAACAAATCGTTTTTTAAATTAAATTTTAAAAAGGTGTTTTAGGAGGGAATTAAAACTGGGAGTTAAATTAGAATTTTAAAGACAAAAATGAAAAGAATAACTTGAACATTAATGAAATTTTCATAGTCTAAATTGATCGGTTTTTCCTAGCTCGGTTTAGAAATCATGCTTGCCAGATTTGGGGATTTGTCGCCATAGTTTGTAGATTTTTTGTTGGTCTCAGGGACAAAAATTTTTTTTTTCAGGGGTTTAAAAACATATTTTGGAGATTTTAAAATCTTGCCTAAATATTGAAAATTATACCAATTTTGTGTAGTTTTCAGAAAAAATAATTTTAATTTTGTATTACAGGGATAAAAACTACCAGAATTTGTTACCAGAAAATTAATCAAAAAATTACCAGACCTTTTGAAACATTAATCCTTAATTCAATTATTTAACTTAATCAAATTTTCAACGATTCGAATTCTTTTTATGGATTGAATAAAATGTACTACTCTAATTTTCTATCTTTTCAATGTCTATAGCTAAGTTTGCGAAGGTACCACGCTTAGCTTGTTTACTTATCACAGGGGCTATGTGGACCTGTCCAACATTGGCCATGGAAGCCATTGTAGACCATAAGAACTTCAGCAACATTGGCTGCATGCAGATTAAACTTTCAACGTGATGGTTCTTTTTATGTCAAGGGTCATACGAATATCTTGAATTCTTTAGGGAACAAGGATTTCTTAGGTATGCCGACAGACCGAACTAACACTGAATTAATTTTCGGTAGAAAATTCGGGGTACAGTAGTGTACACCCGCAGTCTAAACTGGTATAGTGATGTGTCGAAAATTGACTCCGGTATGGAAGCAGGTTTCTTTGGACCCAATGCGAGGATATCGGAGCCAATGGGCAAGTGGTCAACGGTATTCCAAGCTGAACTACAGGCTATACTCATAAGCGCTAGACTGAATATTAATAAGGGTCTAAAGGGCGCATATATTTCAAACTTCTCTGAAAGCCAAGAAGCACTTCGGGCTTTGTCGTCGTGGACATTCACTTCAGGAATAGTTCTGGAGTGTTTGTATACCCTTCAACAGTTGGCCGCGTGTAATAGGGACATGTTGGTAACCAGGTAGCAGACGAACTAGTTAGAATGGGTTCTTCCACACTTTAGTATCAGGTCAATTGAAAAGTCACCGGCCTACCATAGTAAAACACATTTTTTTTTGGCAAAATTCGTTTTTTTATTCAACATAGTTCCCTTCAAGGGTTATACACTGATTATAGCGACCCTCCAACTTTTCGATACAATTTTTGTAGTACGATTTGTCCTTTGCTTCAAAATAGGCCTCAGTTTCGGCGAAAATTTCTTCCCAGCGAGCATTCTTTTGAAATCTAAGAACAGGAAATAGTCGCTGGGAGCCAGATCTGGAGAATATGGTGGATGCGGAAGCAATTCGAAGCCCAATTCATGGATTTTCACCATCGTTTTCACTGGCTTGTGACACGGTGCATTGTCTTGGTGAAACAGCACTTTCTTTTTCTTCAAATGCGGCTGTTTTCCGGCGATTTCGTCCTTCAGACAGTCCAATAACGCTATGTAATAGTCGCTGTTGATGGGCCTTTTCTTTTTCAAGGTAGTCAATGAAAATTATTCCATGCGTATCCCAAAATACAGACGTCATAACCTTGCCAGCCGACTGTTGCGTCTTTCCACGCTTTGGGGTTGGTTCATCACGTGCAGTCCACTTGGATGACTGTCGATTGGACTTCGGAGTGAAATGATGGACCCATGTTTCATCCATTGTCACATATCGACGCAAAAACTCGGGTTTATTACACTTGAACATTTCCAAACACTGCACCGAATCATCAACTAGTCGTTGTTTTTGGTCAAAAGTGAGCTCGCGCGGCACAGAGCTTTCTCATACCCAAATATTCGTGATTGATATGATATACACGTTTAGTTGATATCTTTAGAGTACCTGCTATTTCATTCAATTTCAATTTACGGTCATTCGAAATCATTTTGTGGATTTTTTTGATGTTTTCGTCCGTAACAACCTCTTTTGGACGTCCACTGCGTTCACCGTCTTCGGTGCTGACTTCACCACGTCTAAACTTAGCATACCAATCCTTGGTGGTTGATTTTCCTTGGGCAGTGTCCGGAAACTAGTCATCAAGCCAAGTTTTTGCTTCAACTGTATTTTTCCCTTCAAAAAGCAATATTTTATCAAAACGCGAAATTCCTTTTTATCCATTTTTTTCATAATAACAAAAGTTGCTCCACTCAAAATACAATAATTCACAAGCTAATGATCCGACAGCTGTCAAATTTATACACGTGTCTTTTGAAGGTTAGGGCTAATTAAAAATCATATCGATTTAAGTCTAGTAGCGCCATCTATGTGCCAGGCCGGAGACTTCTCAATTGAACTGTTAGGACCGAAACCGTACTGTGGGGTAAACTGGTACACCATAGTAGCCCTGGTTAAGGAGGGAGAACTACCAATGGTATAGGACCTTTGGAGCAATTCTTTGGTGATGAGACAGCTAAACAAATCCCCTTTCCGCTGAGAAAATTTTGGAACTTGTTAGGAACGACATTAGGTTACTAACAGGGTTTCTTACCGAACATTTCGGATTAAACAACCATTTGTGGGAGATGAATCTGCTAGAAACGCCTCTGTGTCGGCTATGTCTGGAGGAATATGAAATAACCATCCACATTTTGTATGAAAGTTTTAAATAGAGAATTTTTAGGTCAATAGGACATTAGAAACTCTTCTCCACCTTTTATATTAATGTTCATAGGGAATATAATACAGAATTTGGTTTAGTTTTATGATCCTTGGTGCAAAAGGTTGCAGTGCTAGCCGTGGGGCTAGATCTTGACTTAATAATAATAATAATATTTTCAATGAAGGAATTCACAGTTTAAAAGTTAACGATTTGTGATAATTTTGTGTAGTTTTAGCTTAAAATTACATGCTAAGGTAACTTTCTTTACAACTGTCTTACATTTCAAATCCAAGCTGATTTTACATCATATATTTTGATACCATAATGAAACTGGCTAATAATTTGATTCAAAACAAATTATAACACATTTAAGTGGAATTTAAAACAAACACATTACAACTAATTCCTAAATACTCATAAAATCATCCACATGATATTTAATCCAGCTCTTACATTACATTTTAAAGTTATTGTCACTGAACTGCAATAAATTAAAATACCTCCTGGTCACCTTGTTTTGATTTTAAGTTTGTTCCCAATGGCGTTTTATTTACAACAAAATTACAATTGTGTAAAATAAATGTTTTATTTGTGTTAGTGTCATGTAAAATGTCATGTTTTCTTCGTGTTAACTGATCTAAATATTTTTTCCATTTCTATTTAATAGTATTTTTTGTATAAATTTTACGAGTATTTATAGAAAACATTCCATAATATAACATTTTAAATCCAACAACCAACTAGCCCAACTGCCAGCCAGCCAGCCAGCAAGTCAGCCAGCTAACCAGCATCCACAGTTAGCCAGCTTTACAATGACCATAATCATCAGTTTGGTTTCAGCTCCGTTTGTTTCTCTTTTTTTTTTTGTTGTCGTTTTCATTCTTCTGAAACCAAGCCCAACAAAATGCTCCAAACGAGCAAAAGACCAACTAAGAAGTAGAGGAAGAAACAAAAAAAAAAAAAAATTACAAAACTTTCAAACAAAACATGACATGACAACTCATCGAACAGCATCAGAGTTGTTGTAATGCGATACTTAGCACTTGATGGGCTCGTAAATATTTTCACTTTGTAATTTCATTGTTTTAAAACCAACAAAGTTTCTTTTAAACAGCAATAACTTTTTATTTTATTTTTTATTTTGTATTTTTTTGGTTTAAATAATAAAAACAACAGATGAAAAAAATGATGTTGCGGTTATAGGAACTTATTCCTCCTCGCTGTCTTCTGCACTTCTTAAGCATGTGTGTTATATATCTTGTTAACAATAATTCCAACAAAATACCTTTTAGGTTGCTTTATTTGTCGTCAAAATTTAAAACGAAATCCAGCCAGCTCAAAACAAACATAAAAAATGGCTTATAAAGTTTTTGCTTTTTATTCGCTTTAGTTTTTGTTACTTTGGCAGAAGGCCCTACAAGAAAAAGCGACAAATCTGGCACTAGCATCAAGCACATTTGAGGGGAGACAAAAAAAAAAAAAACTTCAAAGTTATCAGCGAAATCTGAAAAATCTGTAACTTCAGCAATAGCAGCCGCACAGAAACAGTATCTACAATTAGGGTGGCACTTACCAGTGTATTATCTTGGTGGATCCCCTTAGATTTCGATAAATGTATGGGCACCAGTTACCAAATGTATGAGTGCAGCAACCAAATTTATATGTATTTAATGCAAGGGTGCCCAAGCCCTATGCGCTTGGTGCTCATTTGTTTTTTTAAAAGCAATTAGCTATAGGCTGTGTGTTTTAATACACATGCAACAACACTTTCGTATGCCTTGCTGGTAAATATTGACGACAGCGATCATCAATGTAGATTTTATTTTTGTTTAACGTATGATATGAAATATTTTTTTTTTCTTTGTATGTATTGGTTTTTACAATAAAAAATATTGAATCAAAATTAGTTATTCTTTAAATATATTGGTGTTTGCTTAAACAACTCATATTTGGTATGAATTTTTTCATTCCAAGTACTTTAGTCCCATATAAAGAAATTCAATTTCGCAAAATTCTAAAATGTTCTCATTACAATTAATTCTACATTTTTCCCCTCTAAGGCATACGATTGTAACGAAAATCAAAAATACAGTTCGTATAGATTTATCTCCTCTATTACACATTCAAATTTCGGCGCCATCTGAATTCTGGAAGTGTTCTGTTAGATCTTTTTATATCGGATTGCAATACAAATTCCATTAATTTGTCTGAAAATGCTACATACGTTCGAAAGTCGCCTCTAAGCTGGATGGTTCAGTGTTTCTAAATCTTTAAAATCTTTATGCCGTACGTAAAAAATTAGATCTCAATACACTGTATTACAGAGTTTATGAATCGAGTCGTAAATTTATGTCTGTACAAAGTTTTTAATTAGTGGAATGTAGTCCGCTTTATGATCTAGTTGTGTGCAGTCTTCTCCACGCTGTATAATACTAGGCTCTCAAAGCATTATCTAAGCAATCGCAACTTCCTTAATATGACAAGGGAACTTCGTTGGGAGTTTATATGAATTGAATTTCAGTGAATGTAATGGCTCTTCGTAAATGATACGTGGATTCTCAGTACGCGCAAAGAAGAAGCGCAAATTTTGTTTGTTTATGCATCCTTTCAAATGATCCTTCACAGTATATTATATGAATCAACAATATGGTGGTTCTACAACCCAGCTGAAGTTATCCAAACTTAAGGGGCTCGGATGAATGAGAACAACTTTAACAATTGGAATGGATCTCATCCTAAACCATGTATAAACTATTGCATCTGACAAGACAAGATATAATTCTTTTAGAATCTTTTAGAATTGTTGCTGGCTTATAATCCCAAAGAAAAAAGTTCAACGGTGTAAAATCACATGATCTTGGTGGCTAATTGACAACGCCACCACGTGAGACAACACGGTCATTTAATTTGTCGCCCAAAAGAGCCATTGTTTTGTCCTGTTGAATCCACATATCGTCCAGGGTCATCAATTCTCAATTCCTGGCCACAATAAGTTAATTATCATCTCGCGATAGCGAACACCATTCTCGGTAATAATAAGCCTAAGTAACTTTAACGCGTTGCTCGATTGTGTATCTTTCCATAGTTCAAATTGAGTTGGTCTGAAATTGAGAAATGTCAAATGAAATGCAGGAAAAACTTGACGTTTAGGTGTGGTTCACATTCAACATCGGCCCTTAAAATTTAACCACCCTTTACAATATCCACATATCCAAATTTCATTGAAATCCCAGATATATAAGATATCATCCTCCAGTATAAAGGGTGTTCAGCGAATCTTCTTTCCGAAAACCAAAAGTTGCAAAATAAATTCCTCCTTAATTTTAAATATAGGACTCAGCAACCGATCAGTAAGTGATCTGCTCTTTTTTTTATTGTATGTTGTTTGTAGTGTTTACTCTTACATTTATTGTCGTTAACTTCACGCAATTATAATTGTTGAGATCACTTGTTAACTGTGGTCCAACAAATAATTATTGTTGTCTACTAAGAATTTATACGGAACAATAGGAAATCCATGAGAATTTGTACCACAGTGCCATTGTTTGTCATTATAAGCGCAATACAACACTGGCAGCAACAGTTCCACACACACAGTACGTACAGTACGTTTTGTTGCCACACACAAGCAACATCTCAAAGGATTCAAGTTCATCTTTATTTTTTTTTTTTTTAATTTTTTTGGTTTGGTTATTCTTGCAACAATCATCGGTGCGGTGTTGGTGACAAGCAACAACAACAATACTGCGGCGGCGACAATAACAGCACCATAAACTCATAATAATGTTAATGTAAATGCATATAAAATGGACTTGCTAACAACATTTTTTTTTTTTATAAAAAAAAGAAACACAAAACAAATTTCTGTATGAGTTCTCGATTTTTTGTTTGTTTTAAACACTCTCATCGGATGTGAATTTGCTTGGGATTTTATTTTTATAAAATTTTCACTAAAAAATATATTTGATCGTTGACTACAATTGAATGTAATCAGAAACAAATGACATAAAGTAAGTTTTTGGTTAGTTTAAACGAATTTCGAATGACCCTGCGAATCAATAGAATCACATTTGAATTTGGGTTCAGCCGAATTTTTTGGATTTCACAGACGAATTAACCGAAATAAAGGTCACAGAAACTAAACAATTCGGTATAAATTAAATAGATTAATCTACAAAATGGAAAAGAGCAGCATGTTTGTTTTCATGTTCCTGTGCTCACCAAGGGATGGCACTGCTAGCTCCAACATTTTTTTTTTATCAAGTTGGTATAACTGTCCTGAGAACACATGCAAAGTTGCAAGTCATTCTGTTAATTCTTTCTTTGTTTACAAGCCATTTGAAGTTGACGTGTCATTGATTTTTTTTAATATGGAAAAAATTGAATATCGTGCAGTCATTAGATTCTTTGTTTTGAAGGGTTTTAAAGCAAAGGAAATTTATGAACAATTCTTAGAAGTGTATAAGGAGTCCTCACCTTCAAAACACACCGTTGGACGACCAAAAACTGCAACCACAGCAGAAATCATTGAGCAGGTACATAATATGGTTAGTGAAGATCCAAGTTTGACTAAGCGTGAAATTGCTAATGCCATAGGCATCTCAGACGAACGAGTACTCCATATTTTACATGAAGAATTACGGATGAAAAAACTGTTTGGAAAGTTAGTGCCGCACACATTAACAATTCAACAAAAACTGGATCGAAAACAAATTTCTCAGCGTAATTTGGAGCGTTTTAAGCCGAATAAAACCGACTTGTTGCGTCGTTTTATAACTATGGATGAGACTTGGATCTACCACCATGATCCTTAATTGAAACAAGAACGTTTACAGTGGACTGAAGCTGGTTGTTCAGCTCCAAAGCAGGTGAAGTCACAACGATCAGCAAAGAAGGTTATGGCATCAGTTTTTTGGGATGCAAAAGGAATTTTTTTGATTAATTATCTTCAGAAAGGTAAAACAATCAACTCTGAATATTATGGCAGCCTTTTGGATCAGCTGGATGGAAAAATTCGTGAGAAAAGACCTGGTTTAAAGAAGAAAAATATCATTTTTCATCAAGACAATGCACCTGCTCACAAAAGTGTTTTGACGATGGCTAAATTCAAAGAATTAAAGTACGAATTGCTTGAACATCCACCGTATTCACCAGATTTGGCTCCCAGTGACTACTATCTCTTCAGAAATCTTAAACAATTCCTTCGTGGAAAGCATTTTTCGTCGAATGAAGAGGCTATAGCAGCCGTAGACGGTTATTTTGCAGAGCTTCCGGAAAACCATTATAAGGATGGGATAAAATTATTGGAAGATCATTGGAACAAGTGTATTGAGCTTCTAGGAGATTATATTGAATAAAAAAATATATTTCGTAACAAAAACAGTATTCTTTTATTTCGAGCGCAGGAACTTTTCAACCAACCTGTATGTTCAGTAACTTAAGTTATGGATATGTCGCAGGTTCAATTCCCGGTAAGCTAAGCAATCTGATGTCCATGTTTCACTTTAAAGGACAAATCTAATATACTCCCGTTTAATACTCTGTGATCTCAGGGCATTAAAATATGTACGCATTTATGCTCATATGCGATTTAAAATAAAAAAAAAAGTTGCCGACAAACATTACCAAATAAAACAACAACAATACGATTTAGTTGACTGTCTTGTTCTTAAGCAGGTCTGGATAAATTCTAGTACAACTAACTAAAAACAAAAAAAAAAAAAAAAAAACAATCCAAAAAAAAAAATATCGAAATTGATATGCGATTTAATAAGAAATAAGAACTACAAAATGCTTTAAATGTTGACAACGACCACGAAAAAAAAGAAAAATATAAAACCAACAGCAACAACCTAAAGTCGAAAATAAAACAGGACAATATTGCTGATATACAATGGGGATCATTGGTGGTTTTACAAATTTCATTTATAGAGAAGAATATAAATTTGCAAAGGGACGACATACAGACAAATGGACAGACGGACAGGCAGACAGATAGAATTAAATGCATGTAAAATTTTTATATTATTTTAAATGTTCTTTAAGTTTTGTACACATGTACAATATGTCCAATACAAATAGTTTACATTTATTGAAAATCTGTGTTGCTGTTTAATACTTGTATGACATACATGAACACGTATTAACACAAATAAATATTATGTAAATACCAAGAAATTGAGAATGTTAAATCAACTCTAAAACCTCTACTCACATATCATCAAGAGCAGTATGTAACAATAAATATGGTCTGCTTAAATAGCCAAAGGTGTGTAGAAAATATTACACTTAAAAAAAATATATATATTAGTAACTCCTGTGTTCATATTTCTTTTTTCGTCATTTGTCATTGCGAAAATTGGGTATCGAATGAAAGTTATTTCAAAGAGCTATCATATGATACACAAGACATATATCTTAAATTCAAAAAAGTCATGCCCGGCGTCAACGATCATAAGAAGTTAAGGATTTAATTTCCAAACAGAACAGTATAGTTAAATATCTTCCAAGTTTTTTCTGGAATGTGTTAGAGAAATCTGTAAAAATCGGTGACATGTCATAACAACGACGGACATTATTCCCATTTTAAATTTGGGGTTATGGCCGAAAAATTTTCGGTTATAACACCCAACCTAAAATGGGCCATAAGCTCCGGTAAATAATATTACATATTTACCATGGTCATTAAGACTGTTTATCAAAAGGACATGAATGTCATTTTGCGGATAGTCATTATCCCGGAATCAGCTTTGCTGAGGTAAGGTTTTCTGCATAGCGGGCTCCGTCCGGTATAATGGATTTTATCCTTTTTGGAATGTTCGAAGATAAATGGCAAGCTTTTTTGCGTAGCGATATTCTGTTGGAAAATGTGGATTATGACCAAATAATCTGTTGTCATAATCCTAACATGATGACACGAGGGCGGATCAATAAGTCCGTGACTTTTCGAACTTCCCTCGTAGTTATATGAAATGCAACACTGCTCCCATCAAGTGCCATCTGTTAATAGACTACTGTCAAATTTTGAGCAAGTTCCGTCATTTACTCTGCGTATTCCAAAATGCTTCGGATGTCACTAGTACACAGGCTGGTAATATGACCCATTAATTTAGTCCCAGTTTGCATGCAGCAATTTTGTTAAATTATTTTTTAAAATTGCATTTGTGTCCACACTGTGCAAGTCTCATTGTGCAATATATGCTACCACACATACTTCATGTTTCGCGGATTCATATTTGTCCTACAAAAATGTACTGCCCTTTGTTTTATATGAAAGGAACCTGTCACTTTTATTTGGCATTGTTTTAGAAGGGGGAGATTGATATCTTGTGATCAGTAATTGTCGTGGGTAATACGCAATTTTTTACATGCTCCATATGTTACATCCAGAAAAGTTTGAGAAATGGCAGTCATTTTTCGCATTCCTTTAGAATTGGCTTCATCTTCATGGGTGTATAACTTAAAAATGCGAGATTTACAAAAGATGATGAATCTTTTGCACACTTAGTCTTTTATGCTCACTTAGTCATTGAACGAAATAATGCAAACGACAAAATTTTTTTTGCATCGAAAATATTGAATTTTGTGCATCATTTGCTGGAAATTTGAATTTACTTTTTTAATTTGAAAAAAAGTGTAGTTGAATATGTTCCATCGATTTCAACGTGGTTTACGAGGTTCAGAAGTAGTGATTTTGACAAGGAATACAAAGACCGCCCAGATCAGTCAAAAAAGTTCAAAGATGATAAATTGGGGGCATTACTCGATGAAGATTTTTGTCAAACTCAAGAAGAACTTGCAAAATCATTTGGAGTCAGTCAAGCAGCAATTTCAAAAGGCTTGGAAGCAGCAGTATTCATCCAAAAGCAAGGAAAGCACGAGATGAAGCCGAGAGACGTTGAAAGATGATTTTGCATGTCCGAAGTGCTGCTTGAACGCCATAAAAAGAAGTAATTTTTGCATTTAATCATTTACAGAATATAAAAAATGAACCCATTACGACAACCCGAAGTTGCAGAAATCGTATCTGAAGGCAGGCCAACCAGCCAAATCAACGCCAAAGCCGAATTTCCATGGCGCCATGGGTCTTGTCTATTATGAGTTACTACACTCAGAAAAAAAAGTTAGTAGAAAAATTTGTAAACGGTTTTCAATCCCACTTTACTATTTTTGTACTGATTTTTAGTAAAAAAAATAATTATTTAGCAAATCTTTTTGCTGTTTACATTTTACAAATTACAGAATTTTTACAGAATATCTACAAATTTTCGTTGCTAATTTCAGAAATCATTTTACAAATTTTTGAAAATCGATTTACTAAAATTAGCAAAAAAAATTACTAATTTTAAAAAAGTCGATATTGAAGGAAATGTTATTTCTAATAATTTAAACTTATACATACAAACTTAAATTGCCCTAAAATGTTACATAGGAAGTGAAGATACCGACTCATGTCTAAAAAGAGGACATCCACTTAAAATAGCACTAAAAAGGGTTTTTTAGTTCTAAAAATCAGCCCTAAAAACAATTAAATTTAACCTTAAAAGTAAAAAAAAAAAATTACTAAAATATTTTTCAAAACAGAAATTACCAAATTAAAACAAAATGATAAATTCGTTTATGTTTTAACAATTTTTAAGATTTTTAAGCCTTTGATTTTTTTTCCTTTTGTATAAAATATCTTTTAAAAAATATAATCAAAATTATTGATGCTCGATAAAAAAAAATAAATTTGAAATTATGTAGGAATATTAATAATATTTAGTAATTTTTTTTTTGCTGATTTTAGCAAACAGATTTTAAATTCCACTTTACAAAAAGTCTACTAAAGTTTAGTAGCGGCTACTAATTTTTCTGCTAATTTCATTGTACTACACGTCAGCAGACATGTGTTGCTAAGATTAGCAAAAAAATACCGCTGGGCTCAAATTAGCAGAATTTCCCGTAATAACAGCAACATTTTCAGTTGCCATTACAGACTTTTTTTGGTGAGTGTACAATCGATCCAGACGATCACACGGGAACAGCACCAAACAAAACTGATTCGTATGAAGCGACCATATATGAAGCAGTGTTGCAAGCCCGGTTAAAAATTTAGAAAATAGTGATTGGAAAGTTTTTCCCCACCCGTCTTATAGTCCAGACTTTGCCCTGCCCCCGTGAAATACGTTTAACTTCAGAACAAGTTAACCGAAATTGGCTTGATTCGGTCTTGGCCTCAACAAATTCCACATTATTAAGTTACATGAAACAGATTCTAGAACTCATTCCTAGGAGACAAAACGTAAGTTTTCCTTACCCCAGAACCGCTTTCATAACTGTTTCTTGAACCGGTTAAACTCCACACAAAATACAACGGGTGTAGAATATAAAGTAGAATTAAGGACTATCTAATAAAAGGATGTGCAGAATGAAAAATCAAAAGCCAACCATAAGGCCATAAAGTCAAAAAACCAGTTTCGTAAACTACTGTTGAGTTGCACTAGTTGAAATTCTTTTAATACGTTGATTTTAGCAGAACTAAGAAACTTTTAGGATGTAAAGACTTAAAAGTATGACTAATGATTGACTCGATGCTGTTTAAATTTTGCTTTTTTACTAGTATACCTTGGCATTATTTGCTTAAATTTTTCAGTTAGCAACTCGATATTGTTCCTAATATTTTTTTAATTCATCTCTGTGCAATGACAAACAATGATCTGATATTTCTCTCCCAATTTGTTTTTGTGAGTGTATCAATTTAAAACAAAATTATATCACACGATCAGTTTGCTTTTGTTTCTAAGAAGATTGTAATCAAGGCACTGATTGTTTTTAAATGAAGCAAGAACAACAACAACATTTTAAACTCCTGAAACGTGTTTAAATATCAACAAGGCAATAACACATCAGCCATAATCAACAGAACATTAATAAGCTATCTCAAAATAATAAACATTCATAACACGTTGATTTGTTTTCAATTAACTTTTTTTGTTATCATTTGTCTGTTTTACAAAATCCGGATCTAATTAAAAAGGATGCTGTTTTCTTTTCATTTCACCATTCTTTAGATCCTTTTGATAATACGATTTTATTCTTTCATATATCAATCGCCCAAAAATATTTAGACAACTTCATTAGCAGTGTTTTAGTTTTCCGGAGTGATAGTTATCTATATATTTTTATTTCTTGTTAATCTAGGGTTAGTTCTAGGAGGACAGACCACGTAGATACGTAGTTATCAACCACCAATGTCTACAGTCTACCATCATCATTATCATCATGCATTTTCCTTGTAATTAAAATTTCTGCTGTGGAAATTTTCTAATTCAACTGAATTATTTTAAATCTTACCTGATTTTAGTTAAATTGAAATTGTTCCATTTGATTTCAGCTTACAATTACTGATCACGTACATTTTGGGTCAATATCAGTTACATGTGATAATGATAAATTTAAGCCATTAGTGTTTATTGGTTGAGGTTTACTACTTCCTTACAATTTTTTTGTTGTTGTTAGATTTAATGTAATAGATTTCAAAGAATCTTAACCTTTTTTTTTAAAAAAATTGTCAACTATAATTAAATTTTATTGAAAAGTTATAACAATTTTGGGATATAATAATAATTTTTTTTTTAGTCAGGTGGTATTCACACCGTGTGGAACTGCACCTTACACCATGCAATACGGCAATAAAAAAAAAACGTAATCACTCTATAAAGATTGTAAGACTAAACCTTTAAACTCTTTGGAATACTTTACTAAAAAAAATTGAAATCAGTGCAATTCAATTAGTTAAAGCCTCCGAGAATCGATAAAACGAGATATATCGATGTGATTCATTAAAATCAATATTTATTAGCGAGTTTTGTGAGCTAAAAAATTTTAAAATATGTGCTTCCAATATGCAGTCAAATCTGATCTTAAAAAAGCATTAAAATGAAAATATCAAATAAAAATGTCCACAAAATTCCAAAAATAAGCACGAACCAGTAAAAGCATTAAATCTGGCTTCTTCGAATTTTTTTTTATCCTTCTGCTGTTTATGCTAGAGACAAAAAAAAAAAATGTTAGAACTTTTTTGGATGTGAAACATTTTTTGTGGTCCAATAAAAATTTTTAAGTGAATAAATATTTATGGTAAAAAAAAATTTTAAAGTGAAATAATATCTATTGTGAAAAAAATTTTTGAGTTGAAAAAATATTGAATAAAGTATAAAATTTTATTCACTTCTGACAAAAGTTTTATTCTCCAGACGCTAATATGAAATTAAACAAAAATACTTAATTTTGTATGTAAAATTTAGAGGTATCTTCACATTTTCATGCATAATAGTTTTAACTACAAAAAACATAGATCTGCAACCAATCGACTTAGAATTGCCCCCGTGTCCATTAGAGGTGTTCAACGTTGTATGGCCATTTGGTTTCTTTGTATCTAAAAACATTTAATATGAAGCTTGGTGCTAATCGGATAAAGAAAAGCCGAGGCGGAAATCGATTGAAAATTTTAGATTTTGCATATATGTATTTTAATCAAACTGTGTATTTTAGCGTTTAAAAAATGTTGCGCAATTTTCACACCAAGTACATTTGTAATTTTTTCTATTTATAATTAAAAAATTTTACTTTTATTATGCAGAGATTTGAATGAATCTGCGTTTTTTAACGGTAAAAAGTATTGGGTCGTATTTGCACCCCAAGTGCATAAAAGGGTTAATTTCGAGTTTTTCTTTTTAATATTAATTACCAATCACAGAAAATAGTTTAGTCAAATTTCATCAAAAGATGAAGATACCCCATGATATTTTGTTATAATTTCATAAAATATTCAAAATTTCCTAAATTTTCCTTTGACCTTCTCATTTGACCTTTGATGTGGTTCGAATTTGACCAAAATTTTCAAAATAGAATCCTTGTAA
This sequence comes from Eustalomyia histrio, assembly GCA_949748255.1. Taxonomy (NCBI): domain Eukaryota; kingdom Metazoa; phylum Arthropoda; class Insecta; order Diptera; family Anthomyiidae; genus Eustalomyia; species Eustalomyia histrio. Next base: position 7,052,087 of record OX456523.1, read on the forward strand.
TTGGTGTCATAAAATTCTGTATAGCATAAATTAAAACTTAATAAAAGTGGATGAATTTTATCATATTAATCAATTTTGTGCCAAAAAAAAGCAATTGCCACGAAATCCCCCGAAATTAATTAGTTGCCCTCACTAAATTTAACGAGGGATATATGTTTTGTAATTTGGGCTAATATTTTTTCTTATGATCTACTTAATGAAACCCCAGTGTGCAAATTTTTAAGTTTTGTTGAAGAAAATTTTTAAAACTTTGAAATTAGAGTTTTGAACTACAGAGCACAAATATAATTGTATGAAATTTGGTACGTAAGTTCTTATTGGCCCAGAGACGAACACAATTGATGAACACTATAGGTGAATATTCCAAATATATTCCCATAGAAAGGTCTTTTATAAATTGAGCTTAAATGATTTTAGACACTCACAATATATTTACCCTTACCGTTTGTAATTTATTAAAAAAGTAATACGTAGAGTTTGTTTTTAAATGAAGAATAAATTGAAATTCATTGAAATATATTTTTTAGCTATTTGAATTAGTCATTCAAAAACAAACTATAAAATGTTATGTTTTCTTTTTCTGAGAAAAGAAATTCATATAATTCCTTTTTGTTTTTTTTTTTTTTTTTACCAAATAGTTTTTTTATATACAAAATTATTTCAATTTTCACATAGAAAATAAAAATATATACAACTTTGTGTGTGTTGTGTTTTGTAAAATTACATACAATTGAAAAAAATTTCAATTTGAAAAACAAACCACAAAAAGCTTTTTTTTTTCTACTTTTTGTCAGTTAAAAATTGATGGTTATTTTAAACGACTTTCCGTTGCTTTTACTACTTTTGTCGATTATTAAACAATGATTGAAAATAAACAACAAAATGGGCTGAATATAAAGAAAAATCTGTATTCCTTTTTTTGACGAAATAATATTGTGAGTGAATAACCATAGATATAAGTTTTAAACTTGTGTTCTGAATGTCATTATCATAGGTTCTAATTTATGTTTAAAGGAATCTGTAGCAAAAGAACCTGTTATAAATTAATTCAAAGGTAACCATTTCAAAAAAATTTTGCTGGACTTTCAATCCCTTGTGTCTTAATATGTTCCCAATGAAATCCCCTTTAGTTTCTATCTAACTTTGGTTAGAAATCTTTTTCAGATGAAATTTTTATTGTAATACAAATTTACCACCTCTGCTTTTAGGTTTTGCTTGAAGAGATAATCACAACAGTAGGCTAACATTTAAAATTTTCAATCGATTAATATAAATCTTAGTCACAATAATAAATCTGCTTAAGGGCCTACGTATGGTAATACCTTGTATTAATCTAAGTAATCGCTATCGAAAAACTTTGTATTCCAAAGAATTTTCCCATCCTATATTTCGATCACACATTAAAATATTCATTAAATTCAAACTTTTAAACTAAGCTTAATTAATATGAATTTAAATCATTTATAAATATTTAATACATTGCAGTTACCACTTAATTTTTGCCACCACAACAAAAAACAAACTCCCATATAAATGTTCTTTTGTTAAAATAAAAGTAACTTCACTGATCCCTGGCTTAACGGACGGACACCCAATAAAAGGCTACTCAATATTACAGCCAGTTAAAATCAGGCTATTTCGTCATATTAACACCTTCTGACTCAAGGTTTAACCGTTAATTGAGAGTTTGGTGTATATAACTTCTGAAGAGGGTATCAGTTTAATCGGTTTAAGCCCACTAAATACTAAATCTTTTTATAACTACATTTGTGTTCGTTTCTGTTGTTTGTTTGTTTGTTTTTTTTTTTTGTGTCAAATTATTAAAATTATTGAAGTCAACAAAAAAGATATGATCGAACGATAACAAGACGTGTGGGAAGGCTCCGCAGTAATAAACAACAACAGTAACAGCCAAACAGCAAAACGAACAAAAAACACTGACTCATTATATAAGAATCATAAATCAAGTGGATTAGCGACGTTATCACACTAATAACATCAAATTTAAGCATTTACCAATATGCACAGTGGAAGACTGCAGCAATAGATAGCTGTGGTAGATGACTTTTTTATTCGTCATTTGTTATGATAACCGTTAGTAGTAGTTAAATTTAAGTCCAAACCAGAAGAGAACAAATTTCATCTGGGCAATCGAGTAAAAAATATTTTAAAATCAAGCAGAAACAACATTTAATTTAATAGAAACAGTTTTGCAATCAAATTAAGTTTGTTTTCTTCAAATTATAATCTTAATAATTTTTAATTGCAAAAAAAAATATTTTATATTTTACAAATAAATTTAAATACGAAAAATTTCTTTTTAACTAGAATCATATTTACATTTAAGAATATTCGTAAAAATATAAGATGTTAATTTAAATATGATATAATAAAGATTTTTTTCCTCTGTGTACCGAAATTTTCATATGGCCCTGGAATTAGGTTTCCCCTACACCACATATACGGTGAGGGTACGAGGGCAGATCAATAAGTCCGTGACATTTCGAACTTCCCTCGTTGTTATTTGAAATGCAACACTGCCCCCATCAAGTTCCACCTTTTATTAGACTACTGTCGAATTTTGAGCAAGTTCCGTCATTTACTTTGCTTTTAACAGCTGTTCAAAACATAAAACCTCATGGATTTTTTTAAAATGGAAAAAATTGAATTTCGAGTTCTCATTAAACATTATTTTTTGCGAAAAAAAACCGTCAATCAAACCAAGGATAAATACTATGGAGACTCTGCATTATCGATTTCAATAGTAAAAAAGTGGTTTACTGACTTTCGTTGTGGCCTTACAAGCACGAAAGATGCCGAACGTTCTGATCGCCCAGTTGAGGTCAAAAACAGTTGAGCTCCCAAAACAATTAAAAAAAATTCACGATATGGTGTTGGCCGATCGGAAATTGAATGTGCGATAGATTGTGGAAGACATAGGCATCTCACATGGCTCAGTGGTTTCAATTTTGAACGATCACTTGGGTATGAGAAAGCTTTCCGCAAGATGGTTGCCGCGTTTGCTCATAATCGACCCACCGTGTGACAGCTTAGTTTTCATGGCAAAAATTCTTAAAGTAGACTACGAATTGCCCTTTCATTCGGTTTATTCTCCGGATTTAGCCCCCAGTGACTATTTCCTATTTCCAAACCTAAAGAAATGGCTTGGTGGAAAAAGATTTAGCTCCAACGCTGAAATTATTGATCAACCAGATGCGTAATTTATGGACCTCGAAAAATCATATTTTTTGTAAGGGATACAAAAATTGGAGAAACGTTGGACTAAGTGTATTGAGCTAAAATAAGATTATGTTGAAAAATATTTTTTTTTTTTTTTTGCAAAAAAAACTGCGTTTCATTCAAAATGTCACGGACTTATTGATCCGCCCTCGTACATATCAGTTTGTCTATTCACTTGTAACATGTCGAAGTATGGGTCTTAGACCCCATAAAGTATATATATTCTTGTGAAGTCGATTTGGGTATGTGCGCCTGTCTGTCTATTAAAATGGCGATCATGGCACGAATACGCAATCAGGGGTGTTCATTTTCACCTAGATTAATGTACATCCTCCCTAGAAGTTTGGTATTTAATATTAGCAGCGGTTAAAAAGTTATGAGTGAAAATGTGAAGGTACCTCTAGATTTTCCATACAAATTGTTGTATTTTTAGTACAATTTCATATTAGCTTCTGGTGAATAAAACATTTTGTTTTACCGAACGCTAAGAGGTGAATAATATTTTGTATTCACCTCAAAAATTTTTGTTTCACCACAAAAATTATTTTTTACTCCAAAAAATTCTTTCACCAAAAAATTGTTTTTACATACGCAAAAAAGTAATACCTTGAATTTTTTAACCTCCATAATATTTTCAAATCTACGTTTTGTTACATTATTTTTAACATTGTGGAGTATAGACGACGAAGTTGTGACTATAGTACTTTTTGTGGTACAATTAGAGGATTAAAAGTACTATAGTAATCTTTTGACTTAATTATTAATTTTTTATTTATGACAACTTCGTTGTGAACAACTTTTTGTAAATGCTGTTTCGTTAGAAATTTATATTTTATAGATTTTTTATCTAATTCAAAAGGCTATATCTTGTTTTTTTCTTTGTAAATCGCTCTAATAGCACAATGTTCAACACTTTTAGTGTCTGAAGATTAATTAAAACAGGACAAATAAGAAAAAATCAAATATGTTACAGTATAAAATTTACCGAAAATATCAATTAAATTTTAAAATATTTTGTTGGCATGTGTAACGCATTATCATCATTGTTTTCTTAGCACATGGAATACACTACTTCCAGATTCGGTACAGCCGAATTTTGTATTTTTGCTTGTTTTCTTTATGCTCGCTTTTTAAAAAGTATCCACCTTTAAAAGTTCTCACTGTATATGCAAAAGCCCAAATACAATTTTCAGAAAAAGTCTCCATAAATAAAAATACAAACTTCAACGACATCGTTGAAGTAACCAGAAAGTCAGAAACCTTTTAGAAGAAGTAGAAAACAGGTAAATTATAACTTCGAAACTTTATCAGCTATGTAAATGAATTTGAAAATTAAACTTTAACGACAAGTTTAGAATAGAAAACATGCCTTAATATTGTAGAAGTTAATCTTGGGCTGGCTTTAGATTTTGTGAATTATACATGAGAATGAAAAATTTTGTATGTGGAATGTGGTGTAACATTTTACATTCATTTGTTGGTATAAACAAACATAAATAAATGATTCTTAACGCTTTCATAGACAAATATTTGACATTAATTGTTATCAATATTAATTTAACAACGACTGCAGTTAAAATTAGCATGATGTGTCGCACCAATTATGGTAGTTAAAGTACGTAGTAGTTAACCAGAGATTAGATAAATTATGGTACAAGGATATAAATTGAAATTGTAATCATGATACCACAGAACCCAGTGTATATTTAAAGTTTCCAAAAAGTTTGAAAAATTTACATTTGAATGGAAGTTGGTTTTTTCATTTTGAGGACTTTTTAATAAAGAAAGTTTTTTATTTTGCGAATCTTTAATATTTCATATTACACTCAGAATATTATACAGTTTACTGTTTGTAGTTTAATAAAAAAGTTTTCCGTTCTATTTAAAAATAAAGGAACATACATTTATTTTTCAAAGAAACTTTTGTATACATTTGTTAGAAATAAATTACTATAATTTACCGATTTTTTTAGTTTCATTTATTTTTTTTATTTGTTTGAAATTTAATAAAAATTTTCCACAAAACGGAATTTAGTGGTTTATTTGTGTTCGTTATAGTTGTTTCAAATTTAAATTTTGTCTGTTTCAAAAAAAAAATATTCAATAACTTCTAATTTATTTTTTTATATAAATTGGTTGGTTATATACAAAATTATTTTTATTCAAATTACAAAAACTTCATAAATAAGTGTATATCCATGCAAATTAAAACACTGTCCTTTTTTACATTAAAAAAATATATAAATTTTTTATTTCTTTATTAGTTACTGCCACTTTTCGTGGTTCAATTCGAACTGCTTAAAAACTAACTTAATTATTTTAAAAAGCAAGAATTATATTATAATTATTTGATTACGTTGCATTACTCGTTGTGGGAAACAAAAATAAGGTATTTGATTACTTTTCGCAAAAATTCATTTTGTAGACGAGACGTCAGCAAAAATATTCCGCGCGTGTAACTAGAAATAATGTTAGGGTGTCCCAACATATATTAGGGTGTCTTAACTCCTCCCCCTGTAAGATCAATCGTCCCGATTGTTAAAATGCTGGAAGATCGTTAACACTACAGAATCGTTGTGGGGATTCTTGTGAAGAGGGTTCTTTATCAATAGAAACCTTTGGTTTTACCTCTTCTTTTACCATTGTTATTACATTAATATCCGAATTGGATTTATTTCTACCTTTGTAGATTACTAGACAAACTGCAATAAGCAGTGCAATAGAAAAAATTATATTGGTGGAAAACATTAGATTTCCTTTAGTGGATATGGAGTTTATTTCATCAATATTGTTTACCTGTAAGTTCTTCATCATTTCTAAAGATAGGACTTCTTCAACTAATGATTGATTAGACGATAGCTGTAGTACAGCTGGAAGGGGTTTCAAAGTTGATAATTCCTTTGAAACAAATGTTCGATTTTCGATAGTAATTGTTTCGTTGTGAAACTGAACCAAATACGTTCCGGACAACTGATATGTTTTATTTTCAGATATTTCTAAAATTCCGTTAAATTGATTTAGAAGGATAATTCCTTGAGACAGTTCCTGTATGGTAGGTACGTGCTGATTATTTATAAGGGTGCAATTATGATTCTTGCTTTTTAAAAGTGATGGTATACAATTGGTTTTACTTATATCTATTAAATCTTTATTATTACAAATACATAATTTATTAAATTGAGAGCAATCATTTTTTATTTGAAAAATTTTATTCTTACATCTAATTATATTTTCTGAATCAACTTTTATAATCATTTCACTCTGTTTCACAGGTTTAATTAATATTTTTTCACAATTTGTTCGATCAATGGATGGCAAGTTAATTATGTAAATAATTGATGAATGGTCCGTTGCTATTCTTATCGTAGCAAATCCTAATGCTTCTTCTAAATTGCAAAAAGTATTAACAGAAAATTCATGTTCTGTAAAACAAAAAATATACGTTATCTAACATGTTCTAAGTCCTTATATTATCTTTATGAATAATTCTATTTCTAAATTTAATTCTTACTTTATTACCGAGGTCTTCTTCAATTCTCTGCTTCCTAAATCTTGGCAATAATTTGTTTCTTTGTCCTATAATTTTCTCATATATTATGTCGCCTGGTTGATAGGTTTTTATCTGGCTAAGATTATTCTTTAATAACATTCTTTCCTGAGCCTTTTTCAATGCTTTCACTAAATTATGTGGTACCCTATTGAAAAGAATATATGTTGGTTTATTTTGGGTGACTGAGTGAATTGAATGATTATATTGTCGGGCTGCTCTATAGAAAATTTCTGTATCCTCTAAGAGGTGAAATTCTTCCTTGATACATCTCGCTATTTCTATTATGGTTGAATGGACTCTTTCGACTTGACCATTCGTCGTGCTATGACGTGGTGTGCAATAATATAGTTCAATCCCTAATCGTTGCATTAGTGATTTGAATTGGGCGGCCAGAAAGCCTGGTTCATTATCGAGTGTAATTTTCTTTGCATTTGGAAAGCCCTGTAGTACGTCTAACACTTTTCCTCCTAGGTTAGTTTTATCTTCAATATGTTTAATGATCAAAAATTTGGAATATGCATCAATGCAAGTTATAAATTTTAAACCTTCTGCATAAAAAATATCTATATTAAGGTACTCCCCCTCCTTCTCGGGAATCGGAGCCTCTCCGATTGGGACTTTCTGTGGGTGTCTATTATACTTATTTTTATTACAGATGCCGCAATGTCTAATGTATTCTTTAAAATGATAAGCCATCTTTGGCCAATAGTACTGCCTATATACTTGTTTGTGATTTTCTCCACAGCTCCGATGAGCTCGGGAATGAGTGTTTTGTATAATGTCCTGTTGGTCATCAACATTTATCACGTCCATGGGAAATATTTTGGTGTATACAAATTTATTCGTGAAAACACCTTTGACAGTCTCTTTAAAATCATAGAGATCCTCTTGCGTACAATGTACCGCAGTAACTAAATTTGGTTGAATAAATTCTAAAAGAATGGTCTTGAGATTCTCCCTAGTGTCGTATTCTATAATATGTCTAGTTCTTCCAAAATTTATTATCATTTCGTGTATTGTAAAATTTGCCTTACTCAACAGAATTTGTTGTTTAAATTCGTTTAAGGGTTTAAAGTCATCACTGCTTTCAGTGGAATGTTGAGTATCATGTAAAGATTCCTCGTCTGAAATGTTGTTTAAGTATTGGCGTGAAAGAGCATCAGCTACCGTGTTGGTAACACCTGGCTTATAAATAATTTTCGGCGAAAATTCCTCTATAAAAGAGCGCCATCTTTTAATTTTTGCATTAGGGTTTCGTGTAGAAACTGCAAATGTCAACGGCTGATGGTCTGTGTGAATTTCGAGATTCGAACTGCCATATAGGTAGTTCCTTAAATTCTTTAATGCCCATACAATAGCATAAAGTTCCTTTTCATTTGTTGCGTAGTTTTGTTCAGTTGAACTTAATGTTTTTGATATAAATGTAATAGGTTTGCCATCTTGGCTGAGGACAGCACCCACTGCTTCATTAGAGGCATCAGTGGTGAGTATGAATTTCCTATTAAAATCAGGCTGGGCTAATTCGACCTGTTGAGATAATAAACTCTTTAGTTTTTCAAAAGTAAGTACACCACATTCATCTAAATCTACTTCAATTTTCTTGGACATATGTTGAGATACTTTTCCATTTTCCCCTGACAAATATCTTGTCAATGGTTTAGCTATTTTTGCGTAATCCCTTATAAATTTCCGGTAATATCCTACCATTCCAAGGAAGCTTCGAAGTTGTCTTAACGTTCTAGGCAAAGGATAGTCATTTATAGTTTCCAATTTCCTTGGGTCAGTTTTGATCACATTCTGAGCCACTACGTAGCCCAAAAATTCTACCTCTCTTTCATAAAATTTTGATTTCAATGAAATTTTCATATTTGATTCCTTAAGTTTATCAATTATTATTTTCAGATGGTTATAATGTTCCTCTAATGTTTTTGAATAAACAATTATGTCATCTATGTAAACGTGACATATTTTTCCGATATACTCGCGTAAAATATCGTCCATAGCCCGTTGGAAAATACTTGGACTGTTTTTAAGTCCAAAGGGTAATCTTATAAATTCGTATTTTCCGTTGTTAACGGAAAACGCGGTCTTTTCAATATCCTGTTCTTTCATGAGAATCTGATGGAATCCAGATTCCAAATCAATTGTAGAGAAATATTTTGCTGTTCCCAAATTCGAAAGTATTACATTGCAATCGGGAATGGGATATTTATCGGATATTGTTTGCTCATTCAATTTCTTATAATCAATAACCATACGCAATTTTTGTGTACCATTAATTATCATTCATTTCCTTTTTTGGAACAACCCATATTGGGGAATTATAGGGACTTTTGCTTGGACGAATTATTTCATCCTCTAATAATCTTTTTATTTCAATATTAACGAAACTATTGGCAGAAAGTGGATAAGGATATTGCTTGCTCCATATTGGCGCTTCAGCAATTGTTCGAATTTCTGCTCTAATGTCCGTCCTAAACGGTAAATTCATGTTTATATTTGAATGCAATTTCTCTATATTTTTAATAATGTTCCCTCTCAAAATGTTTAGTGACTCTTCACTTTCATCACTAAAATCAATAATTTCTTTATTTCTAATTTTATTTAAAACGTTTTCTTTAAAATGCTCATTATCTTTATTATGTTTTTCTGTATTCTCACCCCCATAAATTGAATCCTCTGACTCAAAGCTTATAATTTGTTCGCAGTGTTTACCGCAAATTAATGTTCCTTCTTCAAAATTCAAAATTATGTTTGCCCTTCTCATGAAATTGTAACCTATAAGAATGTCCGTTTCCAAATTAGGTATTTCATAAAATCTTTCCCTAAATCCAAATATACTAGCTTCATAAAAATATTTAATGATGGTAAAACCATTTATGGTCCTTACCTTCTTCTTAATTACTAACTCCTTTCTGTTCGTGAGAACTCCAGGACTACAATAGCAGCTTGTTGCGCCGCTATCAATTAAAATTCTACATCTTCTTCCCGTTGAGGCTGTCCTAATGATGTAGGGCAGTCCAATTCTTGGCCTAAAAAAGAGTCGTCATTGAGGTTATTTATCCTCAGTGCTTTATTCTGTGGCTGGTGGCTGACTTGACCACTACCATTTAATTGGCGTTTAACCCCCTGTTGAAAATTATTATTGAAGGGTGTGGGTCTGAAGCGTTGGAAATTATTATTCTGATAAAAAGGTCTTTCCTGTCCGAAGTTCCTGTAGTTGTTAATGTTTTGTGGTGGTTTAGCCACAACATTTGCAGAACTACCAAGCTCCATTGGTTCTGGTTTTGGCTCTAATCGGCGATTATTAAAATGATTAGAATGCGAGTCCCTTCGACCGTGATTAGGAAACCGTAGAGAGTTTTGTTCTCTGAAATTATGGTTAACATGCGGTTTATTAAAATGAAGAGCGAAATTGGCACGCACTTTATTGGCCTCCAATTCCTGAGCTTTTGCCAAAGCATCTGGCAAACTATTTGGAGAGACAGAAAATAGTATGTCGGCTAAAGGAGGATTCAAGCCCGTCATGAACACTCTGAGTGCGTATTGTCTGTTTCTATTGTTCAATTCCCTAGTCAGGGCAGAATTAGTTCCGTGTGTCATTATTGTCTTGTTAATTAAGTCAGTTAGTTTCTTATTCACCTCATTGTAAAAGTTCATTATTGATTGTGATCCTTGTCGCATCACACTAAGGTCCTGTTCGATCAAATGCAAAGGCCGCTTGTCGGCATAAGCAAAGTCTAGACGACTGATAATGGCGTCGAAATTCAGTACAGTACCATGGTTAGTCAATGTGTCATTTGCCTCGTCAATTATCTTGTTCCTAAGTATTGTCAATGCTGAGTAGTAACGCTTACTCCCTCTAGCATATAATTTCATCGAATGGGTGGCGGCTTCACGCCAGCTAACGTATGAATGCTTGCCATCAAAAGTTGGCATTGATTTAATGACGTCCAATGGTTCGTCACAACGTACCGTAATACTTATCTGTTCCTCTTCAAATTCACCCACGGTGTCACACGTGGTCAGTTTATTTAAACTCTTACCCAATTCTTCTATTCTAGCTAACAGTGGTCTTGTATGTGTTTCTATTAAAGTGTTAACCTGGTCCGTAGTTGCCATTCTGCCAACAATATTAGTATCCAAAGACGCAAACAAATGTGACAAACTATTAATTTCCGAATCCAGATTGAAAAGGATATATCTTTAAGGTTTATACTACTTTAATATTTTTTGTATTACTAAACTCTTTTACAATATTTAAACACTTTTTTTCAACAATATACAAAAATTTTTTAATGATATTTAAACTATATATAAACTTTCTTAATGATATTTAAACAGAAATATAAATAAAATTAATATAAAAATAATCTTACATCAGTATCTGTTGCGTTGCTGCTTCTGTTTGTTGTCGTTGTTTTCGTGTTGTTATTTTTCCCTCTTGTTATAGTTGTCGTCGCTGTTGTTATTTTTTTGCCGCTGTTGGTGTATCTTCTAAAAGTTTTTGCCACTCGTTTTTTGTAATTAGTTTACTAGCATTTTAAATATTTGGATATATATTATTTTAAGTTGTTGTTAATATTATTCTCTCTCTGTTTCAATAATTCACTGAGTTTTTCATAGGATTTTTCTCAGAATCTTTTATCCAATTTTATTTTTTTTTTTTAAGTTTTGTTTGATTCTAATAAATTTCTGGGTTTGTATTTTATTAATTGTATTTATATTTAGATGTTTTTTATTTTAAATTTTAAGTTTTATTTAAGTCGTTTTTTCGTTTGTTTGTTATATTAAATTTATTTGTATATTTTTTACAAAATATAAATTACTTCACTTGAGGTTGATTTTGAACTATTTTTCACTGGTTCCTTTTAAGTTTAATTCACTTTAAAAATTTTGTAAACTTTTCTCCTTTTTTTTGCAAGGATACTTTTTGTCTTTTTTCTCCTTTTTCACAAGGATACTTTTTGTCTTTTTTCTCCTTTTTAACAAGGATACTTATTTAAAAATTTTTTGGCGGACGCGCTCCGAAATCCTTACTTTTTCTTTTCAGGATATTATTTTTCGAAAGAGCATCCCGGTTGAGCCCCCAATTAAAACACTGTCCTTTTTTACATTAAAAAAATATATAAATTTTTTATTTCTTTATTAGTTACTGCCACTTTTCGTGGTTCAATTCGAACTGCTTAAAAACTAACTTAATTATTTTAAAAAGCAAGAATTATATTATAATTATTTGATTACGTTGCATTACTCGTTGTGGGAAACAAAAATAAGGTATTTGATTACTTTTCGCAAAAATTCATTTTGTAGACGAGACGTCAGCAAAAATATTCCGCGCGTGTAACTAGAAATAATGTTAGGGTGTCCCAACATATATTAGGGTGTCTTAACTTGCATACATACATTTTGTAGATTAAAAAAAATACAAAAACAATTTCTAATAAATGATAAAATCATTTATTTTTTAAGGAATTTGTATGTAAAATTTTAGCATTTATTTTAACTGATTATATAATTTGTTTCTTACTGATATGTCACTTGTTTAAACAATATTAAACAAAAATTACCAAAGGCATTTGTTTAAATGAAAATTAAGAAGGCCGCTTTTAAATGAAATAACATTTCTTGTAAAAGGAATTTTCTGTTATTTTCACTAACAAACTATTTCAAGTGTATAAATGAATTCGATATTTTGAAAGAGAAAAATTTTAGGAGGATTTTAAAACACCTTTGCTTTCAAGGGGATAAAAGCTTCCAAGAATCTAGGATTTTTCTTTTGAATCTAACGTTTCAAAAATGACATTTTCCATCCCTGGTTAGCTTTTTACATTATTTCATAAAACTGCAATAAATGACAAAAATTTATATCTTTAAGATAACCATGACAAAGTTGTAGTTGCTGTTGTTGCAGCAGCAGTGATTACTCTGTTTTAAGCATAACATTTAACACATAACAACTCAATTATGTACAAAAACAAATTATTAAATTTAATTTTAAACATTTTTCTTATGCATCTACTACTAGCAAAGCATGCATAAGTATTTAGCATTAAGCCAGGCTAAGCAAGTTGGCAGGCAGCTAACTAGCAAAAAAAGTTTTTTTGTTGTATTTAATCTGTATTAAATATGAGAAGCTTTAATATAAATGTCTCCTATAATTGTGAAGGTATTTATGCGACGATGAAGCAAAAAAAAGAAGAAGAATAAGAAGAAGGAAAATAGGAACTCCTGCTGGGGCTGCTTGGCCACAGCACTAGAGAGAGTATACGATCAAGCAACACACAATGAATTCAAATGTGGCAACACAGCACGACAGTTTGTATAAATGTTAAAGTCAACAACTTAATTTGCAGAGGATATTAGAACTTAAGTAACGAGCAATTAATGTTCCACCAAATGGACATATTTAGCGTGAAAAAATCGCATACACACACTCGCTATCACAATGATGATCACTTATAACACACACACACACACAAACATTCATACTGCGCAAGCCACATAATGGAAAATACTATGAACACCACCACTACACCACTCCATCCGTACAGCCAAACGACCAACAAAGGGGAGTGATTAGGTTATTTATTGGGATCTAAGTGATTTCCAATGAGATCCTTAAATATACTGTAAAACTGGACATTAAACACAGCAGGTGAGGAATGCACGCAAATGCAACACCAACAACAACAACAATAAAAACTCTTTCTTAAAGACATGAAAACAATACACATACAAATAAATATCCAGCAACAACTGTTGTATGTTGCATGAGGCATGCTGTGCATTTTTTTGTTGTATTTCAATCTTAACAGTGTGCAACGATTTATTTTGTTGGCACGTAAGGTGAGAAGATTCATATACAATAATCAAAAGACCAGCATCACATAAATGATTAGAAACAAGTTGTTATCCCATGTTTGTTATATTAGTTTGATTGGAATCTTAGGTGGAGCACACTAAGCCAACTGATTAATTTTAGTTTTGATAAGTCAATACGGAGCATGTATATATCGTATGTCCGATATGTATCCATGTGGCAAGAAGAGATACGAGTACAAGTAGATTTTTCTTTTAGTCAAAGGGCAGTATGTAATCAATAAAGATTTAAGAAATGATATTGATTTGAATACTAAACCTATAATTGGATATAAAACCATTGAGTATTAAGATTAGAAATATTAACAAAACACATCCTGGCTGTAGTAATAAGTAACACGTAAAATTCTAGCCTACATGAGAGCGCACATTAAACCGACTTTTGGGGTTTTGGACATGAGTCGATTGTGAAGAATATCTTCACTAACAACTTTTCAATTTAACCTAATAAGTAACAATTAATCTCTGAACTTAAATTCAAACCAACTTTTAGATCACTAAAGGGCAGTAAAATTGTTAAAGTATTTTGCTCACACACAGAAAAAAAGTTAGTAGAAAAATTTGTAAACAGTTTTTAATCACACTTTACTATTTTTGTACTGATTTTTAGTAAAAAAAATTATTATTTAGCAAATCTTTTTGCTATTTACATTTTACAAACTACAGTGTTTTTACAGAATATTTACAAATTTTTGATGTTAATTTCGGAAATCATTTTACAAATTTTTTAAAATCGATTTGCAAAAAAAATTACTAATTTAAAAAAAATGGATATTGAAGGAAATGTTATTTCTAATTAAAACTTACACCTACAAACTTAAATTGCCTTAAAATGTTGCATCGATTAAAAAAAAGGAACCGGAGTGAATATACCGACTCATGTCTGAAAATGGGACATCCACTTAAAATAGCACTAAAAAGTGTTTTTAGTTCTAAAAATCAGCCCTAAAAACAATTAAAATTTGACCTTAAAAGAAAAAAAAAATTACTAAAATATTATCAAATTAAAACAAAATGCTTAATTCGTTTATGTTTTAACAATTTTTAATATTTTTAAGCCTTTGATTTTTTTAAATTTTGTATAAAATATTTTTTGAAGAAAATAAATAAAATAAAAGAATTTTGATGCTAAATTTTGTACTAATATAAATAATATTTAGTATTTTTTTTTGCTGATTTTAGCAAACAGATTTTAAATTCCACTCTACAAAAAGTATACTTAAATTTAGTAGCGGCTACTAATTTTTCTACTAATTTCATTGTACTACACGTCAGCAGATATGTGTTGCTAATATTAGCAAAAATTACTGCTGGGCTCAAATTAGCAAAATTTCCCGTAATAACAGCAACATTTTTAGTTGCCATTACAGACTTTTTTTTTTGTGAGTGCAGAGTTGTTATTTATCTAAATAAATATATTACATTAAGTTAACCTCTACACTCAGGGAAAAAAGTTTTATCATATTGATGGAACTGTTTCATAAATCGTATGTCATCAATTCTTTATCATATTTTTGAAGTTTTCATCATATTTATGAAAGTTTTCATTATTATGATTAAGTATCTCATAGAAATTTATTACAAATATTTCTTATATCTTCATCATTTCATAAAAAAGCTTAAAAAGTATTTTACAATTTATATATTTTGGTTGCAAACCACTGATATTTGCAACTTTCATTAAGTTTGCATTTTTATTTTCTTAAATATTTTCAAAAACATAAAAAATTTAAATAAAATAAAAATTTATTATAAATGTTTCATAAGTCTTCATCATTTCGTAAAAAGCTTAAAAAAATATTTTAAATTATTTATTTCAGTTGCAAAATAGTGATGTTTGTAATTATAACCTCCACCATATATGGTGAGGGTATATATCAGTTTGTCATTCCGTTTGTAACATGTCGAAATATAGGTCAAAGGCCCATAAATTATATATATTCGTGATCCTTATGCAATTTTAAGTCGATTAAGCGATGTCCGTCTGAAATGGCGATAAGGACGCGAAGACGCAAGCGGGATTGCTCATTTTTATCTAGATTCCAGAGAAGTTTGGTATTGAAAATGTGCAAAGTCGGTCCAGCGGTTAAAAATTTATGAGTGAAAATGTGAAAGTACCTCTAAGTTTTCCATACAAATGTATTTTAGTACAATTTAATAGTAGCGACTGGTACATAATATATTTTCTCAAATTTTTTCATCAGTCGCTTAGAAGCGAATAATATTTTGTAGTCAACTGAAATATTTTTCATCTCAAAAATTTTTTTTCACCAATGAAATTTTTTTTCACCGCAAAATTTGTTTTCACATCCAAAAAGTTTTTCACCTCAAAAAATGTTTTCACCTCCATAATTTTACTTCAAAAGTTTTTTTTTTAATTTTTGGATCAAAAACAGTAACACTTAAAATAGTTTGTAAGTTAAAATAACTGAAAATATCATTTAAAAGAAATGATATTTCATTTAAAAACCGGTCTACTTAATTTTCATTTAAATTAAATGCCTTTTGTTATTTATTTTTAAATGTTGATTAATCGGCTGACACATCCGTAAGAAACAAATAATATAATCAGTTAAAATAAATTTGAAAATTTTACCTACCAATCCTTAAAAAATAAATATTTTTTCATTTATTTGAAATTGTTTCCCTTTTTGTATTTTTTGTTTTTATTTTTTTAAATACTCGTACAATACAAAATGTACGTATGCATAGCTATAGACACTTTTTGTGTGAATGTGTTTGTGTATGTATGTGTGTTTATGAATTTCTTGTAATTTGTATTTTATATATACAACCAATTTAAATAAAAAAAAAAAAAAACAAATTGAAATTTTTTGAATATTTTTTTTGAAACAGACAGCAAACAAAATTTAAATTTGTAATAACTGTTACGGACACAAATAAACCACAAGTTTCCGTTTTGTGGGTAAATTTTTATTAAATTTCAAACAAATGAAAAAAATAAATGAAACTGAAAAAAATGGTAAATGATAGTAAATTATTTCGAATAAATGTATAAAAAAGTTAATATAGATATTTCTTTGAAAAATAAATGTATGTTCCTTTATTTTTAAATGGAACGGAAAACTTTTTTATTAAACTACAAACAGTTAACTACATAATATTCTGAGTGTACAAATATTTTTTTTTAAAGGCACCAACAATTGATTTTGTAAATACAAAGAACTTTTTGTTATTTTTTGTAACTTTTTTATAAGAAAAATTTACAAAAATTTCAAATTAAAATCGAATTTGAATTTTAACAAATATTTTTAATTACTTAAAATTTTGTGATACCTTTTTTGTGTGTAGATATGATTGAAAGTTTCTTCAATTAACTTGGTTAGTAAAATGTGAAAGAAATAAGCAGATTCCCCTTTTACAACATAAAAATATCGACATTATAAACTTAGAAACCTTTTTATAATGGATTTTAAAAAAGAAAACATCGAAATAATCCATTACATGTACTTAGCGTAATATACCCATGAAAACATATATGATCATAAATTGACTGGTAAATGATCATTTATTGGCTTATATAATCATATACATCAATTTAGAGTTCAATATGTGACCATACATGATCTAATATATTTCCAAATATCTTTGGATCCGAAAATTTAGGGCATATAGCATACTCATATATGATCATATATGACCATATACGTCCATATACTCTCAATTTTCGAATTCGAAGATAAATATATGAAAATATATGGTATCATGTATGGTTATATGTGGTATTATATATGGTATCATACATCAGCCTATGTATGATCATGTGTGTTCATATATATTTCCAGTTTTACATGTATAACTATGATGATTAAGAAAATTCTTGTGATGCTGATAAATAGCAGTTTGTTTGCAGAAATTTCTTAAAGATGTCTTTGGTAAATGTCTACACCTGATGATTTTTCCCCTAAGACGTGCTAGTGGCCTCGTCTTTAAAACACAATTTCCAGCTGGGTTACTTAGCATTGTTTCCTACTGGGCATTGTAACAATTCTTCTCGTGTAGACAATTTGGAAAGGTTAGTAGATAAGAAATATTACCACAAATTGAGAAACCTTGCCTCTAACAATAAACATTTTACAAATTCTTAATAAAACGCCATTGATTTCCCAACAATTTATGAGCATTTACAAAATAAAAGTTCACACAGTTTAATAACCCTTTTGGATGACACTGAGAGTGTCTAAATCATCATGATATAATAAATATTTATTCACACTTACAACACACTCTACTCCAGAAGGAAAGGATAACATGATGCTTAACCACCTCCGGACAAAATGTGCGTCTCAAGAAGAATGAAAAATACTTAAATAAAAACTGAACGCGATTAAAAAAAATATGTACTTACCTTAGGTGCTCAAAAGAAGTAGTGGAAATGCTCCAAACTAAAGTAAATGAATTGCTTGGTGTTGCTGTTATTTTTGTTGCTGTTGTTCAATTGGACAATCAAGACAAACGGTCAACACCACATGTGGCATTACAAACTCATTTCAATATAGTGAATATTATTGCCACAGTCAGTACCACATACAGATATGCTGATCAGATACTTTTAACCAAAAAGTAACCCAATATACCATATAGCAATCAAACTGCAATACAACTTGAGAATAAGCTTATATAAATAGTGAATTCACAAGCAGTATTTAACAATGCTTGAGAAAAGATTATTATACATACCTTTTTCTAAAGTATGCGTATAAACAACATACACATATTGAACAACGCAATATGACGATTGAAATAGAAATATTTTTCAATACATTCTAGTCTTGTTGTCTTTGTTCTACGCTTATAATACATACAACAAGTGCCATTACTTTTTCTTTAAATTTGTCAAACATGTTTTGCGTGTACATTTAGTTGTAAATTTTATATAGTGAACGTGCAATTGCATATTAAATTTAATTATTTTTATTTATGGTTAAAATTAATTATTATTATTTATATTTAAAATGAATTACTATTTTTTATATTTAAAATGAATTATTATTATTTATTTTTAAAATTTAAACAAGAAATAAATGAAATTAAAGAAAATAATTATGATTTCTCTTTTTCAACTACTAATAATATATTATTTTTGTAAGCTTATTCTACAATCGCAAGAATAAGCTTAAAGTAATCATACACATTTAATTTGATTTTTCTACAATTGTTACGATAGCCTTTTTCAATATATTCCCAAGTCTTTTTCAAGCTTAAGGCTTGTGTTTGTAAGCTTATTGTAATATTTTTCTCAAGTCATTTGGTATGTTGGGAATAAATTCAACGAAAGTGTTGTTGCTATTCTACACAATACAAATACACTATCAAATGTAAAATATACAAATGGACAGACGGACTTAATATGCTAACATTACGTATAGTATGCATATGGTCAGTCACACCATGCATCACGCACATAACATGGACATGGAACTAGGTGTTTATGGTGATTTAGTCAGTTATATGGATCGTAAACAGTTTTGATAGCTAAATTTAAATAAACGACAGGTATGAACGACGACGGCTATGCTAACGATAACTATGAATATGTACGATATGATGATATTTATACTGTATTGTTGTTGTTGTTGTTGTTGTTTGTGCAGAGATGAACAGAGCAGAGAAAGAATGAAATTTACATTCAATGTAAGAGAGAAGTTGTGCCAAAATGAAAAATTACACTTAAAATAGTGCATCAGTAAAAATCTGTCAAAGGTGTTTCAAAACGATTTGCTAATTTCTTGTTGAAACACTGGTTTGAACAAAGATTTTTAGTTATCTTCATTTAACACAATACCAACAATCTTTAGAGCTTTAATTAATTTTTAATTTCATTTTTCAAAATTATATATACACTTAAAATAGTTTGTAAGTTAAAATAACAGAAAATGTCATTTAAAAGAAATGATATTTCATGACTTTTCATTTAAATCAAATGGTTTTTGTTATTTATTTTTAAATGTTGTTTAAACAACTGAAACATCAATAAAAAACCAAATGTTTAATCAGTTAAAATAAATGTTAAAATTCTGTAAAAAATAAGTGATTATTCATTTATTTTAAATTGTTTCTGTTTTTTTATTTTTGTTTTGTTTTTTACTCTACAAAATGTATACTCACACAGTCTATAGATACATTTTGTGTGCTTAAGAAGTTCTTTTTATTTGAATTGATTTTCTATATAAACAAACAATGTAAATAAAAAACAAATTGGAATTTTTAGAATATTCTGAATATTTCTTTTAAAACAGACAGCAAACCAAATTTTAATTTGTAATAACTGTAACGGTAACAAAAAAACCACAAATTTCCGTTTTTTGGGTATTTTTTTTTAAATTTTAAATAAAAAATAAATGAAACTGGAAAAACTCGGTTATGATCATTTTGAACAAATCTAAATATAAAAAAATTAAAATAAATATTACTTTGGAAAAATAAATGTATGTTCCTTTATTTTTTACAGAACTGAAAAGTTTTTTTTATTAAACTACATAATATTCTGAGTGTATAACTAATTTTTGAAAACAAAATTTGTTGAGTTTTAAACAATTTAATATTAAAATATATTTCCATCTATATCCGAAGTTTGTAAGGTGAAGCAATTTCATTCCTCTCGAAAATGGCTTATGTCTCGAAAACTAAGAGAGATAAAAGAAAATGCATGGACTTTTTGACTACCCCTGTCCTTATATCGCCCAAACTCGACCTTGGAGGGGCCTTGAAACCTCGGATCAATCATTTTGAAGAAATGTAAAAAAAGTTAAAATAAATATTTGTATGTTCCTTTATTTTTAATTAATTAATCTACAAACAGTATACTACATAATATTCTGAGTGTATAACTAATTTTTAAAAACACATTTGTTGAATTTTAAACAATTTAATGTTAAAATAATATATTTCAATCTCTATCCGAAGTTTGTAAGGTGAAGCAATTTCATCCCTCCGGAAAATGGCCTACATCTCGAAAACTAAGAGAGATAAAAGAAAATGAATGGAATTTTTGACTACCCCTGGCCTTATCTCTATCCAAAAATCTACCTTGGTGGGGCCTTGAAAATTCGGATTTTTTTTAATTCACCATTTTATAAAATGGCCCATATCACGGAAACTAAGCGAGATAGAGCAAAAGGGAGGTCTGTGACACCTTTTTATTTGAACAAAATCTACATCTCTGCATAAAATTGTAGTTTTATAATTTTTTTTTTGTTAAATTTAGATTTGTAAAATTTAATAAAAACTGCGTAAAGATTAATTTTTTTTAATTAATAATAAAATAAATAGTGGATTGCATCGCATTGTAATTGCCAATTTAAAAGCCATTATCGACAGTTTCAATATATTCATAAAGCGTATTCGGTATTTTGGTCCAAGGTTGGGCGCCAGTTATTATTTGCAGTAAGTCAAAATATCTAGTCCATTTTATTTCTCTGAAGTGGGACATAAATATATACGATCTTTAATTCTGATGTTGGGCGCCAAATATTGTTACACTGTGGATAATCTTCCAAGTTAGCACTAATGTTATCCTTTATTCTTATTTTTGTGCCTCACATTTCCCTAATTGTTACTTTATCAATAAAGAATTACTTCTTCTCCTCTTTCTCTATAAAAAGAATAATATTTTTTTCTAAAAATTGCTTTTCAAAAAAGAATACATTCTTTAAAGCTTTCCAGTCATATATGAATAAACATTTTATTCCTAACCATTTAGCATCATCATAATATTGTTTGTTGGTTATTCGATAGCCAATACATATAATAATTTTAAATCTAAATTCAACATATGAAAAGAAAGTATCAGTTATAGTATTTGTATAAAGATGGTGGCATGGGGTATCATCTTATGCTCTTACTATGAGCCTCATCATCATCGTTTACTATTTAAAAAAAAAATCCGTGAGCTTAAGTTGGAACAAAAATTTTAAATGAATTTTATTGCTTTCTGGCGTAAAGCGCGAAAATATCAAATTACTGCGGTAATATATTTGAAATTAATGGCATTTTTACAACTGGGAAACAATTCCGAAACAATATGAGATTTCTACATACGTCTGTCTGTCCGTCCGTCCGTCCTGTCTATATAAACTGTTTGGATTAGAGTTAAGAGAAGATGCTGCAATGATGCTGTCTGCTGGTTATTATTGGTTGGGTGATAGAGCACACAAATATGTATAGTTCTGTGCAGTATATTTGATTTTGAAGCTCAGAGATTATTTTACATTTACTTTTATTTAGTTGGTAAATGAGCTCATAAACGAGGTCAATATTAATAACATGAGTTTTTTTTTTCTTAAACATGATCGAGATTTAATTTTCTTCGAAACTTTTAGGTTAGTTGATGAGCAACATCGATAATGATCGTGGTGATAATTTAAATGTTAATCACTTTAAACATAAAAATAATACTAATAATATTGTTAAGAAAACAAAAAAAGGGTTTTACGATCAAGCTATTAAGATTTACAAAATATTATAACACAAATATGAACTATAAAATTTGATATTTTACTATAAGATTCAGAAATATTTGTGATATTATTGTGGATTCTTCTTAAAATGATTCTACACAAACTAACAGCAATTGAAAATTAAAAAAAATAAAAAGACCCGTATTTTTTTTGTTTTTCTCAGGCAAGTTTAAACCTTTTTTTAAATCGCTAACGAAGATTTATGGCATATTCTTTTGTCGCCAGAATAAATCGCGAATACATTTGCTACGGTGCGGAATTGTTTTATATATTCTAATCAGACCAATCAATATTACCAACAATATTTGTTGTAGTTGGTCAATAATGGGTTAGAAGGTAAATATTTTTATGCAAACAATTCAATTTTTCGTTTCAACAGCAAAAAGGGGGAAAACACTTTTCTTTCACTATTAGCTGACGGCTAATTTGGAAAGGTGAATGTTAAAAAACACAGAATTAGTTAGTAAATTTCATCTTAACTCAATAGATGTGGAGTTAGCTTTATCAACTTTTTCCCTTTAAGTTTTGAGTTAAATAGGAGATATTTACAATTAACAATTAAAGGCACGAAGAATGTTGATGAAGGTCGTAGCTGTCCAGTTGATGCATTGCATTCTGCTAGTATCTATTAACATCTATTAACATCTTTTGTACTCTATATTCACCATGATTACAAAATAAAATAATTTTTCTTTTGAGACTTTAATCGCGCTAGTTTTAGGCATGCATTAAAAGATCTTAATGAAAATAAAATTTCAAATTTATTCCATTGTTTCACTCAACGTTTCGTTGGTTTTATTCCAACTTCAACTTTATAAATTTCTGGAAAAATTTTCCTGATCTTCAATTACATAAAATTATACAAATTATAAAACAACATCTTTATTTCCATATGCGTGATATTTTTATTTAATTTGGTCCTTTTCAAATTATTTTTTTTTAAGAGAAACAGCACTCAGGAAATTCTTCCTCTTAATTAATGTGTTGCTATCTTTTTAAAGGGGTTAGAGTAGAGCTAAAATGTGGGCTTCAAATATTGCAACACTATAATTTTGCGAAATGATAAATTTTAGAACACTTCCCTGTAGGAAGCCTGGGGTCAGGTCTCTACATGTCACCACTTTTGTCGACCATTTTGGGTGAATTTTTAGTGACATGTCCACAAAGCGTCTATACTTTTTACATTCCTTTTTTACAGCAGCAAAGCTGTGTTTGTTCTTGATTTTTTCATTGTTTTATTTTGTTGAAAATACATGTGCATAGCTGCATGCAAAATTAAAGTTTTTAATAAAAATATAAAGAAAAATGAATTTAAAAGGTAAATATACAAATTTGATCAAAATATAATGTGCAAAAAAAGTTACAAAAACTTGTGAAAAAAACAATCGATTTTGTATAAAAATAAAAAGAAAGAGGCAACAATTTTTTGCAACTTTAGAGATTTTGTGGAGCCTGATTAAGATTTTACGGAGTCTGTGGATGATTTTGTGCAGTCTTTTGAAGATTTGTCTACTCCAAAATTAAATTCGCACGAAATTTTTTTTACTTCAATGACATTTATAAAAAAATTTTTATTAATAAAATATATAATTTAACAAAATAAATGCACCTGTTTAATCTTATTTCCTTCCTAGTGTGGAAATCTAGTAAAAAGTTCCAAAAGTGTAGACTAGAATGACTAAAATGTACTTGTGAATCTCTGGTTCCAATGTCAACACCTAGTCAATAGTTGTGTAGATTCGCAATGACACGCACATGTTAAATGTCTACAGCAGAAAGCGTTGGCTGGGGCATTATTAGTCAGTAGTACTGGTGACTTTGTCACCAGTCAGTACAGTTTCACTATCGACATTTGCTACAGGATTGTTACTTGCCATCTGGAGTGTTTGTAGCCCTGTTTTATTATTTTACTTTTTGAGAACACCGAAGGAGGGACGTTGCGATATGTATGAGGGATAGATTTTTAAATTGATGTTGTTGTCACTGGGGATCGAACCAGCGACCTTCTCTGTAACAGTCCAATGCGTTAACCATTACATCACAACGTCCTCCCCACAAAAAAAAGACCGGAGGGGTTAGATCTGAAGATCTGGGTAGCCAGTTACCTTGTTTTGATGCAGAAAAAACTGCGTTTTTTGATTTGCAGTGCGGTGCACCAAACCTTTTGCATGCATTTGCGAGCAGACACAATGAGCCAACATCCATCTACTTAATTTCCTATCGAAAGTTTTACGTTCTTTTAAGAAAACTACTTCAATGATCGTTTTGGCACAAACGCTGGCCCTAACAGTCATTTTTTGGACATGCAGTGGTCCTAACTAAATTCTACACTAAATGATGAATAGTGTTGTCAGACAATGCATCTTGGCCACGATATTTTCGACGATATGCACGTTAAGCTAACACAACTGAACGACTATTTTATTTCGGCGCGTTGTAAACCGATACATGGTAAAAATTGTACTGAATCGACGTTTCAAGTTGCCATACCGACATAAAAGATGGCGCACAGATTGGATCCAGAAATTTTCAAATTCTAAAAACTTAAATAAAATTATTTCATTTGCCTTTTAATTTTAATAGTAAGCTACATATTTTCTTTCAATAAACGAAAAAGTTTTGCAAATTAAGCAACCAGAGTTGCCATATTAAAATTTTGAAAAATGATCTAAAATAGCAAAATTTCTCCAAAATCGTAAAAAGCCGATAGATCAAACTTCAATTAAAAATTATGAAACAAATCTCAACGCTTTAAGAACAAACAAAGCGTCAAAGCTTAAATTTTAATTTCTAGGGGGGAGCGATACACTCATCAAAAAATGTCTGTAATAGCAACTAAAAATTTTGCTGTTATTACGGAAAATTTTGCTAATTTGAACCCAGCGGTATTTTTTGCTAATCTTAGCAACACATGTCTGCTAACGTGTATTACAATGAAATTGGTAGAAAAAATTAGTAGCAAAATTTTGGTAAACTTTTTGTAAAGTGGAACTTAAAATCTGTTTGCTAAAATCAGCAAAAAAAATTTCTAAATATTATTAATATTAGTACAAAATTTCAAATTTATTTTTTTTATCGAGCATCAAAACTTTTTTATTTATTTTTTTCAAAAACCATTTAAGACAAAATTAAAAAAAAATCAAATGCTTAAAAATTGTAAAAACAGAAACGAATTTGTTATTTTGTTTTAATTTAGCAATTTCTGTTTTGAAAAATATTTTAGTTAATTTTTTTACTTTTAAGGTCAAATTTTCGGTATCTTCACTTCCGACCCTTTTTTTTTATCTATTTAACATTTTAAGACAATTTAAGTTTGTAGGTGTAAGTTTTAATAAGAAATAACATTTCCTTCAATATCCACTTCTTTAAAATTAGTAGTTTTTTTTTTGCTAATTTTAGCAAATCGGTTTTCAAAAATTTGTAATATGATTTCTGAAATTAGCAACAAAAATTTGTAAAAATTCTGTAATTTGTAAAATGTAAATAGCAAAAAGATTTGCTAAATAATAATTTTTTTTACTAAAAATCAGTAAAAAAAAATTGTAAAGTGGAATTGAAAACCGTTTACAAATTTTTTTACTAACTTTTTTTCTGAATGTAAAACAAAACACTTATTAAGTAACCAGTACAAATTTCGACAAAAAAATCGTTACGCATTGATGGGTTAATGGACTTTATAAGCAATTTTTTAAGCAGGATTGTCTTAGGATAAGTATTATAATCATCACTCAGTAGGAATTTTTACTTAAATCTTACATTAATTGGAAATTGTGTCTAAAAAATTTCTTACTTAAGTAAGATTTAAGTTAAAAATCCTACCAAGTACTCACTATAAAACGGGCCGGGCCCTACAAATCTCCGAAGAAAAATTCACTTTGGGCCAATATTATAATCCGCACTAAGTACCAATTTTACAAAAAATTTACTCAAGCCATAAAGACATTTGCATTCGGTTGATTTATTACTTTTGGTCTATAAATTTAAAAAAATTTAAGCAGCATATATTTCATTCTGCAAACAAAAATTTCATCATTTTAATATAATAACCTTTTTTAATGATGTATTTTTAAAGGAAATCTTTAAATAAATCTTATGTTTTTCAAATACCCAAAAGGGGTAATGAATAAAAAACAACTAGGATTATCCAATATAAGGCTTCCGTAAAGTTTCCAGAAATTAAGATGAAACAAAAAGGGATCATATCGTATATTACCTTTAAAACATTTTAAGCCAGAAATTCTAATCATCTGCTTGCACACCTACTGACAAACCTACTCAAAAAAAAATGCGAATAACTAAAATGGAAAATGGACAGTAAATTTTTGTATAGAAGACCGAATGACTTAAAGAACAGAAATCATTTAACTAAACATGAGATATACAAAGCCAATGTATTAATTAAATGTGGACAACGCCTCCGAAAAAGTAATAAATTTAAGTAACCGAAAAATTTTGCAACAATAATAAAAGAAAACATAGGTACGTACTATGTTACCTTAAAGGTATAAGAAATATCTACTTACTGCTCATAGTTCGAATGATAAGCGTGTGGGTAAAACCATGAAAAATATGAAAAATATATGAATATCGCATTCAAACCACATGCCGAGCCTGTTCATAGGTAAATAATTGTTAAAAACTTAATAAAGGAATATTTAAATTACTTGGTTATTAACGTTAGTAAGCGGAGTAAACGGAAAGCAACAGCAGCAAGCAACATTATGTCGAAAATAAAGAATTAAAATGAGGAGTAACTCTTTCCCAGCTTGACTTTCTCAAAAGCCACAAGTCAAAATTGCAAATTGTTGAATAGATTTTAAATGTTTAAAATAATAAACCTTGATGTTTAGAATTTTGACAATGTTTGGTGTTAAATTTTTTTTGAGAGCATGTTGAATATACGTATGTATCCTGTTGCGTTTTGTGAGGTCAGGATAATCAGGGATTGATTTGAAAATCAAACAATGATTTGCTAAAGCAAATTCTAAAATTGCTGGTCTTAAATTTTTGGTTTAAAAATTGGATTAAATCCATTGAAAACATTTGCATGTACATAAGCACAAGATGTGCCAGAGAAGTCGTTAGAGAAAGAGAGTAAAAGGATACATGTTTGCTATTGTAGCTAACAAGAGTAACCAGATTGTTGGTTAAGCCATTGTTAGTCATGGTTGGCTTGTGAATCGTTGTAATCCTGTTTGGCTTTACTTATCTTTTATTTTTGCAGCATCATTGCCTTATTGTGTACCCCTTTTTCCTTTTTTACTGTATTTGCCTTTTGCAAACAAGATTAACACGACTTTTCTTTTCTCTTGTTTTTTCAGTTTTTGTGCGAAAAATCCCTCCGTCTAACTTTAGTTTGCAAAAAAAAGCCATCGATTCTAAAGGTAAGTAATTGAGCTGTTTTTTTTTTAAAGAGATTTATTAAATCCTTATTGGTTAACCAGCATATTTATGATAATGTTTATTTTATCTTTGCGTTTTATAAAATATAGGATCGTTTTTAATTGATTATTTAAGATTGCAAGGTGTTTTACTGTTTTTTGCATTACATTGTTTTTGTGACTAAAAAAATACATGTTTATCCTTGTATTGTCACTATGAAATAAATTCCTAAATCAATAAATAAAAATAAACACAAGGATCATTTCTTGTTATTTCAATTGCATGATCGAGTAACTTCCTGTCAATTCAGTGTAAAATAAATATTTTCTTTTTAGATTGTAAAATGTTACGTTTTAAATTTTATAAATGGTTTCAGTTAAATTGAGGTAACTGCAGTTAAAAATATTTCTATTTTTGGTATTCTTGTTCAATAAACAACAACCAAAACTGTGTTTTTGAAACAGTACATTTTTGTTGTTAGTTATTTAAAAACTAAAAAAAATTCGTTGAAAGTTTCTCATATTTTTTATTATTGATATATTCGTTGTTTGCAAATAAAAATTAGAAAATGTTATTGAAATTTTTACTTTAAATTTTAAGTAACATTAAGCAATTACACATATTTTTTGCTAATCAAAGAACGAATTATTGAAAAAATAACTGCAAAGACATTAGTTTTTAACAATTTTTCTCAGTTGTTTCAAA
Organism: Eustalomyia histrio; assembly: GCA_949748255.1. Taxonomy (NCBI): domain Eukaryota; kingdom Metazoa; phylum Arthropoda; class Insecta; order Diptera; family Anthomyiidae; genus Eustalomyia; species Eustalomyia histrio. Next base: position 7,080,326 of record OX456523.1, read on the forward strand.
ACGTTTATTGTAAAAAATTTTCAGCTATTTTTACGATATTGTTAGTTATTTTTTACTTTATTTTTTAGTTGTTTTTTAACTGTTAAAAATGACTAAAATATTTTTTTAACTGCATATACCTCCGTTTTGACTGTTATTTTATGATGATCACGTGCTGATGTTTGTAACTTCTAAAAATATCGGACTTAAACCCACCTTCTAATATCGATTCAGAATCAATTCTTCTAAAAATATCGGACTTAAACCCACCTTTTAATATCGATTTAGAATCAATTCTTGATTCGCTTTAACGATGTAAGTACGTCCGTCCGTCTGCCTGTCCGTGAGTTCATGGAAACCTTATTATCAGGTCGCAAAAATAAAGATATTTGGAAAAAGTTTGGTACAGAAGTTTCTACTGGCCCAAGGACGATCCCTGTTTATATTGGTTAAGATCGGACCATGTTTAGCCCTACTTTTCATATAAGGGTCCTATCTGTATTGGGTTTAAATGTTATCTACACAGAAGACTGTAGATATCTGGCTGAAATTAGGATCATAAATAGTATCTGTGACAATAAATCATGCCTCCAATTTTAAAAGAAAATCTGACCTTATTTGGACCTAGTGTATCTCTCCGATTTTTGTTTAAATGCTCTTTTAATGTAGGTTATTTCAATTATATTTTCTCTATATTTTATGTCTTCACCAAAAGAATTAGAATCAGACCCCTTCCCATAATTTGAACCGTTTTCCGGAATATAATCCAAATTATTTTTAGTGTAGGGTATCATATAGTCTGCATGTCCGAATATATACTCGAATAAATACTCGAGACTACACAATACTTTTCAAGATTTGACTCAATATTATTGAATACTTGTTATATTCAGTCAAAAACAGAGTTTCATTTTCCTACGAAAAACAGGGTTGTATTTTTATAGCGTTTTATATGACAAATTCGCGTTTTAATAAAAGTATGGTAAAATTGATTTGGTACCCAGCAAAAAATACAGCTTGCTTGGAAGCAGGTTTGTCAGAGAAAATATGCAGTGCAGCACTTTGGTGATAGAAACAAAACTCTATTGCTTTTTTTAATTTTTTAATCTAAAGGCCCCAGTTCAATTGGCTTAAGTGACTATAGGCAGTCACAGTTGTTTGAGCTTCAATGAGTGACTACGCGTCACTACTGGGGAGTATGGTGTTCGCCTGACCATAGAACCTTTAATATTTTTACGAATGGATCTAAAATGGGCGGGGGAGCTGGGTGTTGAGGAGTGGTAAAAATTTCCCGATTACTGCAGCATTTTTCAGGCGGAAGTTCTCACGGTCAAAATGGCCCCTGACCTCGCTTTTGTCCCTGAAACAATTGGTTCTCACGTTAATTTTTACATTGATAGTCAAGTGGATATTAGGGCGATCTCCGCCGATTTAACATATTTATCGATTTTCCAAGGTGAGCATACTCTTTAGGTAATCTTTGCGCTAGCGGCTAGCGGGAGAGTACACATCTATTGCGTTCAAGGACACCGGTTCATTGAGGGTAACGATATTGCGGACGAGTTGGTGTAGCGGGTGGTCTAGTTGCCTGGCGAAAGGGCAATAGACATTCGTGTGCCATTCCAGTTATTGAAACGGGACGTGGACTCCACTGTAATGGGCAGATCTGAGGAGGTTTGGTGGAATATCGGAACGTGCAGGGTGTCAAAGATTATGTGGAAGTCTTACGTTCCTAAGGCCACGAGGATTCTGTTATCCTTAACCAGAAGCGATTGTAGAATTCTGGTGGGTGTACTGACGGGTCAATGCTAGACGGCTGTTCTTGCCAAGAGATCGGGAAAGCTAGCGAGTGATAATTGTATGTTTTGTTGAGTACCGGGCGACAGAGAGACGGTGCAGCATGTTTGTGACACCATTTGTGCTGATGCATGTATTTCGATCGAGCTTCAGCAAAAAAACCTATTAGAATGTGTATTCTGATTAATTTTTATTTTCTTAGCAATAAAACACGTGGTTAAGTTGATTTCTCAACAAGCACATGATGAAACTAAAATTAAAAAAGACTTAAAATGTTCGATTTTCACAGAAACAACAAATTCATTGCAACAACCGAATTTCTTCACAGAGAAAACAGATTCACTGTGACAGCCGAATTTCTTGCCAACTGAATAATTTGGTTGCAGCATCCTATTTATTCGGTTGTCCCAACCAAATGTATTTCGGTTTTAACCGAAATTCTGTTTTATTAACCGAATTTCGTTGACTACAAACAAATATGTCGGTAGTTCCAACCAAACCATTTGGTTGGGAACAATATCGGTTGTTACAAATAAATTTATTTTCCCTGTGGTGCCTACCGAATGTTTTGGTTGGAGCTACCGACATATTTGTTTATGGCGACCGAAATTTAGTAAATACAATAGAACATCGGTTAAAACCATATATTTCAATTGGATTAGGAATGCATTTGGTTGGTCTACCGTGTGATTCGCTGGTAGCAACCAAACTATTCAGTTGGTAAGAAATTCGGTAAGTTTGGAAATTTGTCCAATTTAAATGTTTAAAAGATACGAGGGCTGGTCCGTAACTTTTTGAATTTGACGTCTCTTAACTTAACGGGCAACACTGCTCCAATCACCACGCATCTGTCAGTTAACTGCTATTAAAATTTTAACAAGCTGCGTCATTTAGTTTGTGTTTGACATCCAATGATAGCAGACTACCGCCTAATTTTATTTGAGGATTGAGAAGAGAATAGAAAATTGCAGTTTCCATGGCAAAAATCCATGAATGAAACTACGAATTGATCTCTCATCCGCCCTATTTTCCGGATTTAGCCCCGAATGAATATTTCTTGTTTCCAAACCTGAAGAAATGGCTCGGCGGAAAGAGATTTGACTCCAACAATGAAATCAGCTCACAAACAAACCTATGTTGATGACCTTGACAAATCTTATTATTTGGAATTTTGTATCCCAAATTGGAGAAACGTTGAACAAAGTGTATAGAGCTCAAAGGAGACTATGTTGAAAAATAATATGATTTTTTATCCAAAAACCTGTGTTTTAGTCAAAAAGACACGGACTTACTGAACCGCCCTCATATGATTTAACTTTTTTTCCCAGCTAGAGGGTTAATTAACGTAGTCATTATTCTTATAGTTCACGAATATTATAGAAAGAGAAAATCTTTAATAAAAATCTTAAATATAAGTAAAAGATCACACAAATTGATAATTTATTTGGATAACAAATCTCAGAGACAATTCTTAAAAATATGTCTGCAATTATTCTTGTATGTTTAAACAATTCAAATGAAAACCATAGAAAATTCAATAATGATTATTAGAAACATAACGGTTATAAATCTATAAAAAAAACAAGAAAAATTTAAAGATAGTTTTGTTGTTTGCACGTTTCTGGTCGGGTGCAAAACACTTGGACACACAATCTTTATAATTAATATTACAACAACTTAAATGAAGAAAAAAAGGACATTAGTTAAATAGGACAGGATAACAAAAACAAAACACAGGCAATAGGTTAAACTAAAAACTATTAGTAACACACAGGGTACATGTATGTATTATAGTATCACTGTGGCTATAACAACATGATGTCTGTTGACAACTGTGTTTACCTTTAACTTTTTTTTGTTATTATTTTTTTTTTTTTTGGAAGACTGTGGTCTTGGCTAAACAAAGAAATAACAAAACCAACAATATGCACTGAATTGTTATATTTTGTGTGTTTTTTATGAACTCTCATATTTAAACACTTGTACGATGACCACATTCTAGGAAGTTTTTAAACATTTCTATGACTTTTTATTTTTTTACTTTGACAAAACCCTTGTCATGACACATTGTCCTGTTTTTCGATCAACTCTCTTTTCTTTTTAGTGTTTATCTAAATGAGGGCTAAACAACATCAACAGTATTTTCTATAGAAGAAAAAGCAGCAGCAGCAGTAAAAAAATAATGTAGTGTGAGGGTGAAATATTTATAATTAACAACAGTTGCATAATAACGGTCCCCTACACTAATACATATACTAAAAGTGAAGAACATTATAAACTCTTGAATATCTTGATAACGATGGAAGAGAGAGTATGTAAGAAGTCGAGAAAAGGGACTATAAGACAGTGTAATGTTTTAATTTGATTTTAAACTACTGATAAACTAATATCCGTGGAAAATGTCAAAATAATATTAACAACACCACTGGACACACTCACGTACTTGGTTTACATTGAAGTGTGTAAGTTTGAATGCGTGTGTGTATGTGTGTAGACGATCCAGCATTATTGAACCATTTGTCACCAGTTTAAACAGAACGTACGTACATAACGATCATTGATTGTTTGATTAGGTACTTTTTTACCTTTTGTTTTTAACTAATTGAAATGCACTTGTGGTATTAAAGAATTCAATGAATTTTCCACATTTTTTTTTTATTAAACATTTATCAAGTGTCAAATATTTTTTATTCAATTTCAAATTAAACGCCCAGCAACCAAACTATCATGTGACAGTGGGATCCTCGCTTAGTATGAACTAAAAAATATTTTAATTTGGTAGCTGAGCATCTGCATTCAAAATCCAAAATCCTCTAAAGTGATGTTTTAATAAGCAACATGTACATTTTAACATGAGTATCAGAGAACTGCAAAATCAACCTTTTTCTTGATTTAATCATACACAAAAATTCTTGTTCACATTTAATAATTCAACAAATTTCACTGTAGAATAAAATCAGCATCATGTTACTAAACGCGTAATTGGGATCAGTGTGAATCATATGTCAATTATGATTACTGCAAATGTAATCACTCAACAAAAAGTTAGCGTTGAATTAATCAGAAAAAACAACAAACAACGCATATGAGTGTGTTCATAATTACAACAAAATAGAAACACACTTCATAAATGTACATTAGGGTGGGACTTAAACCCGCTTTTTTAGAATTTTTATTAGTAATACAATACTAAAAATATTCTTCTTTGTGAAATAAAAATATTTTTTTGGAAAAAAAATTTAGGTCGATATCTCAAACTTGCCTAATCCGGAAAAATTTAAATATTGTCTAAATTTTTTTTCATCTATTTTGATTGGAAAATTAGGCAATATTTAACTTTAACCGGATTGGGAGAGCCTGAGATATCGACCTAAATTAAAAAAAAAAAATTCACAAAGAACAATATTTTTGGTATTCCTAATAAAAATTATAAAAAACGTATTTTAGACCCACCTTAATATACATATAACATATATGAAATATTTTTCTACAAAACCACCCCCTTTTTATAGATAAGAAACTATTTTGTTTTAATTACGATTACACTCATACACGTTGTTTGTTTTTTTTTTCTGATTTATTCTACATCAAAATAATTATTGTTGGCTCGAATGAACAGAATAAAATCAATGGTATAAAAACGACCGATGATTATAAATCAGTGACAAAACAATTTGCACGTCGTTTGATTGATTTAAAATCATCAACAAATATGTGTGTTGGAGTATATTCAGCGTTTGAATGCAAACACATATTTATTCTTGTGTTGATTGCGTATGAACGTTTTGCAATCAGATTTTGCAGTTCTCTGATGGGTATGCATGTCTTGTACATCCAAAGATAGCTCTTTGAAATGGCTTTCACTTAATACCGAATTTAACAAAGATTGTTTTGGAAGTAATATACTGTTAAAAAATGCTTTTGCTCTTCTATTTTATCACCTTAATATAATATTGGACCGAATAAAAAAATTCCAAATTTCCGCGCATTTGGATTTCTTACCTTTCATTCCCTTGTTGGTAAAAGCCACATATTTGGGCGCCAAGTTGTATACCAAAATGTAACAGACTGATACTATGAGTTCAATACTAAATATTTAGCACCTATTCATTGTTCTACAGTCAGAAAAAAAAATTAGTAGAAAAATTTGTAAACTGTTTTCAATCCCACTTTACTAATTTTGTACTGATTTTTAGGAAAAAAATATTATTATTTAGTAATTTTTTTTGCTATTTACATTTTACAAATTACAGAATTTTTACAGATATTAACAAATTTTTGTTGCTAATTTCAGAACTCATTTAAGAAATTTTTGAAGAGCGATTTGCTTAAATTAGCAAAAAAAAATTTACAAACTTTAAAAAAGTAGATACTGAAGGAAATTTTAATTAAAACTTATACTTACAAACTTAAACTGCCTTAAAGTGTAACATAACCCAGCAAAAACTTGGTAATGATATATCATTAATTTATACATTACTTTGTAATGAGTACTCCTTACATTGAGCATTATTTTCAAAATAAAAATAATGTAATACCTACACTCAGAATATAATGTAGTTAACTGTTTGTAGTTTAATAAAAAAGTTTTCCGTTACATTTAAAAATAAAGGAAGATACATTTATTTTTCAAAGAAACATCTATATTAACTTTTTTATACATTTATTCGAAATAATTTACTATCATTTACCGATTTTTTTCAGTTCCATTTATTTTTTTCATTTGTTTGAAATTTAATAAAAATTTACCCACAAAACGGAAACTTGTGGTTTATTTGTGTCCGTAACAGTTATTACAAATTTAAATTTTGTTTGCTGTCTGTTTCAAAAAAAAATATTCAAAAAATTTCAATTTGTTTTTTTGTTTAAATTAATTGTATATATACAAAATTTTTCAATACAAATTACAAGAACTTCATAAACACACATACATATACAAATACATTCACACAAAAAGTGTTTATAGCTTCATATGCATACATACATTTTGTATTGTACGAGTATATTAAAAAAAAAAACAAAAAATACAAAAACGGAAATTATTTCAAATAAATGAAAAAAACATTTATTTTTTAAGGATTGGTGGGTAAAATTTTGACATTTATTTTAACTGATTATATCAGTTGTTTCTTACGGATGTGTCAGTTGATTAATCAACATTTAAAAATAAATAACAAATGTCATTTAATTTAAATGAAAATTAAGTAGACCGGTTTTTAAATGAAATATCATTTCTTTTAAATGATATTTTCAGTTATTTTAACTTACAAACTTTTTTAAGTGTATAATATGTTACTTATTTTATTGTTTTGAATTAAATAATAATAAGTTACTTGTAATGGCTTACCTTTTCTATTATTTTAATATAAATAATAATGAGTCATTGTTAATAGTTTAAATAACTTTATTTATTAGTGTGTATTTTATTAATTTATGAATTAAAAGGGTTTAATAAAACAAATTATCATGTAAGTGAAAAGGAACTAGTGAAAACTAGTATCGAGTAGTGTTGAATAAATTTATTTTATATATTTTTAATTTTATCAGGCTCAAGATCATATTTTTTTTTAATGATACTAACGAATAGTAAACACTAATTTTTTTATTAAATGGAAAAAATTTGTGTTTACTATTCGTTAGTATCATTAAAAAAAATTATGATCTTGAGCCTGATAAAATTAAAAATATATATATAAAACAGATAGATCAAATAATATTCAAAAATTTATATTTAATTCATTTTAACTTATTTGTGTTATGACACATCTTATATAATTAATTTTGGTATTCAGATTACGAATATGACAAAAATTTTAAAATATCTTGGGATAAAAATTGAGTTTTTATTTTAATTCCGAAATATCCTTTTTTTAATTTTTCAAGATTGTAAAGAGGTTAAAAATTTCGGAGACCAAATTTGGAATTAGGAGAAAAAATCTATAAAAATCAAATCAAATAAAAATTACTTGAATTTCAATGCGCATAAAAAATTTTCAAAACTGAGAAACAACTTCCTCTTTTTGACCTTCGACGACCATGGGATACATATGTCCCAAATTGTATCAGTATCCTGTGATCCCCTATGTTGTCCAATAAGATTCGAAAAAAGTGTTTCAAAAATTATGCAAAAATATATATATTTTTTTATGAATTTGTGGTGATCCTATTGGCTCTGAGAGCATCGATACAAATCGGTTTAAAAATGGGCCAAATACGGCAAAAACTAAAAATGGCACATTTATCAATCAAAGGGTTAATTTATATATTTCCTTTTGGAAGAAAAGTGGATTAGAAATTGGGATTCACAGCACTGCATCGCATTATCTTGTCGCTTACTCAAAGTTAAATTATAATTGGTTACCAGGAGTTAAAAATTAATGTGTTACTCAATTTCTTACACAAAAATATAATAATAATTGGTTATTAGTAACCAGTTATTAATATGCATATGCGTAACACATTATTCTTTTCTTTTTCGTAAGCTTGCACGTAAGCAGAACACCTTACCTTTTGGGACATCCCATATAAAAAAGTTAGATTTATAATATAAAGGGTAATACGTGAAAACCTTGGAGTTTAGATTACTAGACTCATTATTTGGTAAGGTGTGTTTTTGCTGGAAAGTTGAAACAAGGGATCGGAAATGAAGATACTTTTCACAATTGAGTCATGCCCAAAAATATGGCGTTCCACTTAAAATAGCACTAAAATGTTCTAAAAACCAGCCTTCAAACAATTAAAATTTGACCTTAAAATCCAAAAAATTTAATAAAAATAGTTTTCAAAACAAAAATGAGCAAATTTACACAAAATGATAATTTTTTTTTTGTGTTTTTTAAGCCTTTAATTTATTTTAATTTTGTCTAAAATATTTTTTTTTTTTTAAATAAATAAATAAAAAAAATATAAATTTGTATACTCGAGTTCGTAAGGCAATTTCAAAAGAAATTGGCAGCTTTAAAGTGTAACAAGTGTATCAAAAAATTATTGATTTAATTTTTTTATAAATTAAAATTTTGCTATATTTTACAACTCATTGTGTTTACAGCAATTTACTAAAATTTAGTAGCGCCTACTAATTTTTTATACTTTGATTGTACTAATATTAGTGATATTTAGTAAATTATTGTGCTGGTTTTATAAACCGATTTTAAATTTTACTTTACAAAAAGTTCACTTAAATTTAGTAGTGCCTACTAATTTTTTCTACAAATGTCTACACGTCAGCAGAAATGTGTTGCTAAGATTAGCAAAAAATACTGCTGGGCTCAAATAAGCAAAATTTCCCGTAATAACAGCAAAATTTTTAGTTGCCATTACAAACTTTTTTTGGTGAGTGTATTTGTCCCACTGTACAAACAGTTATAATGTGCATATGACTCTCCTTCTATAATTTTTATTGTTTTTTTTTTGTTTTTTGAATTGAATTGATGATTATCATTTACTTGTGTGTTGATAACTTCTTTCCCGTTTAGAATGATAGTTTGGTTATGGGTCTTCCACACCACTTTGTACTTTTCATTATTATTTGATTAAATAAACACATTATTATGGGTAATAAATTGTATTTCCAGTGAATTGAATTCAGTTGAATTTGTACTGAATTTAAGTTCTTTAAAATACGACAGTCAGTGTTAGTGTCATTTGAATAATTTTGATTTAAATTGACAAATGACATGTGTGATTTGGTTGGTTGGCTGATGTGTTTACTTTTTCCACATAAATTTTGGTTAAAAAACACAAACAACATGCATGTTTCATATCGAATGAACAACATGCATGTTTCATATCGATGAAAAAAAAAAGAAAAAACAAAAAACATAGTGATATTTCTATCACCCAAAATGATTAATATGCAAGAGCTGGTAATTCTCATCAACAAATGATGGTCTTAATTAATGACTTTAAATGTTTGGTATACGAGTATAACACAACAACAAAAATAAACGAGGGAAAAATGGTTGAAAAAAACTTGTAGCTGAAAAATTTAGCTAGTCACCTACATTTTTGTTTTACTATAATAAAGTTGTTTAGTGTTTTTTTTTTCCTGTAGTTTTTTTTTTCTCCAAAACCTAATAATTTTCTAATTACTTAATTTTACGCTTGTTAACTCTATCCACACTAAATATAAATACCATGTTAGCAGCTGGTTTTTATCTCAAAAAGTAGGGCTTTCCATAGTTATTTCTATGCGCCACTTATTTAAGGTTTACAAGAGAATAAAATTAACTTCCGTTTAGTTTTAAGTGATACATATCTTTAATTACTTCTGACGATATTTTTGATAATTTTTATTATTTCTCAATTTTAATATTTCAACTAATCTTAAATAATTGGAATGTTTTTCTTAAAACAAAACACTTTTAAATAAAAAAATATATATAAATAAACACATTATTATTTGTCAAGTGGTCTTGGTTTATTTGATTAGTCATTTTTTTTTCTTCTAGTCATTTTGAATGTTTGTATTTATTTAAAATAATTTCTTTTAACCCCCACTTGAGCTAATTTTCGAAACAGAAATAATAATATTTTATCTTATTTTCCTAATCTAATGTTCTTTTAACAAGCAGTTTAAATGTTAAGTTGAAAATAACACAATAACAAGTGTTTATTTGCCAAGTCATCATTGTGTTTTTTTTTTGGGTATTTTATTCAGATGTTGGAGTGGTCCCTTTTTAATTGGTAAACTATAATTTTATTTAACAAGTTAATTATAGGGAGAAAAAGTAAAACATTTTAAATTAAAAACAACAAAAATAAGAAGAAAACCTTAATTACCTCTTTACAAAATATTAACCCATAGTTCATAAAAACAAAATTTATATGGAGATAATTAAAAATGTTCTTTAGAAAGGTTTACAAGTCAAGGAACATGTATGCTTATCACATAAATATAGTCTGGTAATATTAGTTATTCATTCAATTCGAAAATTCCAAAAAAAAAAAAAAAAATAGCACAGCTTTACAAAAAATCAGTCTACTTTAAACAAGTGAGAGGTATTACAAATTGGTTTTTGGACACTTAAAAAGTAATGCTGGTTGTGATATCATTTAAATCACTTTACGGGTCATAAGGTTGCAAATATAATTCGAAGAAATTTCATTGAAATTGTTGTTTGAAATTGGGAGTGACAAATCGTAAAACCATTTTACAAAAAAATATTTATTTAGGTTGGCCTTCAAACTTGATCTACCCCATACAAAAAAGTTCCGATATAATTATATATATTCATATATATAATTTCATAGTACACTATATTTCAGTTGATTTTCATGCAATCTAGTAAAATCTAGTGAAGTTTATATTTTGAAGTTGATCTTTTTAATACTTATATGTATGAAAATGTATTTTTAGTCTGGTACGAGATCATAGAAAATTTTTTTCCAAATGAAATATTTTCATATATGTATTTAGTAATCATGGAGAATACACAGAAAAAGTTATTAGACACAAGCTGAATGGAATACTTTTTCTCATCCGCTACGATTTTCATCAACATTCTTCGTGCCTTTAAAAGTGCCAATTATAAATATCTCTAATTAACTCACAAATCAATGGAAAAAGCTGAGTTTAGATGAAATTTACTTATTATTTTATTTTTGTGTTTTTTACATTTTCCTTTTATTACCGTATGTCCAAATTAGCTATTAGCTAATATTAAAGATATGTGTTTTAATAGTAAGTAGTCAGTAGAACTTCATAAACAAATATACATACACAAACACATTCACACAAAAAGTGTCTATAGCTATGCATACATACATTTTGTATTGTACTAGTATATTTGAAAAAAAAAAAATAAAGAAAATACAAAAAGGGAATTAATTCCAAATAAATGAAAAAAAAAAACATTTATTTTTTAAGGATTGGTAAGTAAAATTTTGATATTTATTTTAACTGATTGTATCATTTGTTTCAGTTGATTAATCAACATTTAAAAATAATAACAAAAGACATTTAATTTAAATGAAAATTAAGTAGACCTGTTTTTAAATGAAATATCATTTCTTTTAAATGATATTTTCAGTTATTTTAACTTACAAACTATTTAAAGTGTAATAACTGTAACGGACACAAATAAACCAAAAATTTCCGTTTTGTGGGTACATTTTTATTAAATTTTAAACAAATGAAAAAAAAAAAATAAATGAAACTGAAAAAAATCGGTAAATGATAGTAAATCATTTCGAATAAATGTATAAAAGAAAATTGGTAATTTTTGGTTACTTTTTTTGTTCGAGAACATGAGAGAAAATTTACGTATTTCGAAACAAACTAATCCAGTGGGCGAAGTATGATTTAAAAAGTGATGCAAAAGTAATTGTCATAATTTGAATGTGACGCAAATGGCTTTATATGGGATTTGATACATAAGCAATGGTTGATAACAATATGCAATGGTTACACAAATGAATAACGTAGAATTATTTATATTTTGACCAATTTCCGTATTGGTAAATCCGAGCTCTATTAGGACTAGATCGCCAGATGTGAAATCTCACATTTACCACAAAAAAACACAAACCTTGCAAGTCTTCAAGTCCAACATAGAAGAATATATTTTGCGAGCAATAATTAAAAATGGCCTAAACGGAGCACTAATGTTAATCCTCATGATGACCAATTCCTGAGTGATATCATTTTAATACCATCCACTTAATTATATCGAGGGTTTATTAACGCAACCTCGTATCTCAAAGACTACTACTTTAGAATAAGCTTGTGTTATTTTTAATAAATATTTTTTTTAGTTTTAAAGGTAATAATTAATTTTAAATTTAAAAAAAAAATTGTCAAAAAAATGTCACAAATTTTTTATAAAACGTTTTTTGTCTCGCCTTAAATGTAGTAGTTTTTGAGATACGAGGTTGCGCTAGTAAACCCTCATTTCAGTTTGCTATTGCACATTAGCTTAATCGGTCTAGCGGTAAAAAATTAAAATTGAAAATATGTAGGTACCTCTAAATTTTTCATACAAATTTATGTATTTTAGTACAGTTTCATAATAGCGTCTGGCGAATAAAACATTTTGTCATATTTTTTCATCATCGCCCTTAGGTGAATAATATTTTATATTCATTTAAAATTTTTCACACCTTAAAAATAGTTTTCAACTCAAAAACTTGTTATCACAACACTTTTTTCACCTCTAAAAAAAAGTTGTTTAACACAAATTTTTTTTCACATCCAACAACGGTTTTCACCACATTTTTTCACCTCTTGATGATTTTTTAATTTCAATGTTTTTATTATAATAAAAAATACTGTGGAGGTTAAAAAAAAGTTCGGTAAAGTCGAATTTATTGATTTTATTTATTTCGACTTTGATATTATTAATTTAGCTTCTTTGAACAGAGCCCATTTTTGTTTCTTTCCCAAATAATTGCATCTAATTTACATTAATAATTGATTTGAAATATGTGTCAAAACTTCCTTTGGATAAAATGGCCGATTTTGTTCAATTATATTCCCGATGTAGCCCAGAAGCCGAGTCACGTCGATGTTAGAATTTTTCCTACAAACTCATGGAGTTGGGTTTAATCGTTCATTATCTTGCAATATTATTCATTGAGTTAGTTAATTTTTTTATTGTTTTAAGCTGTGACTGAACTGCGGGCCGGAAACTCTATCGTTCGTTTGACAATTTTTTTCCGTACTAGGCATGTTTAACATGTTTGTTTTTATTAATTTTATTGTACATAGATAGAAAGTATCAGAAAATCTACAACATTAATAAAAATTTGAAAATGTGTTCTTTTGTTTTTGAGTTTAATTGCTTTTTTTTATTTAAATTTAAAATAAATAAGTAATTTAACAAGAATGTTAAAATGTATTTTCTTAAAAAAATGCACCTGTTAACAATATAATTGAAAATATATACAAAAATTCTATGAATAAAAAGCACGAAATGAGTGAATAATGGTGAACTGAGTCATAGCGTTCAATTGAGTAAACCGTTTAGTTGAACTGCACAATTCCAGCGACTCAGTAAGGAATATTTAACCGAAGACTCACAAGGAAACTTTTTTTTTTATCTCATGTTTGGTAGAGTGCGCTGAAGTTGAAAATTTTTCAATTCTGATATTATACTATTACAGAAAAGTTGTAGAAATATATTCGAATCGGAGAAAAATATATTTTGAAAATCGGTTAATCCGTCTCCGATAAGAGATCGAAGTAAGCGAGTTTCAAAAAATAGCCTAAATGTCTGAAAGTTATTTTATATCATTTTTGGTTATTCCAATTTGAAAAGGTGTTTTCAAGGTGTTCAATTTAATAAGGATAAACTCCTAAATCCTAACTAAATCTTTTACAAATTTCCCGGTGTTATAGAAAACATAAATTTTGCGGACTTTCCACAAAATTTAACAAAATTAAATTTCATACAATAAAACCAATAAATTAAATGGAAGTAATTAATTTTAAAATGAGCGATGTAATATTTTTTATAAAGTCTAATTAAAAATATTAATTAATTTCTATGCCTCATTCCAAACATGTATTCTATTTTAACAATTTTTCATTTTTCTTTGAGTGTAACAATGTTGCATGTACAAAGTCATTAACTCTAATTAATGCAAAAAAATATATAAATGTAACAAAAAAAAAAAAACATAATCATTGATAAGGTGCATTAAGGGGTAGAGAATATAGTTATTCAACGTTTGTGCCAAAACTGCAAGAACTTTTTATATATCATTAACCGGCGTCTTCTTATGCAATAAAATTATAGCAAGCAATTGTCGTCAAACTGATTTCAATATCATTATATCGTTGACATGTTCTCGGCCTTTAGCTTGATGTCTGCCATCAAATGTAACTTTAAATTTGAACTTGAATTTAACAATAATAAAAACTATAAATTTTCGTGAACAAACGTGGAAAAGTTGAATTATTTATTATTTGTAAAAAAAAAAAAATAATTTTCGATAATTTTTTATTGCACGTGGAAGACACCGTGAATACCCCATAGGGTAATGATCAGCGAAAAATTATATACAAAAACGTTTAAAACATTTTTGTTTCTGAATTATTTAAACAATTTACTGCATTGCAATATGTTTTTTTTTTCAAATACCTTTCGATTGATATATTAATTTACCTACTATAAATTCTGTGAAGTATGAAAAAATAGGCCTTCTTTTTCTAAGATAGGCTGCTAAATTGACGTGTTCATTTGTTTTGACTCCTCTATCACATATCTGAATTTCAGCGGGGATACACATCTTGTCAGTTATTTTTAACTAACGCATATAAGGTAACAAGTGAAAAATATTTTTAAGGTTTCTAGATTCTATTAGTTTCTGTAGAAGAGTTATCAAGAATTAAAAATCAGTTTTTATTCTCCTTGTTTACCCCCAGAACTTGAAATTAATTGATCATTAGTATTGACGAGTTTGGGACAGATATTTAACTGCATACATATATTCACAAGTAACTACACAGAGAAAACAAATTCATTGGGACAACACAATTTCAAGCCAACCGAATGGTTTGATTGGAGTCATCATATTTGATTGTGGCGACCGAAATTCGGTTAATACAATATAATTCGATTGAAACTAATATTTCAATTGGATCAGAAATAATTTTGGTTTCGGCAACCGAATTTTTTGATTACCGCAATCAAACTATTCAGTCGGCAAGAAATTCGGTTGTTACAATGAATCTGTTTTCTCTGTGTATGTATATTAGAGTGGATCGATTTCCGACTTTCACTTATGACAGGGGGCATAAGTTGTGGATAGTTCTAAAAAATATTTTTTAGAAAGTTTCGTCCAAATCTGAATTGATCTTCCACTTTTTATCTGAATATCTCAGATATATTCAGCCAAATTGGAATTGATTTTAGCTTTTCATAAAAGAATTAAAAATTTTCGAAAAAAAAAATAAAAAATATTTAATCATATAATATTTAATATTTAACACCGCTCTGCAACTTGTTTCCCCTACTTAAAGCGAAATTCCTTTTAAAGTCTGAATTTGTTCGGCCCTAATGTACATACATAAATATATTAAATATGTATAAACTTGTAATAATTAAATAACATTAACTTTTGTAATGAAAAACAAGTAGGAGAACTGCTTTATTTTACAGCATTTTTTTTTCTTCTTTCAAATTGAAACAACACAAAGTGTTTTTTATTAAAACTGATTTTAATAAATGTTAAAACAAATGGCAAAGTAAATGACTGGCTGAGTGACTGAATAAAATTAATTTACGATTGTATTATTAATTAATTACAAACTGTTAATAAAGTAATTTTCTCGCCTTTTAAAAAGCAACTTAATATAAAAATGCTAATAAAGGTAATAAAATAATAAAATACAACAACAAGAAAACATTTTGCAATTAATTATACTATTAAATGACATTTTAAATACATTTGAATGAGAAAACGATCAAGAAAGAACAAACAGCACAAATTGTTACCAAATAAAACGAACGCAAAGTGAAATCCAGCAAATAAACGATGATAATACTAAAGAAAACATGACACATAATTATTGTAACCTTAAATTGATGCTAACTAAAGAAAAAAAAAATACACCAAAATGAAAGAAACTTTTAATTTACTGTTTATCAATGCGCTTAAGTAGAATTAAGAGAGACTGATTTAAAGATCCTCAATGGCTATGAGGAACCCTATTTCAATATGCTGAATGGGGCAACCTGTATCCATTGTACGAGAAAGCTCATTTTAAAAATTTACTGTATAATAATTCAGTTTGGACCGATTAGATCATGCCTGAAATTAAAAATTCTGTTGGGATTATTAAAATTTTTTCAACACTAAATTTTCTCTCAAAAGTCCACGTGGCAAGATTTTCAAACACAGAAAAAACTGTTTTATTATTACAACCAAATTTTTTTGCAGCTAAATGGTTTGTTGTAAAAATCAAATTGTATGGTTGTCGCAATTGAAGTTCTTTTATAACAACTGAATTTATGTGGCCGCAAACAAATCAAACACTCGGTGGCTCTTATCAAACCAATCGGTTAGCAAGATATTCGGTTATCACAATAAATTTATTTTTCTGTGAACCCTCGGGTAGTCCAGAAGTTAACAGAATCTGAACCTTATACATATATCAGAGTCTTCTGTAGAATAGATGATGGTACCTCTTGGTACTTATTATTTATTTGCCTAAACCAAAAAGAGCTCTGTACGTATTGTTTTCCGAAAAGGTCTATCTTGTCTTCGCCTCTTTTACCAATAAACTACTCAACCAAAACTTTCACGCACGGAACATACGGCTCGTGCACTTAAAAAAGTTTGTAAGTTAAAATAACTGAAAATATCATTTAAAAGAAATGATATTTCATTTAAAAACCGGTCTACTTAATTTTCATTTAAATTAAATGCCATTTATTATTTATTTTTAAACGTTGATTAATCAACTGACACATCCGTAAGAAACAAATGATATAATCAGTTAAAATAAATGTAAAAATTTTACCTACTAATCCTTAAAAAATAAATGTTTTTTTTCATTTATTTGAAATTATTTCCGTTTTTGTATTTTTTTTTTAAATGTAATCGTACAATACAAAATGTATGTATGCATATGAAGCTACAAACACTTTTTGTATGAATGTGTTTGTGTATGTATGTGTGTTTATGAAGTTCTTGTAATTTGTATTGAAAAATTTTGTATATATACAACCAATTTAAATAAAAAAAACAAATTAAAATTTTTTTAATATTTGTTTTTTGAAACAGACAGCAAACAAAATTTAAATTTGTAATAACTGTTACGGACACAAATAAACCACAAGTTTCCGTTTTGTGGGTAAATTTTTATTAAATTTAAAACAAATAAAATAAATAAATGAAACTGAAAAAATGGTAAATGATAGTAAATTATTTCGAATAAATGTATAAAAAAGTTAATATAGATATTTCTTTGAAAAATAAATGTATGTTCCTTTATTTTTAAATGGAACGGACAACTTTTTTATTAAACTACAAACAGTTAACTACATAATATTCTAAGTGTGGCAGCAGGTACTACCTAGACCTAGCCATAACTAGAGGTACTGATAAGACAACTTGCTCAAACACAATGAAGATTTGACCCACCTATGATCGGCACCACACTGGAGCACAGGACGATTACCCAGTTCCCATTTGCGTAATCTGCTGGATGGATTCTTAGATTATCTATAATTGTGGTTGGATTCGAACTTTCCGAAAATTCTACTCTCAACATTAAATGGTTATATCATAAATCTTAAATTTAGCTTTGAATTTAACTACTGAGCTCTAGTTTAAACCATTGGTTATTATTTTGCACTCTAAGAAGTTGATTGAGTCTAGAAAAATTAACGATTCAGTTCTTAAGGAGATTTACAAATAAAACCTGGATAATTCTACTATTGAGTATTTGAACTCTAAAAGAATTAGGATTGAGCCTGTATACATCTACAATTAAGCTTTATCTTATGAAATTTAATGATTAATATGCGATTAGGTCTTTGGTTAGTCTTTAAGGAGATTTATAATACAGTTTGTATTGGGAGTATCCAAAGATCTGCGATTAAGGTTTTTTCCTGTTCTAAGATCAATCACTATCCTGATCAATAAATTCCTAACCAGGGATCCGGGACATTGTAACATCGCTGGGAACAAGGTGGCTTAGCGCAGTTTACTTGGAGAACACAAAACCATTAGAGGCTTTTTGGACTCATAGGAGAATTTGGGACATCGCGACTGTGGGCAATACCAAAGAAAATGTAAAAATAGGATGTACAGAGTTAAAAACCAAGAGCCAACCTTAAAGCCACAAAAGGATGGCCAGACCTTAGAACTCTTTCTTTGTGGCTGTTTGGCCTTTGCGAGCATTAGGATTCAACACTAATCTGGCGACAATATTCTAACATTGAGGCCCTGGAGGAGACTGAGGAATTTCTCCAACAGGACGGAATCCTAGAATACAACAGATAGACAGGAACTAACGTGACATGAGAGTACACATCAAGCCGACTTTCGGGCTTGAGGATATGTTCTATTTTTTTTTTTTTTTTTTGAACATGAGTCGGTTGTGATGAGTACCTACACACTTATTTTTTTACCTAACCCTAAGACTTTATTCGTGATACTAAAAGACATACGATTGAGTCTTTATTTATACTCTTAAAAAGTACTTTAACCTAATATTATGCATCCCTATCAAATGTAGGGTATAACGGTAACTTTAATATTTAAATGAGACTGTGTGCATGTGCTCTTGCTTATAATATAAAAAATTGAACTACACCTTATTTTAATGTTATCAAAGTGAAAAGATTCACAATTAATTACTTAATTCCCTTGAAGACATACTCATATACTACACTGATTATCGTCGTCGTCATCATCATCATCAGCATAAAATTGTCTTGTCTCCGACGGATGGCTAACAACAATTTGTGTTGGCATGACGAACCTGCTGCCTTACACACCTTTCGAATGAAATAAGAAAAAAAAAAAGAGTACAACAATAAACTTTATCCAAATAGCCATAACATACAATCCAAAATCGAAAAACTTTAAGTCTCTCCATGTAACCTTACCGTGACTGTCCACGAGTCAGTCACTCAGTCATTTATTCATTTAAGCAACCAGGCAATAACAACACCAACAACCAAATAACAAGAACATAAAGTCACTAATCACAACACATTCTCAAACACCAAATATGCGGAGCATGTGGGGAGAAGTGTTCCAGTATATTTTCTTTTTTTTTATTAAGGCACAATGATTATGGGCAACTCAGCACTCAGCGCTGGCTAGATGGCTGGCTGGCTTAATTCAGCTCGTGTGTATAAATGTAGAAAGACAAGTCAGAAAACAACAACAGCAACACCAAATAACAAAATAAAAACAAAACATAACATAACAGATTAGTTACCATATCCCATATCAGGGTAATTATTGTTAAATGCGATAACAATCTTGTAGTGTGGTGACATTTATTTATTTTCCTTAATTTTGTTGTATTAATCTTTTTTCGAATATTCTGTATGTCGTTCCACATTGAAGAAGTCGAAGATACGCATATGTCCACATATGTTCATATACAGGCTGACTATTGTGAATAGCTTTGGAGAGGAGGTTTGACTAATCATGCTTGATTTGTATTTACTTATTAAACAGACAAACGGACGGACAGACAGACAGAAATGAAGAAATACTCCTCACTCATCATGATGATGATCACTACAACTACTACTACTACTACTGATCTCCAGTCGGCCAAGCGTCCAACCAACCAATCGTATAACCCAGACCATCATCTCTCAGACAACATCAACATCATTAGCACAAAATGTGGTTGGTATACAGTGCATATTATTAGTATCATATTGGCCATCAATTGCCTTTTAAAGATGTATTTTTACGACATCCATCGATGATTTAGCGTAAATTTATATGTGCAAATAAATAATTTAGTGATCACTATGATTGCGACTTGTATCGCATTTGTTTGATCAATTGTTTTTGTTGTTTTGTGATAGATTATTCAAATGATTGATGTTGTCTTTTGAGTAGTTTTTACATATTTTTTTTTACAAATATAATCTCATCATTTGGGTTATTCAAACTGGTAAGATTGATATATAGAGGTCGAATTTTTTGTACTCTTCATTATGTTAACATATCTGGCACACAGTTTTTCAGATTAAACATTTATTTGTAGTTAAATAAAAGAAAATTGCTGATAAAAAAGGAACATCATAAAAAAGATTCTCTTAGATTTTAAAATGACCCCTTAAGTCATATAATCCTCAAGACGCAGAACGTTAAGCATGGATGTAAAGAAAGTGGCGTTGGAGAGATCACATATTAAGAAGACCCAGCCAAAAATTAGCCCGTTGAGCTTTGCAATGGAACCCTCAAGGTAGTTGATGATCGGAGCGCCATCAAAAACATGGCGTAAAACAATTGAACCTTTCAATAGCCTACTAATAATGTTGCTAAATAGGATTCTGTTGTTTCTGTCTAATTGCAGCTAAGTGCAAACTCTCCTCCAAGGGCTTAAATCAACAATGGGAACCTATCATTGCACACTGAAACAAGAAAGCAATTTGATTTCACAGATCTTCAAAAATCATCATAGAATCTTTTATTGCATTAACAAAGATTTTTTAACTATTGACCCATGCAGTCCCGCAGATCCTAATGAACTTTCGATGTTGCATAAAAGTCGTACAATAACAAATTTTTTAAAAAAACTTAGACACCCCCTGTGTGATACATGATTTTTAACTCAAAACAACAGATTGTCCGCCAGTTTTAGCAGAATTGATAAAAAAAGTTGTCTGGTATGAGACTTGGCTGATACTTAAATAAGCCAAAACTGAATTCAGCCGTTAAATGATAAATATTTGAAGCTGGTCCGATCCTTAGTGAAATTCGAATCTACATGAGAGCACACAACAAGCGATGTTCTTTAAAACCCCTTTTACCGGATATCCAATTTGTCAATAGTTTCTTAGAAATACTGCGAAAGAAGCCGTAAAACGAATGAAGGTATGAAGGGTGTCTAAAATAAAATTTTAACAAACTTTTTCATTAAAATATTTGGTATATGACTCACAGAAACTGTCCTAAAGGCAACCGATTGCTGAAAATTACAACTGGTTCTTTTAGACCCAGTTTTGGATCTCCGTTAGTTATACTTACCATGTTATTTGGGTGCCGGGCCACAGGGACATACCAGGGCATTGTAGGGCAGACGGGCTTGCAAGACTGGGGACTACCTTACACATTCCACACGAATTGGAATCTGTGGGCATGCCTCTGGCCACTTGCAAGTTTCGGCTGCGGGAGAGTGCTTATGAATTAGCAAGAGATAGGTGGGCCTCTGTCCGTGGTTGTATTCGTTCCAGACAAATGTGGATAGGAAGCGCCAGCACAGGATGCTGTCACTGTTAAGGCCCGATATATCCCTACTTGTGTCTGTCATGACGGGACACTGTCTGATTGGAAGGCACGCAGTTAGGTTGAGGGTTGCGGCTTGTGACTTTTGCAGAAGCTGTGATGACGTAGAGGAGGAGGAGTCTGTGGTGCACCTTTTCTGCACTTGTCCTGCCCTGGTTTGCATGAGGGGACTGTATTAGGGCTCATGTTTCTTTGAGGACATGGGTGATTTGGCTGATATCGATATCGGCCGACTTACGGGCTTTTTGAGGCAATCGGGATGGTTCGACGGGGGAAGCTAGTGAAATAAGTTTTACCAGCTCCGTGGTATCACAAGGGATTTTATAGTCTAAGTGAGTCTGATTGGCAGGCTACCACATCTACCTAACCTAACCTAGTTATACCTAACATTCCTAAACCTGTTCCATGAAATCAGTTCTCGTAAAACAAGTTGTTGAATAGACGTGTTTGGGGATGCATTATTACATCTGACCAACATTTATTCGAGAATTATAAATGTCCAAGAGATAAGTTTTACTTTGTATTGTCTAAGCTCGAAATATATCATAACTCCTCCGACTTTGCAGTATGAGGCATCAAATTTAAATTTGAGAAGATACTAAAGGTTGGGAGACTGCATTTTTGTGAGAAGGAACAAGTGCTGTAAGATCCTTCAGTCAATGAGTGCCAAATTAGAGCAAGAAGGAAAAAAAACAGAGATATCTAAAGAGAAATTTGGATATCTCATAGTAACAACAAACTAATGAACCTTTGTTTTTCTTCTCAGCTTAATCTCTTACTTTTAGGGTAAACAGAGTGAAGTAAAATGAATGTAGTCCATATTTTTATTTTTTACATTAAATTTTCGAAATATACGCATTTTTCGGAAAAGGAAGACAACAAAATCCAGACACTTAAAAAATTCCTGTACTTCACTGCGGTAACCCCATCCAGTCAAAAAGCGATGCCGTTTGCAAAATTCTGGTGCTTTATGTAAAGTATGGGAATTCACCTAATAATACTGGCTTACGCCAAAATCGCCTCCGTCAAAATAATGTCAGAGCCTTATACATCTTGGTCTCCTAAATCCACTTCTGCTTTCCAAATTCTCCCAACAAGTACTTGATTGAAAATTATACAAACAAAACTTTAGGACTTTCTCTGGGTCCATGGTTTCATATTCTCATTATCTTTTGGTCATTTAAAGTAACTTGAGATAAAGTAACTTGGAGCTAAAGATATCTTCTGTTTCTAAAGATATTTTTCATATTTTTTAACAAAATTCCTCATAAATGGGGACTTATTCGGGAAAATTATTTAATTTTAATTGAAATTTTAGGGAGCTTTAAAAATAATAGTGTTTTTTTTTGAGTTTGAATTGTAAATTCTTTAATTTCTGGTATGTGGAAGGATTTTAAATACAGTTTTGAATTCAGAAAAGCCAAATTAATAATATCCAAGTATTTTTATGTCACAGACAGAAATATTGCTCAAACTTTAACCATATTTAGTGGCATTAATGCCACAATATTCATTATATTTGCATCAATGTCATCAAATTGTTTTTTTTTCAACCTCTTTACAAACTTTTTTTCTATCATCAATAATCTTTTTGAAATCATCATTTAAATTTATTTTGGGCGCCTCAGTCTCAGCAGTTAGCTTTTCGTCAAAGACATAAATGTCTTAATTCAACTGATTGACGGGCTCTTGACTAGATTTCAGTTAGTTGATTTAATTTGGTTGGTTAATCAACGTGATATTCATAAAAAAATATAAAAAAAAAAATAATAAATTTGATCTTACTCTTTGAATCAATGCTACAGAAGATCATAAAAAGTGTCAAATTTAAATACAGCATACGTTAATAAAAACAAAAATGCTACAATATGTATAAAGACATTAGCTGCCGTCGCAGGGTGCCATAATCATAGATTGTGATCAGTCTGCAGTGCACTGCAAGCATTAAATGAAATCAAAGGGACAGGGTTACAAATAAAAAAGAAAATGTTGCTTCAGAAATATTAAGCTTCGACATAAGAACGAGCTATGATCATGTTAAGCTTTATAGTTTTTTTTTTTTTTGCTGTTTGTGTATAGATGGTATATCAATGATATGACACTTTGTATCATGTTTATTTTTCCAATATGATTTTGAATAAGTTGTTAGAAGAAAAAAAAAAAGTAAAAACACCTACACACACGTTAAGCAATCTTTTAATTTTATTTACTTAACGTAACAATTATTTATTAATATCTTTAATTCTCAACATAAATATAGACCAATTTACTTACTCATGATAATATAATTAAAAAAAAAACACACACACTCACTTCATTCTACACTTTATTGAGATCATTAAAAAAACTTGTCACATTTTAATAAAGCTGGTTTCTTTGCTACAAACTTTAAATATCCACAGCTGAAATTGTTCGCTGGCTGCCTAAACAACTTGACTGAATGCGTCGAATGAGTGAGTGAAAGAGTTGAGTAAATGAAAAAAAAAAAGAAAAACATTGAATCAAAAGTGAATGACTCTGAGTTTTGTCGTACACGCACACTCCATACTTTTTAATGGACTAATTCCAATGAATTAATGATAATTATAATAACTTTATTTCGTTGAAGCCTCAAAAGACAGACATAACTGGGAATATTATGAAGTATAAACACACTATTTTGCGTTGTGTGTGCCCATCGTGCGTATGTGAGCACACTCTTAAGTTTATTAGCCAGGCGGCCAGCCACCAGTAAAAGACTCTTGACTCGTATATTTTCCTAAACACAAAAATATTTACTCGTTTACTTTCCATACATACAGTATAGCAACGATTAGTTACGAGTACTTAACTGAAATGGACGTCAAGTAATTAATATCATAGCGAACAAGGCAACAACAACAACAACAACAATAAAAAACCCAAAATAATATAGTGGAGAATACAAAAGCAACTACAACAACAACTACTAAAACACAAATCGCTCACAGAGAAAATGGCCCAGCAAAACAAACAAGAAGACATGAAACATACGTCAAGAGTCAAGACATGTGCGCAATTAACGAACAGACAGCATAACACTGTATATGGTTACACCTACTGCGCCAATGTTTAGCTGTTGCCCCCCATTAGTATGGTACATAGATACACCTAAATATATACTATACACCAAATCTACTACAACAACAACACCAACAACATACGGTACTCATAGAGTAATTGAATGGCTAGAAATAATAATGGTGGAGCTGCGCAAGAGGTTGGAAGGGTATCGGTTTATCATATCTATGGCTAGTTGCGTAAATACTACATATAAACATAATTTAACAAAAACAACTTCCAAAAAAAAAAAAAATAACAAATTTCATAAGGAATTTAAGTTGTGAGACACCCTACGGTTCCGTAGTTTTAGTTGATCCAAGACCATTTCCGCTGTAGACAGCTACCTCTAAGTACTCTCCACACGCAAAGAAAAAACATATTTAGGGCAATCATATTCGAAGAGCATCATATATTTTTGGGTTTATAGTTGTACAAACCATATTCGTACTATATTATGGTTATCATATTATGATAATAAAATAACGATATTTTTACAGTTTACTATATTATGGTCCTAAATAACCATGTTATATTGAATTTATCATAATATGATCGCACCTAATCGTATGCTCAAAATGTTATCATATTCTGATTCCTGGATTATCTTTATATGACCCATAATATAAGAAAATTTCTTAAAGAAAAAGTTCTAAGAAACTATGAAAAAGCTCTTTAAAGAAAAATTGTTAAAGAAAAAATCATAGATTGTAAGAAATTTTCTTTCAAGAAAACTTTGATTTTGTGGACTTTTTTTTAAACAAATACTTAAAACTTTATTTTTAAATTCTAATGACTTTTTTAATAAAAAATATCTTAGACACTTTTAATATTTTTTTAGGAAGTTTTTAAAAATTTTTCTTTCAAAGTTTTTTTTTGTGGAATATATGAACTTTTATCTAAGAAACAGTTTGGAGAATCTTAGAATTTTAGTTTAAGGAAAAGTTCGTATAATTTAAAAAAGTTTGTATCAGATAAATTTATAAATATCTATTATTTTGTGTAAGAAACCTGTTCGTTCAAAAAAAAAAATCATGGGTTCCACAGACTTTTTCTTATAAAAAAACATTCTATTAATATTTTGTGAACTTTTTACAAGAAATAAATTAATAAACATATTTAAAAAAAAAATCTAATTGTTTTTATTGAAAAGAATTAAAAAATATAAAATCTTTCAATAGAATATTTTTGACAATGAATTGATTAGTGTAAATAATAGTATATGTACGAGTATAAGAAATTTTAAAAAAATCTCTTTAAAAAAAAATTTTCTAAAGCTAAAGTTTTAGTAAACAATATATGATTGTTTTTTTAAGACATTATGTAATAAAACAAGCTGACTGAACTGATAAAATTTTGGTTTTTATGAAAACAAGACAATATTATGACTGTAAATGTTAAAGTCAAGTTTTATTTGATGTATAATTATTTATTGATTGTTGCCAGCATTTTATCGGTGCATAAATATCATATTTTTTTCATAGTCAGAATTTTTGTTACCACAGTATGGTTACAGCCAATCATGTTATAAAATAGAAGGTGCCAATCATAAAATTGTAAAATATTTACTAAATAATTATGGTAGCGACCATGTTGATGGTTAGAAAACCAATAACTCCAACTTTTTTTTAAATCAACAGCTCTAGATCACATTTCGCATTAGCTGGCCCATTCACAAAGCCTGTATAGCTCCTCCAATCCTTGCGTAGATGTTAATTCATGAAGGTGCACGCTGAAAAAAATGCCGTGCTGGAAATATAATATGCTGGTAATATACATATATTTGGAATCGCTGTAAGTTATATATGCCACATTTATAATACTATATGCTTGCCTGCAAATATAATATGTTGGCTTGTAAACATATATATGTTTGGGTCCTTTAAAATGCATAAGCCGGCAAACATATATATATTTGCCTGCAAATATATATATGTTTTTCATTATTATGTTTGCATCCCAAAAGTATAATAATGATAAAATTACAATTGTAAATATATGTTTTTTTAGGTGCGAAAATACAAATATTACAATGTTTGCCTGGAAACATATGTGTAATAACCATAAATATAAAATACTTGGAAATCTACTTCAAATATACATATGGTAGTTTTTAAGAAAATATATATTTGCCTGTAAACATATTCAAAAATGTCTTTTTCCTGCGTGTAGCCAGCAAATTAAATTATTCTCAAATCACCATTTTCTTTGTGCTTCTAGATGTGTTTAAGAGTCTGCTTGTTACCATCTAGTTCAACATATTATCTGAAATCATGCTCCTTAATAATCAGCAGGCCTATTTGTGATAAAGTCATTTTACAGGTTTGGTTGAATTTATATCCGTTATATGACTATGCAATTCGCTTTGGTTCTTTCGCAGAGAATAATCTTCCCATATATCTGACTTACCACTCTTGTCATTCCTAAAGCTGAAAGTCCATACCACGCATGCTGCGCTTCTTTGCGTCCTACACGGCTGTCAAAAAAGTAGAATTAGTGTAATTGTATGCTGCAAGTTACAGAGTACCAAAGCGTAGGATGCCTTGACGCGTATGATGCGAAAAGTAGGTCTACTTTCTACTTTTGTAAGCGTCATAAGCAGCGTACGAACGGGTCAGCTGATTTTGATAGGTTATTTTTATTTTAAAACTACAGAATGGAGGAAAAACTAATTGAAGCTGTAAAAAACCACGAAGTTCTTTATTTTATTTATTTATTTTATTCAACAAATTTACACTACAGCTGATCAAAACAAAAGCGTAATAAGCGTCGCATGTAACTTGAATTTCAGTTAAGCATATAAAGCGTATAAAGCGTATATGCGTACAAAGCGTTGACGCAAAAACGCGTGGTATAGACTTTTAGCTTAAGTTTTTGATAAGAACAAGCTAAATTGACTCATCGTTTCCACTACTTCTACAGCATCGATCCTACTGTTTCTACAGCATTTGCTACGTGAGTTATATCAGCGTGCAGACATCCTGCATATTGCATCGTTCCTGGTAGGGATTTGTATAAAAATACTGATTTCGTCAACAAAGATGCTGTTTTGGTTTTCATTTGGGTTAGGTAACGGCCATAGAGTTCAGTTTGTTTACCTAAAAAAAATTACCAGATAAACATAAACATTCATTGGATTCGATCACCGACACAGAACCATTTCTCGCAAATTTAACTTAATATCAGTCTGACAGTGTAGGCGAATCAATGGATGAAGGATCATATCCCGTTAAATTTTTCTTTGTACAGCTATATTAATTACATATTTCGGAAATAGCGTCTTACATTAGGTTTTAATGGGGTTTTCAAAAAGAAATTATTTTCATATTGTATTTTCGTTCATTTAAGACAAAACGTGATCTCGAGACACCACCTCAATGTCTAACATAGTTTCCTCAAATTGATTCTCGACCCTGTTCACTATCTTCAAATTGTCTGTAAAAACTAAGATCAATTTATTTTTATCGGTGCTCTAATTAAAAAGTCCACAGGAAGTTTGTTGTCGGTGATACTCGTATGTGTCATAATTGTTGCGAACCATAAACTTCACGCAATATAGGAAAATAATTCGCTGCCAAGAGTTGATGTATAAATATATATCCATTGGCATAATACCGAACAATACTTCTAGATTCGGAGATTTTCCAAAGGACAGAGCAAGCAGATGAATAAAAGCACGCAAAAGATAGAGGCACTCAGATGCTCGACACTCCGTTGCTATTTCCTTTAGCTTGATCTTAAAAATTACAAGAAGGCTGAGACCCTCAACAGTGCAGATCTTTTAAAAAATTATTAAGAACTAAATACACATCTCTTATGCTATTTAGATATTCAAAAAAATGTCTCATTCCCAAAACTTTTATAGTAATACTGGCGTGAACCTAAAGAGAATTTCTCTCTCTAAGCATACTCAATGTCCACTGACCAAAAGTAAAGTATTCCTTACGTTTTGTCTAAAATTCTTTAAAATAACTCCAACAGTAGGAGCAGCATAATCATTCCATAGGTGGAGTAACAACCTATCAGAGCCAGTCCTCAATTTTTCATCATTCAAATCATTCCCCATGATTTTTTCTCTTCGTATCGATGGATTGGACCTTGGGATTCACTACAATCCTTTATATACTAATACTATATCGGATTCTAAGGTATTGAAACTGTACACGATGAATTTTTTATCCGTATGCCCGGTTATCTGAAGATTCGCCTGGCCCTGTTAATGTTTTCAAAACCAAAACGTTTGAGAACACTTCTGTTTATGATTTCCCTGAATAAATACGATAATAAAGACAAATTTGAGTATTAAATTTTTACAAGGCATTCGAAAATGTGTTGCATGTCAGACTTAACATATATCTAAGTTTTTTACGCTAAGTATTGTCAAATAATGATTTCTATTTGTCTAAGTTTTTGTAGACGAAGTCTCATTCGCAATAATCAGTACTTACTCCATCCTTTAAACCCCAGTTATTCAATTCGATCAAATGCCAAACATTTTGGCGGTTGGTTGGCGAACTCAAAGAAAGGTTACAAAGATGAGGTGCTAAGGATGTTTCTTATATGTTGGTAAAATGACAATAATTTTTTTTTAAAGCGATGTGTGCGACATATTTAATGTGATTCTCTGTTAAAGAAATTCAGTTTTGTATGAATTTCGGACTACAGGGGAATTAAGAGTTATTAAATTATTGAAACTTTGGCAAACATGAATTCAAATACGATAAATCCATTTCAAATGTGTTTTCTTCCCTGGAAACTTATTTTCTATTTAAAGCACTTATAGATTTATTTTACATGCTGTAGGGTACTCTTTTAAGAAACATCATAGCAACAGCAATAACAATTATGTATGAACACAAATAAATCTACACAACTAATGAGGAATTTAAGAAAAAAATAATAATAATAATGAAACGATGTTGTTAATTCAGGCAAATTGGATTATTTAATAAGTTTATTGGTTAAATACTCTATACGACAACATAACAAAAGCAACAACATACAACAACAATCTACAATATAAACAACAAATCAAGCAATAAACATACCTATAACAACATCACAGAAACACAATAACAAAAAAAAAAAAGAACACTAAAACTAACAACAAAATAAAAAATATTATACGTAACCTTTGGCAACAATTCCTTTAAATAAAAAAAATCTCGTTTAAAATAAACCAACTGACAGTAAAAATACAACAACACAGTCACATTAACAACAACACTAATACGACCAGAACAGAACAAAAATATGTTTTGAAAATCATTCGTGTTAATTTCTCAGAATTACGATTTGATAAACACGTTTAAAGGTTTTTAGTTATAAGGAAATATTATTTAATGTGTTATGGATATGCGATATGGATATATGCACTCACTCTGCTTGTCGTTCTATGCTCTCTTCAACAACTCTGGATGAAGTAGAATAAATATAGGGACAACATTTGAACTGAAATGAAATGAATGAACGTGAATGGACAATATACAGTACTGTAATATATTACTATGAACGAGAAGAATTTTTTCTTAGCTGCAATAAAAGTGATTCTTTTCAGGAAGAATATCATCAACAAGAGGACGTGGCATCAATTTATTAGACTACATCTACTTCGTCAGACTATTAATAGTCAAATGTATCAAGTATTTTTGAAAGCAATGACATATCATAACTTTCTTTTATCCAGTTAAATTCATAAAATCATTGTTCATGAAAAGCAAAACAGCCCATTACTTCCACACATCCCTAGTTTTAGATAATCACTACCAATTTTCTCTGGACTACATTTACTTAGTTAGTTAAGCTGTAATTATAGTCCAAAACTTCCTGACGTAAAATAAAACAACCGAGTAGTTAAAACCCCACTAACCTAATTGTATGTAGAAAAATTGCTCTCTGGTGTTCTTGTCATAAGATCAGACCAGAAATTTGCATTACGCCAGATCATGAAAAAGGCGCAAAAAACATGAAGTTGCTTTTAAGACACTAATTAGAGAAAAGTTGTACATGATATTGTCGGGATTTCTGCAGAACTCGTGCGACTTTGCTTCATGAAGCTCCATGAAGTAAGAAAATAACCTCGTCGATCTATTTGAGACTACCCAAAGTTCAGAGAAGGAAATGCCAAATCGTGTGACTTCCTTAACCGAAAGGTAGTCCACGGTAATGAGTCTTAAAATCAAATTAATTCCCATCGTAGAACAGACTGTCGATAACTACAATTTTGAATTATGAAAGACTCCGATATAAATAGACTTTTTGGATCTTAAAACATATTACTACCTTCTCTGAATCAAGCGCGCTTGGGTTAGCTTTTCACAACCTCAAAAAGTGTTGGCTAAATGACTGATACTTTTTCGTTAAGGTGCTATGGGACCACCGAAGTTGGGCGTTGCAATACACTCAGAATATTATGTAGTTAACTGTTTGTAGTTTAATAAAAAAGTTTTCCGTTCCATTTAAAAATAAAGGAAGATACATTTATTTTTCAAAGAAACATCTATATTAACTTTTTTTATACATTTATTAGAAATTATTTACTATCATTTACCGATTTTTTTCAGTTTCATTTATTTTTTTCATTTGTTTGAAATTTAATAAAAATTTACCCACAAAACGGAAACTTGTGGTTTATTTGTGTCCGTAACAGTTATTACAAATTTAAATTTTGTTTGCTGTCTGTTTCAAAAAAAAATATTCAAAAAATTTCAATTTATTTTTTTATTTAAATTGGTTATATATATACAAAATTTTTCAATACAATTTACAAGAACTTCAAAAACACACATACATATACAAATACATTAACACAAAAAGTGTTTATAGCTTCATATGCATACATACATTTTGTATTGTACGAGTATATTAAAAAAAACAAAAAATACAAAAACGGAAATAATTTCAAATAAATGAAAAAACATTTATTTTTTAAGGATTGGTGGGTAAAATTTTGACATTTATTTTAACTGATTATATCAGTTGTTTCTTACGGATGTGTCAGTTGAATAATCAACATTTAAAAATAAATAACAAATGGCATTTAATTTAAATGAAAATTAAGTAGACCGGTTTTTAAATGAAATATCATTTCTTTTAAATGATATTTTCAGTTATTTTAACTTACAAACTTTTTTAAGTGTAATATATGAGTGATAGAAAACTGATACTAATTATTTTTTGAAATTGATGCTGCTGCCGCAAGGAATCGAACGAACAACCTTCGGTATAAGAGTCCAACGCTCATAACCCCTTAATTTTTCAAGCGAAGATTTTTGTCATTGATGTCTGTGCCACGGAGTGCTTACACTTAAAGACAATTTTTTTATCATATTTATGAAGTAGTTCAAATATTTTGGTTTTATGTAACGTTTCATAATATTAATGATACATTTCATAAAACTCCGAAATTCTTAGGAAATTGGTTATCATATTTACGCAGTTAAGATTTAATAAGTAAGGATTTCATGCTTTTTATAAAGAATAAGGACCATATAAACGGTTGTTTGAGAGGGTCGAGGCGACCCTTGTCCCTTGACAGAGCTATTTAAGCACCTTAATGATATACTTGATTGGGCACTGTATTCTCGGGTACTATCGACACAAGCTGAGTCAACCAAACACTGATATTTGTAGGTTTTGTGAAATGGAGTCCGAGAAGTCAGAACATATTCTCTACGAATATTCTAAGCTTTGTTTGAAGTGTAAGGTTTGTGGGTCATCGCTCCTCATTGCTTTTGGGCATTTGGGATACTTCGCCTAACAGGTCAATTAGTTTTATTATTAGGAAAACTCTAGGCAGAACAAATTACAACTTGGTAGATAGAGCTGTCTAACTATTTGATGCAAAATATATGAATAGTGTTGTCTAATTGATTCATGTAAGGAAACTATAAGGACTAATGGAGTTAGCTTTTCTAATTTTAATCCCATAGTAGAAGTAGAGTTTACTTTCCTTTTTTGCAATTTTTGGTATGTTCTGTAGTTAGATGAATTGTTAGAATTGACTTTCCCTATTCGATCCTTTGCTTATTAGAGGGACTGTACACTCACAATATTATTTCGTTAAAAACAACTTAAAATACATATTAAATTAATCGAAAATACAATCAAAAAGAGGACTACTGATTTTCCATAATATTCAACCCATTTTGTTGTTTATTTTTAATCATTGTTTAATAATCGACAAAAGTAAAAACAAAAGAAAGTCGTTTAAAATAACCATCAAATTTTTACCGACAAAAAGTTAGAAAAAACTACTCTTATGGTTTGTTTTTCAAATTGAAAGTTTTTTTTTATTTGCATGTAATTACAAAACAGAACACAACACATGCATATGTATATATTTTTATGGACTTTGTGTGTGTGTGTGTATATTTGAATAATTTCTTGTAATTTTTATTTAAATAATTTTGTATATATACAAACTATTTTGGTAAAAAAACAAAAAGAAATTATATGAATTTCTATTTTTGGAAGCATAAAATTTTACATTTAACTGAAAATATCAACTCCTACTGAATGTCTGTAAATTTTTATAGTTTGTTTTTTGAATGACTGATTCAAATAGTTAAAAAATATATTTCTATGAATTTCAATTGATTCTTTTTTTAAAAACAAACTTTACGTATTACTTTTTAAATAAACTACAGTCGGTAACGGAAAATATATTGCGAGTGTATAGTTCGCTTTAGTTATTCGGACTTTTTGGTCGTGCTCTGTCACAGTGTTAAACGGACTGTTAGATTTGACTTTCCTTTCTTCTTACTTTTTGATCTGTCCGCATTTTTAAGGAATGTTAGAGTTGACTTTTCTGAGTTATGTCTTTTTGCTTGTACTCTGTCCCGGATTTTTAAGGACTGTCAGAAAAATAATATGTATGAGTATTTCTACCCCTTATAAATATTGATTTTTATAGAAGCTGTATATATGAAGATGAGTATTTTATACTTTTCCTAATTGTTATTCTTTGCTTTTGTCTGGCTCTGTTAAGTAATTGTTCTGACACTAGATTTTCAAAATCTTTCTAATCTCTCAAATGTCCAAAATTTGACATATGTTTATATAAAAGCTCGCAGGGAAAACATCAACAGATCCCACACAATATATCGGATTTTTCATCGGTATAAAATAAAGCTTTGATACTTTTTACATCCAGAATCTATTTTAAGCCAATTAAAATATCAGGTAAATAAAAACCAAGCATAATTTGTTAATATACAATAATATTTTTCAAATTCTTTAAAAAAATATATATTTTAAATTACCTATCCCACCTTTGAACTGTTGAAAAAAGAGAATTTGCAACACCACAACATCGTTAAAAGATTAAAAAAAATCTTTCCTAATCCAATTACCACACACTGTAAATGTTTAGAAAAAAAAATGGATGGATACAAGAGTCGAAGAAATATATTCAGTAAATAAAATATATTGGTGGGTGTAATTTATTATTAATTATTACACAGACGAATGAACCTGAACCAAAAAAAAAAAAAAAAATATTATGGAAAAAGAAACGTATAAAGAAAAGAAAAAAGCAAGTGAGTTTATTTGGTAAACTACTTGCACTCCGTGTATGTACAACCACAGGGAATATTGAAAATGAATGTTGTTAAAAAAAAAACTAAAAAATAAAATAAAACTGTGGAAAATTGTAACAATTTCACACTAACAATTTCTGAAACAGCTTCCTATGCACCCAGTAAAAGAATCATAAATGTATTTCATTTAAAAATTCCTGTATATTCGTTTAAGTTAAGGTGTTTGTATAAATGTATTTGTATGTTTATTGTGTTTGCATGTGTTTTCTTCAGTCTTCAGACGCCTAAGGATAATAATTCAAGTGTGTTGCTGTTTTTTTTTTTTGTTGTTCTTGTTACTGCTGTTGTGTATGTGTGTGTATGTGTAAACGTGTTTGTTTTTTATTTGTTTGCTGATTATGATCATCACGCCATCATCAACGATATCATCAATTGATTATCGATTATTAATTGTATACACACATTTTTTATTTTAATCACAATGTTAGGGAGATTCGCATGATGGCAAAATTTGTAATATTAATTTAAAATATTATATTATATCTCTCGTTTTCGCAACTATTTACAGCAAAAATTATAAAAAATCCTGCATTCAGCTCTGGAAGCCTGGTATTGGAGGAGACTTAAGACTTTGTTCCATCAAAATTGTCATTTTTTTCCTTTTTTTCGATAAATTCCGATTTTTTAATAAAAACCTTAGGAAATTCAACTAAAGCCCTAATGGCTGTCACTGTATGGTGTGCTGTTTTCGCTGAAGGAGTCATCGGACCTTTTTTCTTCGAAGACGTGGCGGGCCAAACAGTTACTGTGAATGGTGAGCGCTACAGAGCAATGATCAACGAGGGCGCCTAATCTCCCGTTTTGGCGATTTGCACTGGCCAGCAAGATCGCCTGATTTGACCGCTCCAGACTTCTTTTTGTGGGGCTTTTTGAAGTCGCGGGTTTATGTCAACAAGCCTCAGACTCTTGCAGCTCTTAAAGACAATATCCGTTAAGAATGTGAGGACCTATCGCCGGAAGTTTTGGCCAAAGTGATGGAAAATGCCATAAAAAGGGCTCAACTGTGGCGGCGGCCATTTACATGACATCATATTCTCGACTTGATGTAAAAAAAATTAAAAGACCAAATAAAAATAATCCACAAGAAGAATCAAAGTTTCTCATTTTTTTTTTAAATACAGCCAAAAAACATCGGGAGGTTATTTTTGCGCCACCCTATAAAGTATATCTATAAAGTTTAGTTCGCCTTTTCGAAATCCGGATCTGACATTAATACCAATAACAACGTCAACCCATACATATAATACGCAAGGATTCAATTGTATGAAGGAAAAATAAGTACAAATATTTAAAATAAGTTTTCTGTTATAAACTATTACACTCCGCGGGACTATCCGGATCCTCAATTAGTCTGTTTCCCAGATGTCTAATTCGTCGCTTCTAAAATATACTAGAGTAGATGATGCACTGTCAACTCCTCGTCCTTTCCAGCCTCTCCTGAATAAACCAAGCTCGCTGCTTCTCGGCATAGAAAAAGAGATTCTTGTGCTTGCAGATCATCTGCTTAACGAAAGTAAGGAGAGTTCTCGTTTTGCTATAGGTTCAAATTTACCTCACACTTGTTCTCGTATCCATATTCGATATAAATCTGATCACTCCGAACTGCTCCATCGAAGGAACCAGGACATCCATTTGTATCGAATTGCTTTCTGGTTCATAGTGTTCATCGCAAATTAATCAGGTAATTTTTTTTCCCATGACCATCACATGTCTCGGGACCCATGCCATTCGTGACGATGGATTTGCCCAATGGATTCAATACACTTCGATCTTATCGCATTGTATTCCAAAAACTAAACTCATACAAAGGAAACTAACCAAATATGTTTTGGGAGAACCAGACCAAACCGCTAAAGCTAGGAACTTGGAAGTTGGTAGGTAGTTTCCTCCTCCGCCACAGAAAATCTCCTCCTTAACAGCCTGATCAAACCCCTTTTTCTACAAATTTGTATTTCAAATGTATATTCTATGAAGAGTGGGCTAATTCACGGATAAGGTACTTTTTATTATCTCCAGGAAAGTGGCAAAAAAGAGGAAAACTCCCCTTCTTAACTGTGCGCAAACGGCTTTGGCTAGAAATCTGAAAAAATGTTTTGGTAAAAATGTGGATTCAAAAGAGGTGTGTTACCTTAACGGTCGGCCCAGACTGCTTTATCTAGAAAGTTGATATTTCGAATATGTGTTCCCTAGAGTATGGACTATTCTACTAAAATGTTTTATAAATTTTCTCCAGGCACGAGGTAAAAAAAAAAACATTCAAAAGAGGAAAAATTTGATACTCAACTGCCTGCCCAAACCGTTTTGGTCAGCAACCTGAAATTTAAAGAACAAGTGGAATTAAAACACTAAAAGTCGGCATAGAAATGAAACAGGACGGTGTTCAAATGTCAAAATTTAAAAAAAATAAAAAATCTTTTGAACACATTTAAGAGGACTAAAAATTGTTGAACACAAAATAAGATTGAAGCTTCAAGTTTTAAAAAGTCTCCTGTATGATGCAAGGACATGCAGTATTTCATTAGGGTATCTTAGATTCTAGAGATTTCATCCAGATCGCGGCATAGATAATCTATCAAGCAACTTGCCCTTGGAAGCGAACGAGGCGGACAATCGCACATAA
The DNA here is from genome assembly GCA_949748255.1 of Eustalomyia histrio. NCBI lineage: Eukaryota > Metazoa > Arthropoda > Insecta > Diptera > Anthomyiidae > Eustalomyia > Eustalomyia histrio. Next base: position 7,117,331 of record OX456523.1, read on the forward strand.
TATGCTTCACCGACTCTCTGTCCCCCGGTACCTCACAAAACCTACAATTATCACACGCCAGCTTTCCCGCCCTCTTGACAAGAACTGCAGTCCAGCAGTGACCCGTCAGTACCCCCAACAGAATTTTACAATCGCTTCTGGTTAAATATAACAGAATACCCGTCGCCTTAGGATTGTAACCTCCACATAATCCTCGACATTCTGCACGTTCTGGTTTTCCAACAAACCGCTTCAGTTCTGCCCATTACAGTGAAGTCTACGTCACGTTTCAAGAACTGGAGTGGCACACGAATGTCCATCGCCCTTTCGCTAGGCAACTGGACCCCACGCTTCGCCAGCTCGTCCACAATCTCGGTGCCCACGAGAGTGCACAGAGTCTTTCTAAAAAGTCCTTGCACCCTTGGACAATCGATAAATATGTCAATTCGACGGAGATCGCCGCTTGACTATCAATATAGAAATTAACCTAGGAACTAACATAATTGTATCAGGGACAAAAGCAAGGTCACGTCAAGGCCGCCAGAACTTTCGCCTGAAAAATGATTCAGTAATCGTAAAGTTTATACGACTTCTTGATACCCAGCTCTCGATAGAAGACCGCAACACCAACTCCCTCGCCCATCTTAGAACCATCATCGAAGAAATTAAAGATTCTATGGACAGGGCGAAGACCTGCCTACCATCCTAGTGACGAGTGTAAGTGCATGTCGCCCTAGTTTGTAATTTTTAGTTTTGCAACACACTCATCTTTATACGTGAATACCATTAATTTACCAATTGCTTTTAAACAAAGAAAAGAGTAAAGATAAAATATGAAAGACTGTATATCAACAGCCTCATTTTAACTACCCGCGGTAATTTATCAATTCATGCGTTATAATTAAGAACACATAATAAATTTTTAAATATTTTTGTATTGTATTTTCATTATCATTTGTAATAACGTTGCATTATTATCTTTTATATTTTGTTGTTTTTTTTTTTACTACACTTAACAAAACTTATAATTAAAAACTTAAAAGATATGTACAATTTTAAAAGGTTTTAAATTAAATTAGACTTAGGCGCTAAAAAAAATTAAAGGAATACAAATAAGTTGAGAGTATAAGAATGAATTAACTAATAGAAATTATTATTATTGTTTTTAAAGAAGAAGAGTAAATGTTTTAAATTTGAAGCTTGTCTCTAATTTAATATATACACTTCACATAACTTAATTAGTAATTTATAGATAAAAAAAATCAATCTAATATTATCCTTACAGATAATAATAGAAATATATCACAAGTCACAACTAAAAACTTAGAATATTTTATAATACATTCATGCCCTCATTCATTTACATACATACAAAAAACAATAATCATAAATTCTTTCAATTAATAACTTTATGAAATAATTATGTAATTGATTCAATTACTGATTAATATTGACTACAACGTGTGATAGTTGGAAATTTTTAATTCGAAGAATTTATGATATATTTATATTTTTGTGTAGTATTTTCTCTTTCTTCAACTTTCAACAAATAATAAATAAATAAGGAACTCACAACACGCCCAGGAGACTGCCTTTATTGAACAGACTTTGTTTTTTTTTATACAATTTGGTATTTACACTCTTTAAGTTAGTAGATGATGCGGATGACGAGGTTAAATTTTTTTGTAGGTTTGGGAATTGCCAGAATCCATAGTTTTTGCTTTTTAATGACTTTGATCAAATTCGTGTTCATCATCACTGCCACAGTCATCCATTTCCATGTCGATTAGTTCATCATCATCTTCATCACAGCTGGCATTTTGTGAGTTACGATCGGAACAACCTTCTTTGCCATCTTCCTGCTGCATTCGTTTATGTTTGGTGCGACGATTTTGGAACCATACTTTAACTTGTGTCTCCGATAGGTTGAGAGACTGGGCTAAAGCTTTTCGTTCGGCTCCTACAACATATTGATTACTTTCGAAGGCATGTTCCAATTTTAAGAGTTGTGAAGGTGAGAAAGCGGTTCGTATGCGTTTAGGTTTTCGGAAAGGTTGTAGTAAGAAATCTAAAATGATAAGAAAAGGAAAATAAATTAATTTAATTTTAGAAATAGTTGAGATAAACCCAGCAAAAATTTTTATTATATAATGAAACTAAAAGTATTTACTACATACTTATAATTTGGAGTCACTACTGGTTACTTTTGTTAGACGAACTCGTTTTTGAAAAAGTAGTCAAGCTTACTCCCGACTACTTATTTCATTAGAAAAATAACGTTATATAGTTTACACTTATTTTTTAGTTACATAAGTCCAGGAGTAAACTTTATTTATTTTTTTTTTAATTTCCAAGCACTTTTAAATTTTGTTTCGTTGCTTACTTTTGACGATTGGGGCCAAAATAAGTTTAAAGTTAAAAATTGAGTGGGTTTGCTCATAGATTATTCCTTTTGCCAAGATAATTTTTTGTGCCGTGAAAATGCGAAATTTGTGCGTGAAAACGAAATTGGTCTCACAAGTGATCCGTTGAGGGATTTTTATACAAAGTAAGAAGGTCGAATTTTTAAGATTTTATAATTTTTAAAACCACTTTTGTAGAAATTTGAATAATATCCGAAAGCAAAGCGTTCTTTATAACTTCGGTTGCATGTGACTTGATTATTTCCCTATAGAAGTCACCCAATTTGGAGACGAAATATTGGAAAATAAATAATCATTATTATTTGTATACAAACAATTGAGATCTTGTCAATTTAAAAGAATAATATAATACTTTCATAATTTCTTTCAAAAGTGCGCTAAAAACTCCGCTCAGTGACTTCCAAAAATGAAAAATGCTTCCAACACTAAAAATATAAAGTTTCTACTTTAATTTCAGACTTTTGTGGGCACATTAAAGGTTAAAACATAATTCGGTTAAGTGAATTAAGCTTTGTTTTGGTATAAAAAGGAATTTTAGAAATTCAAAATTTTTAAATTTCGTTTAAACTGATAACTATTTAACAAACCCAACGTTATAAACAATTTTGGAGAACGGATTAGTGATCAGCATAAAAATACGTTACGAAAATCAATTGATTTTTTTTCTAGAACCAGTATACCGATTCCATATGATTTGCAAAGCTGCCAATCGATGATAAAATACTCTGCACTTAATTATAAGTAATCATAACAACTTATAAATTTTATAACTTAACAGCTTCGCAAACTATTCAGAATCGGTATACAGATCTAAAACATATTCTAGCACTTGTTTTGGAATTAATTAAAATTTATACACACTAAAAACTTGTTGTTATCAGCGCATAATTGAGTCGTTGCAACCGATAATTCAAACCAATTTTTAATTGAAGAATAATAACATTTTTTTGGGTATAGAATTATGTTACTTGTAAAGTTTCGGAACTTGTTTTGCGCTCAGGTTGGGCGCCATGTAAATCAACAAGAAAAGTCTGTTATGTGGTTAACTCCAAATTGGATGAAATTTAAATATGTGATAAGAGGGGAGAACGAAACATATTTATGTGCCTCTTTAATTTTAAAATGTTGATGCCAGAATACTGCAAATATACAGAATGTACATCGAGCCAAGCATTGAGTCAATCATAAAAGTACCACACACTACAAGTCTACTAAAGGGCCCAAAATGTATTTTAAGATTTTTATTTATTAACCTTTTTTTTGTTTTTAAATCGAAAAAATGCTTTGTTTAAATAAACTGTCAAATAAAATCTAAACTTATGGTATGAGGTACGTTTATGATTGGCTCGATGGTTCGATACCTTCAACTCTGTACAAGTACATGCCATATATTTTTGAAGTATCCTTTGTTAAAGCGTACTTTGAAGATACATATATCCAGTGAAGTACAAACAATATTAAAAAATTTTTTAATAACAAACAGTTTTAAACAACTTTCAAGCTCACTTTGAACCTACTAAATATCAGTTTGGGCGAAAGTTTCTTAGATTTGTCCAAATTTCATTGACTCTGCTTATAAGTTTACAAATAGTTCTTTGTCAATTTATTTATAATTACTATATACTTACTTCCTGGAAATCTATGAGGAAACATTCTGCCATGTCGTGTTATTAACCAGGGATATAATGGATAACTATCACGTGGCATACCCGGTCCTTGCATGAACTGTGCAGCATGAGGAGGTAAACCTGCAGCGGCGGCAGCAGCAGCAGCTGGTCCTAAAACATGACCGGCTTGCAACGCCATTTGAAATTGAGCGGCGGCTATCAGATGCGGATTATGTTGAGGTGGTAATTCTGGAGGTGCATTAATGTAAGGAGCCAAAGCCTTAATATCTGGCATGCCTGGTTGGGCGCCATGTGGTGGTGGTGGTGCCTGCCCAGGTCCCATAGGGAAAGGTCTAAGAATATTTGAGGGTGGCATACCAGGTACTAACATTGGCATAGAACCGGGTGTCATGGTCGAACTTGGTAGTTTACCATAATGTTGTGGTGTAGCTGGACTATTGCACACATTTGTGGGCGGCGGGGAGGCATGAGATGATGACTGAGGTGATACTGATTTTGGTGGTGTGTGAGGTGGCTGATGACGTTGTGCGGGATTTTGTTCATTAACTCTATCAGGAGAACGTTCACGTTTTAAACTACTGTGATGGTGATGATGTTGATTTTGGTGTTGATGTTGAGATTGTGAAGATGACTCATTATCTGGCGATAAACGTGTTTGGACTGGAGGACTGTAAGGACCATTGGGGGAATTCATTTGAACTGCAGCCTGTGCTGAATTATGTAAACGTTGTATAATATCCGAGATATCGGGTTTTTGAGAATTTTGTTGTTGTTGTTGCTGCTGCTGTTGATGTTGCATTAACAAATGTTGATGCAAAGCCTGTTGTTGGGCCATCGATAACTGATGAGCCATATGAGGATGTTGCGTCATTAAATGAGGATGCTGTAAACCCGCTAAAGAGGTCATATTTGCTGGAGGTGTTTGCGGTGGTGAGGAGGGATTGTTTGTGGAATTATTATCATCCGAATTTGTACTAGTAGAACCATTTAGTGTTTCACCGACGGTATTTGCATTTACGCTATTAACATCATTACCTACAATCGACTCAATGCTAAAGCCGATCTTTTGTTTAGGCGTTGGCATCATAACTGCTGATGTGTGTACCGGCGGAATCATTTTAGTCATAAATACACGTTTTAATTAAGCGCTAGGCGTCGGCGATTTTTAAAACCCAGTTTAAACTTGTTCGTATTTTCGTATGGTGTTAACTTTTTATCAATTCTTTTAATAATAATTTTTTATTAATGAAAAACTTTTAGTCCTTTTTCAAAGTTTTCCTTTAGGGTAGTTTTATATTCACTTGTTTTGTTTATATTAATTTAAAATCATAAAATTTTCTTTGTTAATATCTCTTTCTTTCATAAATATTTTCTTTTTGTTTACGGAAAGCTTTAAAATTTTTTTCAAAAGAACTCACTTTTGTATAATTTTCTTTATTTTTTTTTTAATTGAATTATTTTATTTTCTTTAATCACGGACGTATTCTCTTTCACGCGTGTTTACTCAACGACAAACGATGTCAGAATAATTCACAAATACTCAACGTTAGTACTAAGTATCCGCAGTGGGAATTTTACCTCGCTCTTAGTGCTCTTTAGTAAATTTAACTGGCTTCATTAACAAATTCTCTTTATTATGCTGGATATGTTTTATACTCTTTCCCACAATATAATTTACCGCTATTAACCATTTGTGCCATCTCTCTTTTTGTTAATTCAACCATTCGAAAGTGTGGATTTTATCTAAATGGGATTTCACTAAACACACGAATGAATACAGTATATATCTTTCCCATTTAATTGCTATCTCTTTTTCTCGTTCATTGGACAATAGGATAAATCGTTTAACTAACATGTCTGCTTTTGGTGTTTATTTTATTGCTATTGAATTGAATATTTTTGTTCCAGGGGAGGCGTTTCCACTTTTAATAGTTACATTTTACGCCCGTTAAAAGATTTTTATGCTTATAATGTATTTGTTGTTGTTACTTTTGCATATGGCTTCCGATAAATGGTGTTTTTAGTTAAAGAGACTCGTAGTAAGTTTTTTACTGTTGTTGTTAGTTGGAATCACTTTTTGTTGTTGTTGTTGTTTAAACTAAAACGGAGTGTTATTGTATGGATAGATGATTGCTGGTGTTGTTGTTGCTGTTGTTATTTATTTAGATGGATCCTAAATAAACATTACCAAGCACCACCATTCATGGAGTTGTCGTCATTTAGATCAATAAGTAAATTAACGAGTTTCATTATCGTTGGTTACCTCTTGTGGGTTAGAGTAGATGTTAGAGATGTTACATGTAGTAGAGTGTTGTTGTTGTTGTTGTTGTAAGTGGTTATTATGGTTGATGCTACTAGGAGCAGTAGTATGTTGATAGTAGTGGTGTAGTAGTAGTAGCAGTAGTAGTTTGTCCTTATATATTTTCACTGTATCTATTGCATCTTCTCTGTTCAGCTGCTCATTTATTTTCAATTGCTTCTATTTTATTTTATTTTTGGCATGGCTGCTATTTGATGATGCTGCTGTTGGGGTGCCAGAGTGGATTTAATACCCATTTAGTTTGTGACATTTTGTTTGTCTTTTTTTGTTGATACTATACACAAAAAAAATGAAAGAAAGAAAGAAAGAAAACTCTTTTAAAATGAGGATGATATTTAATTAGTTTACATTTTCTTTTTCATCTTCATTCAATGTGTATGCTTTTAATTAAATTACATTGTGATGATGACAATATATTAAAATGTATTTATTTTAAAGGATAATAATGGAAAAAATGTTTACATGTAACAAATTTTTCAAAAGTTATGCATGTTGAAATTGCATGCAGAAAAATTACATTAAAAAATATGCAGTTTAATTTACTGAACTGCTTTAGTTTTCCAGATAACGTGTAAAAGTTAAAAAAAAATATGATTAGCTTATCAATCGAGTCAATATTTACTATCATTAACTTAGGAATCTGTGATAATAATTTGTTATTTTCACCACGGTAATCTTAAATATTCAATTCAGACAAATACAAAGATAGTCTCTTTGTGGATTCTCTTAAATTTGGATGAAATTTGGATATGTGAAAAAGGAAACGGAAGATATAACCAAGTATATCTTTTTTTTTTAGCAATTTTATTTAATTTGTAATTTCTATAATGCACGTGCCTTTCAACAACATACAATTTGTGTTTGTCAGCTCAGCGGTTTTGCAGATAAATTGAAATTTCATTATGCGAAAAAAATTGTTGGTTTTTGTTTGATTTTGTATTTTGGGTTCTTTTAAAGAATTTTCAAAAATAAAAAAAATCCGATCAGCGGTTTCGCAAATACAAAATAATACTCGTATGTTAAAAACATTATGTTCGCAATGAAAAAACTGTAAATTTTGGGGAAAAAATTTAACTCATCTTGTTATACGGATTTGACATGATGCGAAATATCGATTCCGAAACCAATAAAATGTTAAATTTACTCTTTTTTATTCACTGATCTTAAAATCAAATGCGTACCTAGAGGCAGGAGAACGCGAAAATGATTACAAATTAATTTTTGATAAATGAAAAACAAACGCAAAATTCTTCTTAAATATTCCACTTTTTGTTCGGTATGATCTGTAGGATAATGGAGTATAATTATCTAAGGCCCTATTCTAGAATGTATTATATTGGAAACCGTTTCTAAAACTTTTGTCTGTCTAGTTCTTAATTGTCAAGTCAACTAAACTTTTTTTTAGAAATCGGCAAATTATTTTTAAAATTTTTTATTTCTAAAAATAAGTTAAGACTTTTTTTTATCGATCAAAATCATGGAGCTTTGGCTTCGTGTTGGAGAAAATATTCGTTATATATTGTGAAAGGAAAGTATATAATCTTTAACTATGGAGGTGAAATATTTGGCCATAGTCATTTTGACGTGGTGGTAAATTTTATCCCTTTTAATTTTACTAAAAATTTTGAATTTCTTCACAATTTTTTTTTAAAGCTACAACATTTAAAAAAAAACAATATTTTTTTTATTAATTTTAACAAAACAAATACATTGTTTCACAAGTTTTCTTTTTTATTTACTTAAAAATGTAAAGAGGGGGTAAAATTTACCACCACCTCCACAGTTAAAGATTAATATAAATTTAAATATACGTTTTATAATCAGTTAATACCTTTGTACGTATACACTTAAAATATTTTGTAAGTTAAAATAACAGAAAATGCCATTTACAAGAAATGATATTTCATTTAAAAACTGTTTTACTAAATTTTCATTTAAATTAAATGGATTTTGTTACTTTTATTTTTAAATGTTGTTTAAACAACTGAATCATCAAAAAAAAAATCAAGTAAATGTTAAAATTTTTCTTACCAATTTCTTAAAAAATAAATGATTTTATTATTTATTTGAAATTGTTTCTGTTTTTTTATTTTTTCTATCTACAAATTATATCAATGCATGGCTATAGACATTTTTCGTGTGAATGTATTTCTGTATGTATGTGTTTTTATGAAGTTCTTGTAATTTGAATTGAAATAATTTTGTATATAAGCAACCATAAAAAACCATAAAAAACATATTGAAATTTTTGGAATATTTTTTTTTTTGAAACAGACAGCAAACAAAATTTAAATTTGAAGCAACTGTAACGGAAACAAATAAACCACAAATTTCCATTTTGTGAATAAATTATGATTAAATTTCAAACAAATGAAAAAATAAATAAAACTGAAAAAAATCGTTAAATGATAATAAATTATTTCGAATAAAAGTAGAAAAAAGTTAAAATAGATATTTCTTTAAAAAATAAATGTATATTCCTTTATTTTTAAATGGAACGGAAAACTTTGTTTTTTAAACTATAAACAGTAAACTACATAATATTCTGAGTGTACCTTTAGGTGTCCCTAATAAATAGAATGAAAATACTAAATTTTACTGAATATTTGCGATGAACAAGATCTAAAGATTTTTTCCTAAAAAGCCAAGCCAAATAACACGCTGAATTTTTGTAAATATTTAGAAAATATCCGAATGTTTTTTATATATAAAAAAATAAAAAATTGGGTGAATTTAGCAGAAACTGAGTAATTTTTTTACACTACATATTCATAATTAGTTCTGATTTTTATAAAAATTTTGATAGTTTTTTTTTTCAATTTGTCCATTTAAAATTTGATTGACTTAGTCAAATAAAATCTTTTTGATTTTCTGCGATTTTTGCTGGCCCTGTAACAATTTAAAGGTGATGGGTTAAATAATTTGTTCACAAAATTTTATTATTCTAAAGTCAAATCTCATCAGTTTCATTAACAATTTTGTTATATTTCTATTGACCATTTTTGCAACTTTTGTAAAAAGACAAAAATGCCAGTTATGCCCTTTTGCATTTTAGCTGCCGATAAACATATTATTCTTTTTAATAAACATACATGTTTGAAGCTAGATTTCTTGGAATTAACTTCTTATTTATAATTAAATATATTGTATTTTTTGCAAATTATCTAGATTAAATTACTCTGATAAAAACTTGTTTCAAATTATTGTTTAACTAGGAAATAATATGTCAACTTTGACAACTGATGTTATATTATACAATAAATTGTAGTTACAACAATAAAAAAATTACTAAGCATATTAGTTTTAATAATTAAACTTTTATGTGTTATTTTTTTCAAAAACAAAAACTTGTATTCTATCATGATCTGAACATAAATACGCGTGAAACAAATTAAACAAAAAAAAAAAAAAAACTTTCCCAACAATCATTAAGTGTTGATTACGATGGCAAATTATGTATAAATGTTCGTTCATCAGATGTGTTGTCATATAATTATTATTATTATTATTATTAAAAATTTAAAAAACAAATAAACAAAAATATAAAACAAAACTAAAGAGTCGTTTTTACCATGTCAAGTTAATCAATTAGTTATTACCAAAATCTCAACAATTGTTGCCAGATGTATTTTCAATAACTTTTAAACTCACACATAAAAATTAAATTGCAACCGAATTGAAAAGTGTATATTGGTTGCGACAACCAATAAATTCGTTTAGTCCAACTAAATTCAAATGTGATTACTGAATATTTGTTGAAACCAAGTTGTTTTAACCAAATTTTGTTGTGGAGACCAATATTCTGTTGTACTAACCCATTCTAACCCATTTTCGTTGCAGTAACCGAATTTTATTTGGAAACTGACAAAATTAAATTTCTATATTTTCCCCATTATCAAAACAACATTAAATAAGATTTCCAATGATATAATTTATAAAATCAAAATTTCCAACTCACTTAAACGAATGTCGTGAAAGCGAGCTTTAACAAAGAAAAAAAACAAGACTTCATAAAACAATGCCGCATGGGGCAAAGTGTGTTGTTTTATTTTAATTGCCAACATTAAATGACAATTTATAATGAAATTGCGTACAGATAAAGACAAAAGCTTGACTAAATATAATATTCCATTCCACATAGACGGGTAAACTTAATCGCACACTAAACTTTTAGTTTAAGCCAGAGACTCATTAATTTATTATAACGATAACCTTTTGTTGCTCTCGGCATATTTGTATGTTTTTTGTTGAATGTTTTAATCAAATTACAAACAAATATTATAAAATAAGTTACAATGAAATATAATCGTATATGTATATTTTTAGCTCTCTTCAATTTAAATTAATAATCCTTTACACGTTTTTATTGTATAAATAAAATGCTACGGTTAATAGTGTTACTGATTTGATTTCATATAAATATTTTTTTTTTTTTTATTCAAAATCTGTTGTTTTGTTTTTTAAACATAATTTTGTGTTAAAGTGCCAATGTAATTTGTTTGCAAATGATTTCAGCAAAACCATAAATTATAATATAAAATAATAAAATGTTTTTCATATTTCTGGTTCATAAATATTAACATGTGTTAACTTTATACTCTGCCACTACCGATTGCGATAATGTGGAGTACGCGTTGTCATATTTGTTTTTTTAATTTTATACGAGTATTTTCAATGCTTTGTGGTGCTCGTAGTCTAATTATACTTTTTTTTTGGCACATGTTTAAATTGATAATGATCGCTGGTTTCTGATCAATTTTAACATGCGATCTATTATAATCTGAATTTATGATATGAGACAGATTTGTGATATTTCATTGTGTTATATTTATTTTTACGTAAATTGAATATAAAGTATAAATAGTTAAAAATTATTAATTTCTTTAAGGAATTTTTATTGAAAAATTGACATTATTATTAATTTTTTTTGTCTATTATTTAAAGTAGCATTCGAATTGTATAAATAATTGCCAGTCTTCCTAGGCCCTGCCAATGGGCATTTTTGATTTGGTTTGATATTCACATAGGGTGTATCTGGATAGGGATATTTTTATTCAAACTTTAAAAAATAAATAATTACACTGTCCAACAGCATTTTTGGAACAGAATAGCGACCCTATAATTCTGAAAGGGTATGTTGAGTAGATCATTTTTGTAGAACAAACTTATGGTCCAGCACGTCTGAGTATTTTTTTACAGTGGGTCAAAGTTTTCATTTTTCGGTCGAAGGAAGCATTATACTATATGAAAAAAATGCTGTAAGTTAATGTCTGAGAGAATTCTTATGGTCAGAGTTGTATTGTGGAAGTGTATGAGGATTATTTTTGTGGAAGATCTTAACCCTCTAACTGGTCTCTTTATGGGTCAATTTGACCCTTTTTTCGAGGAAATCAAAAAATATCCTTTAAAAAAGGACATTTAAGGATTAAAATATTCTACGAAAATGTTTGCCGGAAAATTTCAGTGGGGGTCACCAAAGACACCATTGTTGTAAATAAAGCTCTTTACGATTAATTGGCAAAATTACACGCCAACTTCTATAAAAAAATTATAATTTTGTTTTAATAGTGGTTCACAGCGCACTTCTGGTAAAATGACATTATTTGTTGCTTCGTATGTCATTATCGCGTAGTGCCTTTGGCTTCAGGTTCAATCCATGTAATAGGCGCAGAAAATGGCAGCGCCTTAGTACCGCCTTTGTACCAGGTCAAAAGACCACTTTCGCAAGTAGTACATACGGTTTTTGGTATCCAAGCTTCAGATAAAAATCGTATTCCAAAGAAAAGAAAATATGGTTCTTCAATTGTAGGGAATATCTTTCTTCTGCTTTGATGGTGCGTAAAATGTCCACAAATAAAACAAAACCAATCTCTTAATTTGCAAACAGAATCCGCCATGCTTATTTAAGCTTTAATTTTTCTTTTTTTATATTAATTTTTGTAAAAATCACACCCGATATGTACTGCTCAATTATGCTTGAATTTTTTCTTTTATTTTTTATTATTAATTTTAATAAATATCACACCCGATTTGTAAGTCACAGCTGAATAGACGCGAGAACTCAGTGTTTGGCCCGGCCGAACTTGACGCCGTTTTTACCTGTTTTGTGTATGTTGGTGTATTATTTTACTAATTAAGCGTAAAGAGCTTTATTTACAACATTGGTGTCTTTGGTGACCCCCACTGAAATTTTCCGGCAAACATTTTCGTAGAATATTTTAATCTTTTAATGTCCTTTTTTAAAGGATATTTTTTGATTTTCTCGAAAAAAGGGTCAAATTGACCCATAAAGAGACCAGTTAGAAGGTTAAGATCTTCGACAAAAATAGTCCTCATACAATTCCACAAAACAACTCTGACCATAAGAATTCTCTCAGACATTAACTTACAGCATTTTTTTCATATAGTATAATGCTCCCTTCGACCAAAAAATGAAAACTTTGACCCACTGTAAAAAAAAAATCAGACGTGCTGGACCATAAGTTTGTTCTACAGAAATTATCTACTCAACATACCCTTTCAGAATTATGGTGTCGCTATTCTGTTCCATTCAAAAAGTCTTAATTTGTTGGACAGTGTTATTAAATGTATATTTTTTTTAAATTTTAAGTGCATATTTAAATATGGTAAATACATGACCTTTCTTGCCTTATATGTGCATTAGTGTCATTCAGTTATATGTATTACGTGAAAACTTATTAATTTTGAATCTTCACAGTATTCTTTACGGAGGCGTATGAGCAGTATCCATTTAAATTATCGCTCACACTCGAAAACATTGGCCCGTAATTATAGTCAAGTGCTGAAGTCGGCTTTTTTTTTTAAACGACTAAATTAAAAACCTATTATTATCTATTTTGCAATTATAGTCAGTTGAACCGGCTTTAAATGAGTATCACATTAAATATGCCCGCATACATTTTGTACTAAAAATACGCAAGTGGCAACATTGATCAGCTGATTTTATATTAGCCGGAAAAAAGTGGAGTGTAAAATGTGAAAAGGAAAAACTTAAAAAAAAGAAAAGAGAAGTTTATTTTTATTAATTAAAATTTAATAACTTAATAAATATTACGCAAAATCCCTTATTTATTGATACAATTCCCCTTTCAATATTTTGCAATTCAAACATTTTTTTCTCAAAAATTTTCTTGGCGGAAGTGTTGTTAAATTGTATAAAACCAACTTCAGGTAGATGAATAATATTTAATAATCACTTCAATTTTTTTTCAACTCAAAAATTATTTTTAACACTAACAATTTTTTACCACAAATTTATTTTACATAATTTTTTTTCTCTATTTGACAATGATTCTTCAATTTAAATTTTTTTATTTTGTTAGTAACGAATAGAATATAAAAAATTCGGTAAAACCGAATTAAATGCTTTTACTTGTTTTTTATATACACTCTAATTAATTTCTGTTAAAATTTACCAACTTTATTAGTGGGAAACTGTACTCCTACTATAAGTTGGGTAAATTTTTTTCTGAGTGCGTAAACGAAAAAAATACACACATTATGCTTAGGTTAGTGCACACATAATAAGTAATTTTACATCTAAAGTGCGTAAAAATGAAATGAAATTTTAAAAATAATTCGCAAATTTACTAAAATTGCGCGTAAATATACGCGTGAAATGCCTATAAATGCATTTCTAAATGCGTTAAATTACCAACAAAAGGCATATGTATATTTACCAATGCAATGATTTAAATTAAACTGCACAAAACATTTGTTTTATAAGACAATGCATTTACTTTTATTGCAAACATAATGATGATTTATTGATAATGAATTAAAAATATAATACAGAATACATTTAGTAATATTTACATTATTTAGCGCAGCTTTCGAATGGGCATGTGCAGTAATGGTCACCTTCAATTTAAAATGTGCAGCATGATTTGTATCCTATTTGTATCCTATTATATGAATTCTACGTTTTTTGACTTATATTTATTACCATTCTTATTAAGTATATTTACAAAATTTGTCCGTAAAATTTTAATGTAATAAACTAATACTACTTTTAGGCACAAAGTGTTTAATTTTAAATACATTATGTCTAAAAATACTTTTTGTCTGTATTATTGTATATGAAAGTATAAACAAAACAGTTTTACGCATTTGGTGTTTGTATTCACCAAATTTTTGTAATATTACATAAAACTTTACGCATTTTGTTGTAGTAAATTTACAAACATTATTTGGAGTGTATGTTTTGGCCTCGGTTTAGTATCGAAACGACTGAAACGCCTTGTTCCTAATATTTTTCTTTTTTAATATTTATTAACCCAAAAAGCGGATTCAGGCTGCCAACCGAATTTGTAGGCAGTCGAAGTACAGTTATCGATTTTGGTTGTGACTACCAAATCGTTATTGAGGCTACAGAAATTCTGTTATCCCAGTTATAAACTCTTGCCTCAATTGATTTTCAGTTGTCACAATCAAAAAACTTAGTTATAATAACCAAATCCTGCGACTGCATACTAATTTCGGTAGGCGGGCCAATTTCCGAGAAGAGTCCTGATCCTTTTTGTATAAACAAGTAGGAAAATATAAAACAAAATTGCCCAATAAGTTTATTTAAGCATTATCTGATTTTCTTTCGTATAACAGTATTCTTTACGGAGGCCTTTGGTTTAACTGAATCGTGTTTACATACACTTACAAATTTTGTTTGAATTAATTAAGGAAAATTATGCCCGACAATTTTCCGTCTTTTAAAAATTAGAATTTTTGCTTATTGACGTGGCCGCTTATCAATTTTGATCAAAAATTATTTACTTCGTCGTTGAGTTCCTTAATCTTACGGCTTAGACGTATATGAATTCATTGAAATTCACTATAAATTTTGTTCGTGTCTACTTCATTAGTGTGAAAACCAAACTGACTTAAGATGTCATTTGCAAAAATTGCAACTTATTACCCCACCTTGCAAAAGTGAAAAATATAATTTGGTAGTGAAAAACTCTTTTAAATACGAAAACAATTTTTGTGATAAAAAAAATTTATTTTGAGATGAAATTTTTTTTTTTTGTGTTGAAAAAAAGAGGAACTTTCACATTTTCGGGCTCAGAATCACGTTTTATTCGATTTAACAATATCAGTCCCCTGCGTCCGTCCGTCTGTCCGTGTGTCCACTTAACTACACTTAGACAATATTTTTCATCTGCAGGTGGACAAAAATAAAAATATTTGGATGAAATTCGGTACGTAAGATTCTATTGCCCCAGGGATGAATCCTATTGAATTTATTTTCAATCGATCCATATACCTTCCATAGAGTGGTCCTATCTACATTAAACTTAGGTGGTATTTAGACACACAAAACCTTAGATATCTGATTGAAATTACCGTTGTCAATGTTATTTATAACAATAAATCGTAGCTCTAAATTAAAAGGAAATGGTACCATAGTCCCCATCAGAAAGTGCAAAATCAACCTTTTTCTTGATTTAATCATACACAAAAATTCTTGTTCACATTTAATAATTCAACAAAATTCACTGTAGGGGATCAGTGTGAATCATCTGTCGATTATGTTTTATGCAAATGTTACAACATAACAAAAAGTCAGCGTTGAATAAATCACAAAAAACAACAAACAACGCGTATGAGTGTAATCATAATCAAAACAAAATAGAAACACATTTCATAAATGATATTATGTACATTAGGGTGGGACTTAAACCCACTTTTTTCGAATTTTTATTAGTCATACAATACTAAAAATATTTTTCTTTGTGAAATAAAAATATTTTTTTGGAAAAAAAAATTAGGTAGATATTTCAGGTTTGCCTAATCCAGAAAAATTTATTGTCTAAATTTTTTTTCATCTATTTTGATTGGAAAATTAGGCAATATTTAACTTTAACCGGATTGGGAGAGCCTGAGATATCGACCTAAATTAAAAAAAAAAAATTCACAAAGAACAATATTTTTGGTATTACTAATAAAAATGCTAAAAAAAACGGATTTTAGACCCACCCGAATTTATGAAATGTGTTTCTACAAAACTACCCCATTTTTATAGATAAGAAACTATTTTGTTTTAATTATGAATACACACATACGCTTTATTTTTCTGATTTATTCTGATTTATTCTACATAAAAATAATTATTGTTGACTCAAACGAACAGAATAAAATCAATGGTATAAAAACGACCGATGATTATAAATCAGTGACAACAATTTGCACGTCGTTTGATTGATTTAAAATCATCAACAAATATGTGTGTTAGAGTATATTCACCGTTTGAACGCAAATACATATTTATTCTGGTGTTGATTGCGTATGAGCGTTTGTAATCAGCATTTGCAGTTCTCTGGTCCCCATATAAACCACCTTCCCTATATTTGCTTAAGTGCAGTTCCTTTCATTTAAATTTTTCTCTATATTACGTACCCTGAATCACTTTCCGGAATATGATCCAAGCATAATTATACTTGGTATCGGGTATCATATAGTCGCCGTGCCTGCCTTTAATTTGTGTTCTAGTTTGCTATTGACTTTTATTATTGGAATCTTTTTTTGCAAACTGAAAGAAATAAAAAATTCACACAAGCTTAAGAGAAACATAATTCAATAGAATTCAAACAAGTGTTTACAATTTTATGATAATTTCTTAATAATCAAAAACAATTGCAGTAACTTAAGATACGACAAAAATTAATAAAATATTATACAAAAGTAAAACCGCCACCTGAGGAGAAAAATCACACTTGCAACTCTCTATTTATAATACATTAACTAAATATTATATTTACCAAAAAAAAAAAAATAGAAATTGGTCAATTCGTGCAAAAAAAGGAACAACACCTTTCTATGAATACTTATTGAAACAAAGTAAATTGAAAACCATACTAAATGTGTTTTTAGCAATAAAAAAAAGATGCAAAATAGTAGAAAATAGAAACAAATGACCATTTCATTATAAAAACCAACAAAAAGCGAGAAGACACACAAAAGAAAGTATTGTAGCAGCAACAATAAAAAGGTACTCCATGACACAATTGTATCCTTAACCAAAATAAAAGGTGTCAAAAACAACACAACACCCGTGGTGTTAAAAACGTTTTGTATGAATTCTAAAGTACTTAATATTATATTCAATTCTATTCGATTCTATTCCATTATATCAGTTTTATTACAAGTTCTCATAAAAACCCCATGTAACTGGAAATGTATTTGTAAGAAGTACTTCAATATATGTATGTTGTATGAAATGTAATGGATAGAAGATGTATGTATCTGTTTTTTTTTTTGTATGTATTTTGTACTATTTGCTAAATAATGTATCAAAATGCAGTAGAGCGAACAACAATAATGCAGCAGTCAACCCAGCATGATGTAATGCATTTTTTTCATGTTTTTTTTTTTTTTGCCCAAAAAAAAACAAAATTATTTCACAATTTTCCTGAAACTACTAAAGACATAAACATTCATACAAACAACACTGTATATATTGACTTTTTTTGTAAATTAATGTCTGTTTAAAATGGAAAACACAATAAGAAACGTGGCAATTTTTCTATTGTTTTATTCTTTAAAAAAAAAAATCAAGAATTTACAAATTGTATAAAAACAATCCATTTTAATGATGATGAGTTTACGATTAATACTTATATTAAACATCAAGTACACTGAAAAAAAAATTCTACTGATTCTGATTTTAGAACTAAAATAATATCTGGGGTTTGAAATACATTTTTTTTTTAATATTTAATATTAAACACTTTCTGGATGTTCGGCGGTAGATTGAAAAATGTTTATGTAT
Organism: Eustalomyia histrio; assembly: GCA_949748255.1. Lineage (NCBI taxonomy): Eukaryota > Metazoa > Arthropoda > Insecta > Diptera > Anthomyiidae > Eustalomyia > Eustalomyia histrio. Next base: position 7,135,466 of record OX456523.1, read on the forward strand.
TTACTCATACAAATAAATTGGCCCCAGCTGAATTCAACAATTTCACTTTAAAAAAGTTTTTTTTTTCAACCAGTAAGGAAAATTGGATTTCTTAAAAACTGCAGACAATAAGAAATTTTTGTATCATGATTTCATACTTTTCCAAGCAATCCTCAGTAGAATTTCAACCAAACTGATTTGTATTTGCAAATTTTTTAGCACTAACCAAAAATTCAAAAAGTTTGATAAAATTGTATATAAATTATTTTATTTTTTCGATAAAATCTGCTAAATTACAAACATATTATTTTCAGTGTACTTTACAACTCTACCTCTATGTTGAAATAAATTTATTTTGTAATTTTCAAGAAGTCCATTTTGATGTGTTTTTTTCTCTAGTTTTTTTTTTTGTTTTTTGTTTCTATTACCAAAATAAAGACGTTACAATGACTGATTGTATTTAATTGTAAATGCCTATTTTAGGGGTGGTTACGGGATAATTGCAATTGCTCATTTAATTTCAAATGAATTTGTTAAGAATTGATCAATCCAATAACAAAAGAAACTGGTACAAAATAAAATGGAAATTGAAAATGAAATTTGTATAGAAACATCAAAAATATGTGCGTTTATAACAACTCAACTAATAAATTTGTTTAATTGTTAAATCATTTTTCAAATGAAATTGAAATTAAGATGATTAAATATCATCAACTTCAGTTAAGAGGCATAAAGTACTAATTTTTATTTTAAAAATATCGCTGGAATTTTTATTTATACATACGCTTAATAAATAAAAATACGTAATCAATTTTGATGAATCTGCTTTACGCCCAAAGTACTACGTTGGAAATTATACAGAAATATTTCAAATTTTTGAAATATAATCAAATTTCATAAAATTAAAAACATTTTCAGGGGTATTCATAAAAATTTTAAACAGCATTTCAAATAAATTTTAAGCAAAATTTGCTAAAATTGTATTCATAAACGAATTTTAGCTTAAACTACCTTTTTAAAACCTTGTGTAAATAAACGAATTTTAAAATTGGTTTGACCCTATTTTAAACCTATTTTTAAAATGAAAATTTTGCTTTGTGTTTATTTTCATGTTAAACATTTTTGCAAAAATTTGTCATTTAATCAAAAGAAGATATTTGTTTTTGTTTTATAAGTACAGCGGCCAAAAAAAGTATTCGACAAACTGCTTGTTTTTCATAATCATGAAAAATATGTTAAAAAATCCTACAAAATGAAAAATATAAAAATGCAAATTATTAGCTTAAAGTGTTATCTCTTTATTTATGAAACAAAAAATACAACAAAAAACAATATTCTGGAAAAAAAAATACAAAAACAAAAACATGTAATATTTCAACGCAAAAAAAGTATTCGACAACGTTGCTGTGGTTGTGATTAACAGGAAATGCACCGTTTCTTTGAAATTTATGTTGATGTCTTTCATTATTACTAATATTTTTTTTAGTCTTAATTTCATTTATTTAATTATTTGTTAACATGGGTCGAAAGGGTGCAGAGATTTCTTTAGATGTTAAAGAAATAATAATTACACATTTTTAAAATGGAATAACGGAACAAGAAATATAAGAAATTGCTGGAAGACCTAGAACAACTATTCACTACATCATAGATAAATATAAAAAAACTAAAAGTATTGAAAATGTGCAAAGAAGTGGGCGTCCAAAAAAACTTAATGAAGTAAACGAAAGGTGGATCTTGCGTGAAATAAAAAAAATCCTAAGATCAACGCTACAGTTCTAACAAAACAGCTAGAAAATGATCTTAATATCAATGTTACACCTCAGACCGTGCGTAATGTTATACACAGTAACAATTATCACGCAAGATCAGCTAGGAAAAAGACGCATATCTCAAAAAAGAACAGAAAAGCTCGAGTTGACTTCGCAAAAGCGCATGTGACTAAGCCTAAGGAGTTTTGGATGAAGACTATTTTTGCTGATGAGTCTAAATTCAACCTATTTGGATGTGATGGTAAGGTTTTGGTGTATAGAAAGCCTAATACCGAGTTGGAGGAGCGAAATATGGTGCCTACTGTAAAGCACGGTGGTGCCGGGATGTATGGGGGCTTCAGGCGTGGGTAATTTAGTTTTTTTTCAATATTATCAGGATAATGATCCAAAACATATGGCCCTAAATACAAGGTTGTGGATGTTGTATAACTGTCCAAACGTGATTAAACCACCTGCACAGTCCCCAGACTTAAACCCCATTGAACACCTATGGGCCTGCTTAGAGCAAAATATAAGGAAAAGAAATTTCAGGAACAAAAACCAGCTTAAAGCAATCCTTCTAGAAGAGTGGCAAAAAATTTACCAAAACTACATTTTAGATCTTGTTAAATCAATGCCAAAGCGTTTAAAAGCCGTTATAAAACAAAAAGGAAGGGCAAATAAATATTAATTATTTATTTTGAATCAATATTTTCCCGTTAATCACAACCAGAGCAACATTGTCGAATACATGTTTTTGTATTCTTTTTTCCAGTATATTGTTTTTTGTTGTATTTTTGTTTCATAAATAAAGAGATAACACTTTAAGCTAATAATCTGCATTTTTATATTATTAATTTTGTAGAATTTTTTTAACATATTTTGCATGATTATGAAAAACAAGCAGTTTGTCGAATACTTTTTTTGACCGCTGTATATTTGATCAAAAGAATTGGTAAGAACCATTTTTATTTGAAAAATGTGATATTTTTAATTATATTTTGTTTATAATAGAAACTATTGCCCAAATTTAAAAAAAAAATCGTCAGACGAAATTTTCAACTCCGGATAAAGAATTTAAGCAGAAATAATAATATTTGTTGATATTATTTATTGAAAGTAAACTAGTGATGTGTTGTTTAATCAAAACAAAGAAAAAAAACCGGTTATTTAAATACTTTTTTATCTACAATAAAATCATTATCTATGTAGCACTTTAACTGGTCATTTTGTTTTGACTATTTTTCCTTTTTTAATTAATAAAAAAGTTTTCATAAATATTTTATTTTATAAAAACAATATTTTTCTGAAAAACGAAAAAAAAAAATACATAGAAACGAGTACCTTACGTTTTAGTAATCATTGATTGGCTTCATTACGAATGTGACAAATAAAAAGATACAGTGTTGCCATCATCAACATTAAATCGTTTATTAGTTAAAATACTGATTATGAATACGATTTTTTAATAAACCTTTTTTAGGCTTAAAATGTTTTTTAACTTATATGTATTTGAAACTTGAATTAAGATTTTGTTATGAATACCGCTGTTTGTGTACAGTTAGTTCACATTTTATTTTAAAACTCCTTAACAAACCTACTAATTTTTAATACAAAATGTTTTTAATTTTAAGAATTTGTATTCTATGTTAAAAATTAAAAATATTATAGTAAATTACAGACTAATTTTTTTAAGTGTATAAATTGTTTGTCATTAATTTTACACTAAAAAATAACAAAATAACCAATAATACACAAACCATTATCAAATTTACTTTCGCTATAACTTTTTTAAAGTGAAAACTCATTTGGCACAGATGAAACCTATTCATTGTGACAACGGAATGGTTTGGTTGCAGGAACCGAACTATTTAGTAGTCGTAATCAAATATATTTCTGGGTCAATTGAAAAAATATGTTTCAAACGAAATTCTGTTGTATTAACCAAATTTCTATAAACAAAACAAACAAAAATATCGATGACCCCAACCGAACCATGTGTTTGGCAAAAAATTCGTTTATAACAATGAATCTATTTTGTCTTTGTAAATATGTTTATTTGAATTTATAAATTTTGTTTCAGTTAATTGTGGAAAATTATGTCCGACAAATGGCCGCCATCAGAGTTGATGCAAATTTTGGCAAATTTTGATTACATTTTGTATAACTGTGCGCAGCATTTCCGGTATCACGTTGTCAATTTCGGCTCAAATGTTTTTTTTTTAACTCCTCCAAGGTGCGGAGCTAGTACGTGTACACCAAGGACTTTAAATAAACCCAGAGGAAGAAGTCCGGGACAATCAAATCGGGAGATGTGGCTGGCTAAACCAAATCCCTAAACCACGAGATTACACGCGCTGGGAAGGTATCCTCCAAAATACATATTGTGTGGCGTGCCTTCTTGGAACCATATGTGCTCCAAATTCAGATCGTCAGTTTCCGCTAAGAGAAGTTCAGTCAGCATGGCATGATAACGTTACCGTCCACTATACATGGATTTTCCGTCCTCCATAATTGCAAATGTTGCTTATTGTCGTGGTCGCTAAGATAAAAATGAACCTCGTCGCTTATGATAAATTTTGATGAAAATTGAGTTCCAAAATCTTACGGCGCAGGAAACGCCGCGAAATGTGCATTTCCTGAGAACGTTTGCTTGTGGATGTTTCGAAATTCTTAAAAATGTGGTAGTTTTACCACTGCTTCGATGTTTTAAGCACAATGGCCGGTACGTGGCCTTGCAGTGCTTCGCTGTTCCATTCTCTTCAAATCGGGTGCTGCACGACTGGAATATTTGCGCTGAAATTCACTTTGCGTTAATACTACAGGCGAATTATTGCGCGTAAACATTGTCCCAATTGTCGCGTGTTCTTGAGGACTATAGCGATTTATTGTTATTCAATATAAATGACTGGAATATTTTCGCTGAAATTCACTTTGCGTTAATACTACAGGCGAATTATTGCGCGTAAACATTGTCCCAATTGTCGCGTGTTCTTGAGGACTATAGCGATTTATTGTTATTCAATATAAATTAGGCAGGTTTCTACGTCACGAATGTCGTAACCGCCTTGTATATCTTAATTACTTCTGCCAATTCCACTCTTCCACCTACGTATTTTTGTTATAAGAATGTTAGAGGGGAATAATCTAGCGGATTGTTCTTATTTAAGCAATTTTTTGAATTTGTATTTGTTTTGGAATTTAGGAGATTTTTTAAGTTTTTGGCGATGTTTAAATTTTAGCGACTTTTTTAAATTTGTTTATTTTTTTTAACTCAGCGATTTTTTTTTTCAATTTTGCCTATTTTTTTTTATTTTTAGCGTTTTTTTACTTTTAGCGACTTTATTCGCTATGACAATTTTGTGTGAAACAAAATATCGGCTTCGGTGTCATACCTCTATATCTAATATCCGCAAAGAAAAAAGTCCAACGGTGTCAAATCACATGATCGTAGCCATTGATTTCTCGCGCAAAAGAGCCATTGTTTCGTTGGCTGTGTGGCAAGTGGCACCATCCTGTTGGAATCACATATCGTCTAGATCCATGTTCTCAATTGTGATGTTCGTGTGATATTCAATTCAGCCACACTATTGTGAACAACAGTAATGTTTTCCGCAGAACGAACTGGGCGAGCATGCACAGGTGTTTTCACAATTTCTACACACCCGGTTTTCCTGAAATTTGCGCACGATTCTCCAGATTGTGGACACATTTGGTCGATTATGCTGACCAAAAAAATCACGAAGTGCACGAAATGCATTTTGGTTTGAGCGCTCATTTTCGTAAAAGGCTTCAACAATCTAAACGCGCTGTTCAATTGTGTACCTGTCCATGGTTGAATTTGCTGAACACTGAAACAAAGAAATGTCAAATTAAGTTGGGAAAAATTCTTGGCCTTAAGGTGTGACTCACAATTAACATCGTGCATTCTGGTTTGACCACCCTTTAATATTCTAGGGATTTTTCCTAATTTAACCCTCTATTGCCTAAGACTGCCAAAAAGCGGTCTTCAGATATGAAGTAGTTTTTAGCTAAATAATTATTTTTTTCTGTATGTGCTCTATAATTACAACATATAATTTATCATTTGAAAAATTTTCATAATCTTGAACCAAATGAAAATACATCTGACACATAATGCTTAAACATTTTTAAAGTCAATATAGGAAACTTTCAACTGAATGATTCTATATAATGAGAGGTAATGAAAACTGTTATAGCCACGTTTACAAGCTATTTATTTAATACCTTAACAAAATAAATGGCTATTTTTGAAATCACATTCAGTTTGTTTTTAGAAATTTACAACACGTAAAACATTTCAACAAAAATTACATTAAATCACAATTTTTTTATTTTGGAAAACTGCTTTGGAAATCCTTGACATTCTAACAATGAAATCATAAAATTATAAACCAAGTTATAGCCAAAAAGTCCTCATTTAAAATATATAACTAGAAATACATAAAATGAAAACTATCTCACATCCTAAACTTGTCTTGGATGTAAAACATGAATTATTGTACATACAATGGTACTTGAGAAAAATGCAATATAAAAAAAAGAGTTAATGTAACACGTAATACACGTGCAAGATAAACACTACTTGTTTTACGATTTAGTGGTAGTTTTAAAATTCTCTAACTTGGAATAAAAAATAAAACTTACTGAATAAACATAAAATCCTTTCATTCATTTTTTATGGGTTTTCTGTTCTTTTACAATATTTTTTTTTTTTTTTTTCATTTTACAGCTAAGGATGATATAACCGAAGGAAAAAAAATAAAACAAATAAAATAAACTAAAAAGCCATAAAATTTAGCTATTTTCTATGACATTTTAACCATTTTCAAATTTAGTTTTGCTTCCTTGCCAAAAATAATAAAAAAAAAAAAATAAAAAAGAATGAAATTGTGTTATATGACTCCTCTATCTTGATAATATTCTTTTCATGCAACAATACAGATTTTAAAAATATAAATCAAACAGAGGAGACAACAACATTATTAACATCCAGATACTATATTGGAATACAACATGTAACATGGCATGAAGTGTGGTTGGTGTATGTTCCTCCTGGGATATAAACAACTATATTTAAGAAGAATTTTTATATCAAATGTGTTTTAGATTTCAAAAAAAAAAATAAATAAATAAATAAAATTGTTATAACATTGTAATAAGATTTTTTACACAAGATTACTCATCATGATTCTAAATGGTTGACCTGGATTGTTTTTATTAGTTTTTAGTTAAAAAGAAAATGTTTTAAAAAGGACTTTAATGTAAATTTGGTAGCATACTTAGGTACAGATCAACTTAAATTTGATAACACTATAAAATAGACAAAAAGGCCTCCTCCTGCAATACATGTTTTTTACATAATTTTGACACGCTAAACACGAATATGGATACAATATCAAAATCGATCAAGCAGTTTTTGAGGTTTTTCGATTTTTAGATTTTCAATAAAAATTATATTTTGGCTCAATACCGTAAAATTTAACCTTTAAATTTTAAAAGGATTTTTTCAGTAGGTATTCTGTAAAGATACAAAAAATTCATATATTTTAGTTAAATCCTTATTATTATTACTACAGTAAATGGAAAAAGCCTCGTCATATTCATTATAAACTTTATAGATTTTCGTCCAATGTAACAACGCTTCATAAAGAGGTGTTTCATAAAAGTCCAAATTGATGACAGGTTCTTCATATTTAAAAAGTGCTTAATAAAACTGATAAAGTTTCATACATTTTTTAAAATGTTTAATGTTAAATGTCGAGTGGGCAGAACTTAGAAGTTAACTACCTTAAAGAAAGCTTTTCATCAGTAATTATTGATGTTAAATAAATTTGACTCGATCATTTGATCGAATTTCTTGTTCCGATAAACCTTTAAATATTTTATGACACCTAGAATTTCAAAATTTTTCGTTATAAAAACAAGTAAAAAAGGCTTGAATTCGGCTGTGCCGAATTTTGAATGACCTCCACCAATATCCTAAAATTATGTTCTTTACTGTTTTTGATACAAATAATGTAAAAAACTTTTGAAGTAAAATTATGGAGGTGAAAAAAATTTTTTGAGGTGAAAAACTTTTTTGGATGCAAAAACAAATTTTTTTGGCGAAAAAGAAATCGGGTGAAAAAATTTGTTCGAGGTGAAAAAAAATTTTTGTGGTGAAAAAAGGAATACAAAATATTATTCATTTCTAAGCGACTGGTGAAAAAATATGAAAAAATATATTATGTACCAGTCGCTACTATGAAATTGTACTGAAATGCAACAGTTTGTATGGAAAATTTAGATGTATCTTCACATTTTCACTCATAACTTTTTAACCACTGGACCGATTTTGATCATTTTCAATACCAAACTGCTCGGCAGGATGTCCAATAATCTGGGTAAAAATAGGAACCCCCGCTTGCGTCTCCGCGTCGTGATTGCCATTTCAGCAGACAGACGGACATCTCTAAATCGACTTAAAATTGCATAAGGATCACGAATATGTATACTTTAAGGGGTATTAGACCTATATTTCGACATGTTACAAACGGAATGACAAACTGATATATACCCTTAACATATATGGTGTAGGGTATATAAATTACTGAATCGTTTTTTTGAACAGTTGTTACTATACGAATGAGTTGCCAGATCGAAATGAAATTTAACATTTGTTCATATGACAGACGGAAGTTTCCAATACATCTAACTTTTTGATGTTTATACCACCAATTCTTTCAAACGACATCGTAGAGGCTGCATTTTGAATCATTAATGGCGTAGGTTAGGTTGAAAAAGATGAATCGGAAAAAGATACTCTGCACAACCAACTCATGTAAAAACACAGGAAATAAAATTTTGCCCGAAAGTTGGCTTATTGTGCGCACTCAGAATATTATGTAGTTTACTGTTTGTAGTTTAATAAAAAAGTTTACAGTTCAGTTCAAAATAAAGAAGCATACATTTTTTTCAAAGACATATTTGTTTTAACTTTTTTATACATTTGTTTAAAATAATTTACTATCATATACCCATTTTTCAGTTTCATTTATTTTTTCATTTGTTTGAAATTTAATAAAAATTTAGCCAAAAAACTAGAAATTTCTGTTTTATTTATTCCCGTTACAGTGATTACAAATTTATATTTTGTTTGCTGTCAGTTTCAAAAAAAAAAAAAAATTCAAACAATTCCAATAATTCCAATTTGTTTTTCATTTAAATTGTTTATTTATATACAAAATTATTTTAATTCAAATAATAGCAACTTCATAAACACACACACATATGATCATTCACACAAAATGTGTCCATAGACTGTGAGTATACATTTTGTAGATTAAGAAAATAATATATACAAAAAAAAATGGGAAACAAATTCAAATAAATGAATAATCAGTTTTTTTACGGAATTTTAACATTTTTTTTTAACTAATTAGTCATTTATTTTTTTTTTTTTACTGATGTTTCAGTTTTTCAAACAACATTTAAAAATAAAAAACAAAAACCATTCGATTTAAATCAAAAGTTACAAGTCTGGTTTCTAAAAGAAATATTATTTCTATTAAATGGTATTTTCTGTCATTTTAAATTACCAGCAGAAACAGGTTTTCAACTACTTACCAGCCTATTTACTCGCTAAATTACATTTGTTCGCGATGACCCCAAAAGTAATGAGTGGTCATTACCCTCTCGCTTACGAACAGCCAAATAATAATGAGTACCCATTACTTTTTGGGCATCGCGGACAAAAGTAATTAAGCGCGTAAATAGGCTGGTAAGTAGTTGATAACATATTTTTGCTGGGTTACAAACTATTTTAAGTGCGCTTTTATGTAGGTTCGAATTTTTAGTGAGGATTGGATCACACCTCTGTCTCAAACACTCGCCATGTTTCCCAGGCTAAAGACCAGCTGACTTCAGTCAAGACAAGATTTCTTAAGAAAATCTTTGGACTCAAACCAGGCAGGTTTAATGTCATAAGAAAAACTCTTAACGTTGTCTATGTCATGGAACTCTTGACTCTTTTTAACAAATGTTGCAGACATGTATTCCAGTGGTCGTTTGTTAATTAATTTCCCACATTTTCTGCTGATTCAGTCAATACCCTTTTCATATTTGAAACTTTAACAAAGAATTTAAAACACACAAATTAAAATTTTATTCAAAATCGTCATGTAGGCTTTAAAACCATCTAAGTAAGTTTAAGTAATAAAAATTACTCATACGCTTAGGTGAACCAAAGTTTGGTTAAAAACATCAGACAGTTTGTTGTACATAATTAGCTATAACTTTGGAATTTATTCATGAATTTTCTTGTAATACATCTCGGTTTCTTTGTAAAGTTAAAAGCTACAACTCATATTTTTTTCCAATTTTTGTCGCATTAAAAAATTAATAAAACTAACCAATTAAATATTTTTTAAATTAATTTTTGAGAATTAGCAGGCCAAGGTACATAACATACCATAAAGTGATTCCCTACATAAATTGTCTGCAAACTATTTTACTAACAAATTGAAAAAAAAAAATGAGGGTTAGAACTAATAACACAATATTTAATTATGAATTCAATTTCCATCCATATGGCTGTTTGATAAAGTTAATTTTCTCAATTAATACACCCTGTACAAATCTTGTTAAATTAACAGATTTGAAAAATAAAATTTATTAATTGCAATGAGTAGTATGCCCATTTACTCTCTTTTCAATTACAAAACATTTAAAAATGTCATTGTATAATAATTATTACTGTCATTGTTATTACAATGGGAATATGAAATTTTTATTAAGGATTAACACGCATCAGTGACACTTGAGGATAAAACTATTACAAAGGGTTGATTGTTGTGAAATTAAAAGAAGAAAAAAAAAAATATAACGATTAAAAGTCAACTTTAGTAATCAGGAAATGCTATTAATATGAAACGTATGACAATGATTCATATACGAAATACGCATTTCTAACCACAAATCCATCAACCACCGAAAAGTCCTGCATTTTAGTTTAGAGATTTTAAGAATTTTATTATAAGCACGTTTATTACAAAATGAGCTTAATTTTTTTAATAAATTTATAATTTTCTTTTTTGTTTGCCAAATTTTATCATTACTTACTTTGTCTGTTCGCCCATAACTACTTTATAAGTTCCATTTATAATTTAAAAGATTTGTGAGTCTATTAACACCGGAAGACTTTATTATACGTTAAATTAGATTTGATTTTTTTTTATGGTAAAGAATCTGTTTGGTAATTTTTATCTTTTATCATTATTAAGAACAACTAAACTAAACAACCCTCAAATTGGACACGTAGTTCAAACAAACATTTATTCCCATCTCAAATGTATTCCAGCAGTAGAGGTTGTCAATAAGGGAGTTTATTACTAGCAACTACTGTTAGCGGCATTAGCAGCTACCGCTCCTGCCTGCCATCACCCATCCTCTGATTGCAAAGCCACATCATCATTTCGCAAAACATTAGACGCCATCTTGTTTTTTTTTTATTTAACTGTAATTTCATCTTATAGAGAGTTTTGTTGTTGGTGTAATTTTTTTATTTTTTTGGCAGTCATAAAATAAATGAATTGTTATATTGTTGCTTGATTGCCTTGTTATTTATTTTCTAATAAATGGAAAATGAAATAAGACTTATTTTTCTTCTGCCAGAGTTTAAATAAAGAACAAACAACAACAAAAATTTATAAAGACCTCGTTAAATTGTTCTGTGTATTATATACAAAAGGGGTGAATTATTTTTAAGTGGGAAAATTTTCAAAGTACAGTGGGTCCAACTGTATTAAATTTAAAAAAAAATATTTGTATTCTTACCAATTCTGATATCTTGCCACCCAAGGATGTTTGGCAAAATTGCTTTATGTAACGATATATGCTCGCAGAGAAAAAAACATGGTTGCAACATAATCACTGCTACTATAATATGCTTGCTGCATTCGGGTATGGTTGTCACAATCAAGTTATTAGTTTATAAATAGGTTGTAACCTATCCATCATTATTAAAGTAATTATTTTATTTTATCATGATTGCCACTTTCGATTTTATAACATGATTGGATGTAACCATACTGGGGTAACAAAAATCCTGACTATGAAAAAAATATGATAATTATTGAACTAAAAAATGCTGACAACAGTCAATGAATAATTTGTATATAAAACATGATTTTGACAACACCGTCAAGCTTTCCAAAAAAAATGTATCAGTTTAGTTACCCATGTAAAAATGATAATATATGATCATTTTAGCCTGGGAGGTGTTATTTTCGAAAATACCTGATACATATACCATTACAATTTACACCAATCAATTTATTGTCTAAAAAGTTTATTGTCACAAAGATTCTTTATAAACATTATATATTTTTTAATTCCCTTTAACAAAAACAATAATATTTTTTTTAAAATATGTTTATTAATTCATTTCATGTAAACTAATGACTTTCTTGTGGAAAAAGTACTCAGAATATAAATAAAATAATTTTTTATTATTAAAAGTCTACACTCAGCAAAAAAATGTCTGTAATGGCAACTTAAAATTTTGCTGTTATTACGGGAAATTTCGCTAATTTAAGCCCAGCAATATTTTTTGCTAATCTTAGCAACACGTGTAGTACAATGAAATTAGTAGAAATATTAGTAGCCGCTACTAAATTTTATTAAACTTTTCGCAAAGTGGAATTTATAATCTGTTTGCTAAAATCAGCAAAAAAAAAATTTTTTTTATTTTATTTTTTTTTTCCAAAAAATATTTTAGGTATAATTAAAAAAAAATCAAAGGCTTAAAAATCTTTAAAATTGTTAAATCATAAACGAATTTATTATTTTGTTTTAATTTAGTAATTTCTGTTTTGAAAAATATTTTAGTGAATTTTTTTTTTACTTTTTAGATCAAATTTTAATTGGTTTTAGGGCTGATTTTTAGAACTAATAAAACTTAATAGTGCTATTTTAAATGGATGTCCTATTTTTAGACATGAGTCGGTATATTCACTTCCGATTTCTTTTTTTAAGGCAATCTAAGTTTGTAGGTGTAAGTTTTAATTAGAAATAAGATTTTCTTCAATATTCACTTCTTTGAAATTAGTAATTTTTTTTTTTTTGCTAAATTTAGCAAATCGGTTTTCAAATATTTGTAAAATAATTTCTAAAATTAGCAACAAAAATTTGTAAATTTTCTGTAAAAATTCTGTAATTTGTAAGATGTTAATAGTAAAAAGATTTGCTAAATAATAATTTTTTTACTAAAAATTATTACAAAAATAGTGAAGTGGGATTGAAAACCGTTTACAAATTGTTCTACTAACTTTTTTTTTCTCAGTGTAGAACCTAAGAATTATTTACAAATTGTTCTACTAACTTTTTTTTTCTCAGTGTAGAACCTAAGAATTGTTTTGTACGAAAAGGTTTCTTATACAAAATACTAGATTTTTAGAAATTTTTCTGATAGAAACATTTTTAGATTCTGTTTCTTAGATAAAAATTCATATATTCTTTAAAAAAAAAATAGATTTAAATGACAAATTTTTACATTCTTAGGAATTTTCATCATGACGTTTTCTATTCTCAGAATCGAAGGACTTTTTCTTAAAGAAAAATTCTAAGGCTCTCAGGACTATCTTAGAATCTAAGAATTTTCTATTAGAAAAAGTCCATAGATTCTATGTTTTTAATTAAAAAAGTCCTGAGGATTTAAAAATTTCTTTGAAGTATTTTTCTTTAAAAAAGTCCTTAAATTTAAAAAATGTTTCTTGAAAAAGTCCTTAATATCAATTGTTTTCTTTAGGAAAACATTTCTCAAAAAAACAACATTCTTAAATTTTAAGAACTTTTTCATAGTTTGGAAACACAGAATAACTGCAGAGACTATATTATGGTAAAATTGTGGTTATTTTATAATCGTAATATGAAAACTATATTATAGTTTGACTATGGTTGACACAATCATAATACCAAAAATATATGATGCTCTTCAAATATGATTTCTCAAACTATGTTTTTTCTCTGCGTGTAATTAAATCTCATACTTGTTTTTAGAAAAATTTTTAATAAATCTGTATATATTATCATAGTATATCATTATTAGGGCAGCGATTTTAATGTAAGTGGATGTTTTTATGCAAAAGCCCAAAAATGATTTTCACCAAATACTTTTCCAAATCAAAGATTTTGCAAGAAAATTGCATATTTTGTTAAAATTTTATATTTAGCTTTTAAGTGCATATGTGCATATGTAATGATTTTTAATGCATTTTTTTATATTTTGCATTTTATTGCATTTTTTTCGCTATTTATAGTCGACAAAATTGTTCCTTGTCCCCGCTTCTGTAATAAACAACTCACATACTAAAAGAAGAAGCATCCTGCTGCTATATCCTTTGACATATATTGGATTTCTTTTTTAACAAAATCTCCCAAATAATTAATCTGATTTTTAAAAATCGTCGATTCTTTTAGTGTATCTTTTTGGATTTTAGTGCATATTTTTTTATTTTAAGTGAATATATTTCGATATTTTGCATTTTTTACTGCATGTACTTAGCATGTTCTCGATTTTAAGTGCAAACATTTGCAACATTGAATTGCAATTTTTGTATATACAATTGTATCTAATTGTATCTAATTATCAGAAATAATGTAATACATTGGTTGCGGCAAAAACTAGATAAAATTGTATCAAATTAAACCTTATTTCATAAAATGAGTTCTAATTATATCAAATAATGATCGAATTCTATTAAATTATATAATTTACAATGCAAATAGATTTTCTTATTTTTCGTAATTTTAAATTCCATACAAATTTCAAATAGAAAATTTAAAAAAATGCGTGTTTTGGGGCTCAATATAAACGTGTTATGAACGAAAAGTCACAAAACATTTTTTGCATGTGTTTAGAAAGAATTTAACATACGGCTTTTAATGGGTTAATAAATTTAGACGGTTTGCATATCATATAATTTGATCTGATCTTAAAATATTTTAGTGTAGAATATATAAAAAATGATATAATTTGCTGCTCTATAACTCAGGGACTATTAATCGCCAGCAAATAAAAATGTTCATTGCCGGGCTCACCATTGAAATTGTTTTTAAAATTAAAAAAAAAAGAACAAAAATTTTTACATCAAACGCCGGAGGTATTTCAAAATTATAGCAAGATATATCAAATTGTATCAATTGCATACTTTTTGGGTTTTAGTGTATATTTTGTCTTTTTAGGCCCTTTATTATAACTTGCCTTTAAGGTGCGTGTTAGTTAAAGGTAACTTTAGCTAAAGTGAGGAATAAAGTGACCTTTAACTGTTTTTGGTTATTACAACTTCCTTATAAAATAAAATTAAGTTTTTCGAAAATATGGCATTACCAGAGCAAAAACTGATTACTTTTGACAAATTAAAATGGTTCTTAAAAAACGTAGTGGCAACGACTTACTTTTATTTATTTATTTACTTACAACAAACAAAAAATACAAACGAAAAACAAAATTTTTTCGAATTGTGTAAAAAATAAAAATGTTTGTTGTGAAAAATTTACATTATCGACGTCGAACACAGAAATAAACCAAACAGCAAAGATACGGTCAAAAAACTCCACGGCAACTACACTGCAGAGCATAAAATGTGGCAAGTTAAAGGTACGATGAACTTACCTTTAGCTTATCGGTCACTTTTAGGTTAAAGTATACTTATAATAACAAAAAACAAATAATCTGTCCGTTAACATCCTAACTTTAGCTATCGGAAAGAATGTGGAACTAAAAAAGCACTTGTTGACTTAATTTCATTAATGCTTTATAAAATATTGTGAGCAACAAGGATATATGACAGAAAGGCGTGAGCTTGTTTTTTTTAGTTTAATAATATTAAATACACATATTTTAACTTTATATTAAATATTAATTTCAGCTATATTTCCAGGATCTTGCATAAGTTTTTCCATTGATTATTTTAAAAATTATTTAAAAAAGTGATATATGGAAGGTAGAAGACATATTAATGGCTTTTTAGTGCAAAAATCTTTGTAAGATATTTAAAAAGGATCTTTATGAAAGGTTAGACGTAAGTTTGTTTTTATCTACAAAAATATGTTCTGTTTTTTGGTTATAAATAATATTTATATTTGGTTTGAAAAATTTTATTTAAAAAATAATGTAAATTGTTATTACTACAAAAAAAGTTTTAGTTTGGTTTGTTTTTTAAACGTGTTATCCCACTGTGTAATCAGTTTTTCTAATTTCTTCCTTTGATTATTTTTTCGGTTACAATTTTTTTTGTTTTTTTTTCTCTATTACACTGTCATATAATTTTTTAAAACATTCCGCAAAATTTATTATATCCCCACATACAGACATACACAAGCATTAACATTCATCCTGGCAAGCAAACGACCATCTATGAAGGCAATAGATTAGCTAGAAACGACAAAAATAATAAAACTAAGACGACGACAATAAGAAGCTAAAGGAGCACAATGACAACGCAATTCACATTTTATTACCCTCGTCATTATAATCTGCCATTGTTTGTTTCCCGCTGCCATTATTATTCGCCATTTAAATAATTTCAGTTCATGCAGCGACATTTATTTTGTTGTTGTGTTTGCTACTTTCCATTCAACTGCCGCTTGAGTTTTCCCTTATTTTATTTTATATATTTTTTTGCTTTTCTCTAGCCGCGTGTGCCTTTTAATAACAGTAATAGTAGTAATAATGCGCTATATTTTTTACAATGCGATGGATGTGGACAAAAAATACAAACTGAAACCATCCGCCTTCCAAAAGGCACAAATCTTCAATGGTACACAGTTTTGGCATCGTTATTAAATGTGATCAGCGAACATCATCAACATTTGATTGCTACAAATAATGCCACCACTTTACGCTTATGAGCACGACAAATGATTCAAATTTAACAACTTTGAAATGAGTAAGTGGCATGATTGTGTTGTTTTTGTGATGGTAGTTGTAGTAGTAGTATCCCTCGTACTAGTGGTGGTGGTAATGGAAAGTGGAATTGTAAAGAAAACATACAACACCCATGTCGTTAAATGGCGTCTACATTAAGGATCAAGGACACCAAAGTTGTAAAAAAAAAATTATGAAACAATAAAGCAGCAACAAAAAAAAAAAACATAAAAAGGTTTCATTTGATTTAAATGCAAATGAATTTGTTGACAAAAACTAAACAAGGGTTTATTCATCATATTCCAATTAATTGGGATTTGTGAGAAAATTAGGAAATTATAAAAAATAACACGTTTGCTGTTTAAATGGTTTTTAGTGATTTTTTTTCAAATGTATACACAGTGGCATCAGACTCATTGTGACAACCGAATTTTTTACCAACTGAAATATTTTTGGTTGCAGTGACCGAGCTATTTAGTTGGCGCAACCAAATGTATTTTTGGGTCAGTTTAAAAATAATGTTCTAACTAAAAATCTGTTGTATAAACGGAATTTCTGTCGCCACAAACAAAAATTTGCAACCGAACTATTTGGACTATCTCTAGTGAAAAACTAACCTTTGGTCTATCTTTATTTTATCCAGCATCCCCGAAAAAAATTTATCTCTATCCAAAAATAGTTTTTTTCTGTTGCTTTGCACTATGGGAGAAAGTACCTGTCTAGTGAGCAAAGAAAACTTTTGCTCAAAAATTATGCTGCAGAAGTCACTTTCCAAAACCACAGGGTGCTCCATATGCTGCCAAAAGTAGTCACTTTCGCATATACGATAATAATTTTCGGGTTAAGTAGCTTTTACCGCACTCAGAGAAACATTTTGTCAGTTATCAACTAAAATTTTGTTACTATGACTTAAATCGGATGACCCAAGTGAATATTGGTTTGCACAACAAAATTCGGTTAAAACAGCTGATTTTAACACCCAAATAATATCTAGCTATCACATTTGAATATGGTTGTACAAACCTAATTTATTGGTTGTCGCAATCAAAATAGACTTCTAAATTCAGCTGGTACTTTATTTTTCTGCGTGTACGATCTTATTAGAAATTTCAGAAAATATATTTCAGTAAAGTAGTTCATACAACAAGAAACACATATTTTAAATTTTGAGATTTAAAAGCGTTTCAGGCATATTCCAGAGAACACATCCATATTTAAAATTCCAGATTTTTATCTAAGGGTTTGGAAGAGCGTAACGGCATTGAACTTTTCCTTTTTACCCCACCCACAAAAACTTTTAGTAGGTGTCTACCATACATGGGTCAAATGAACTGAGTGTATTTAAAAATTATATAATTAATGATTTCATTACCATTGCATTCCTATCAATTATCGGAAGATGACTTAAGGATATAGTTTCATTGAAATTTCATTACCATTCATAATGTACTTTAACTTGTACAATAATAACCATTAAGAAATAAGATTTTTGCAAAACGTAAAAATATAAATCGTGTCCTGTGTTTTAATTTCAGCCGTTTCCATTCTGTTTCATTTCGTTTTAAGCTAGTGCGTATATCGATACTCGTCTTTAAATTTCAGGATTCCAGCCAAAATAGTTTGGGCAGGACTTTAATGGAGGCACTTTTCCCTTTTTGAATTCATATTTCATTCCTGCTAAAAATTCTAAAAATATAACTTATCAGCAGAGAAGATAAAAAAAGCAAAGTTCAATGTATTCAAAGCTAAAATATATTGGCAAGATGCAAAAGTAAAAAATTGAGGAAAAAACTTAAAAAACGTTTTTTTAAACATGCAAAATTAAAAAAAGGCCAAAATAAGCAGAAAAAATACTATATGTTTTTTATTAGAAAAAAGCTCTGAGGCAAAAAAATGTGAAAAAAATCAATTAAAAGCTAAAAAATCTTACTACTTTAAAGTTAAAAACTGGAAAATCCAAAAAAGCAGATACTAGTAAAAAAAATAAGCAAAAACAGCAAAACAAGCAAATTTGTCCTCTCTTGAGCATAAACAAGAAAACACATATATCATATATCAGGTCTCTAGCCAAAGCCATTTAGATAGGGGAACCTTCCTTATAGAACTCCCATTTTCACCACACGCAAAGAAAAAACATGGTTGAGAGAATCATATTCGAAGAGCATCATATATTTTTGGCTTTATGATTGTGCCAACCACAGTCGTACTATATTATGGTTATCATATTATGATAATAAAATATTCATAATTTTACCATAATATTGACCCTTCAGTTATATTATGATCCAAAAATTAGCACATTATGATTCTAAATAAACATATTATGATGTTAAATGTATCATAATATGATTGCATGTAATCATAGTATACTTAAAATGTTATTACATTATGGTCCCCATAACTATATTATGATTTCTGGATTATCATAATATGATCCATATAAAATCTTAATATAGAATCTTTTTCACAATGAATTGATTATTTTTAATAATATTACATGTATAAAGAATTTTCGAAAAAAAACCCTCAAAAAAATATTCCAAAGTTAAAAAAAAAAATAAACTGGATCTTAATAGGTCAATTGATGAAATGTTTTAATGCCACATGAAAGGTATTTTCTACCCATCTGATATTTGTCCAGTTTTAGTAAACAATATATGATTGCTTTTTTAAGACATTTTGGTTTTTATGGAAACAAGACAATACTCGTATTAGGACTGTAAATGTCAAAGTCATGTTTTATTTGATGTATAATTATTCACTGATTGTTGCCAAAATTTTATGGTTGCATAATTATCATATTTTTTTCATAGTCAGAATTTTTGTAACCACAGTATGGTTACAGTCAATCATGTTTTAAAATATAAGGTGGCAATCATAAAATAGTGAAATATTTACTATAATAATGATGGTAGCGACCATGTTGATGGTTAGACAACCAATAATATGGTTGTGACAACCATACCCGATTGCAGCAAGCACAATATAGTAGCAGTGATCATGTTGCAACCATGTTTTTTCTCTGCGTGCACGTTCCTGTTAAAATTTCTAAAAAATATTGTATCACTGAATTAGACCCTAATCCAAGGAACACATTTTTTTTTTTAAATTTTTCCTTATAAATCCCCCATTTCTACCACGTTCCTGGTGAAAATTCTGAAAAGTATATTATCAGTGAATTAGCACATATACCAGGAAAAACACATTTTATGTTTCACATTTTAGGTTTCAAGCCCGTATTAGCGAATGTCAATGCCAGAAGAACTTACATACCAGCGGCGATGTTGAGTGAGTCAGTGAGTAAATCACGTTACTTCATTATAAATACGGTGGGTCAAAAATAATGTCATGACATAATGAATTATAAAATATTATATAAAAATGGACTCTGTTTTCATCAAAAGTTTATTTGAAGGTGCAAAATTTATGGCATTAAGTCGAAAAGATGATATCGGTCAAATGATCTTCACCTGAGTTAATGCACATTTGTGTTTGATCTGTGGCATTTTAAATTGTTGCTCGCAAAACATCTGGTTTCACATTGGTGATTTATTCTTCAGTGTTGTAAGGTTCCCAAAGGAAAAAGCTTTTCCCCATCAGATCTAGCGATCTGGCCAAAATAGACCAGAAATTGGTTAAATAAACAGTAACAATAATTCCGCATTCTTCAATTATGTATCGCTTCATTCCTTATTGTCAACTCACTAGGACATATGATGCAATTTGCAAAAATTATAGTACAATCACAATTACTTTTGAACATAGATTTCAAATTTGGTTATTTTTAAAGAAACAAAATTTACTAAAACTTTTCTCGTTAACTGTCAAAAGATTGAACCTCTTTAGAGCATTAATGTTTTAAAACCTTACTTCAAATATGGACAAATTATGTTTTTTTAATGCAATAATGCTTTCAAATCTCCTTTCATGAGCATATTACTGTTAAAAATAATCTCACATAAGAGATATCAACTCTTCTTTTTGGGAGGTCCTTTTTTGTAGAATAATCTATTTCGTAAATATGGTTCTTAAAAAATTCCTCTTGAAATCTCAAGCATGTGTTTATATTGTTGTATGTTTGCTTTATTATCTTGAAACCCATCAAATGAAATTCTCATTGATTCAATTAAAATTCATTAGGATTATAATAAAGTCAAAATTGGAAAACTTCAATACATGAAAGAAAGGACACTTCAAAACAAGTACTTTTTAAATAAGAACAACATACGGGGTTATTAAAATCAGATAATACCATAACAATAGTTACAACTACACACATATGTGGAACTCACACACACACACACACACATGCTCATAAGGGTGTTTATTACTTATACATGTGTGTAGTTAATGATCACCCATATATTCATAGTTGACTTGATTTAAGCCAATTATTTTGTGATAACTACTGACTGAGTGACTCTATATTGACTGAAGGATTATAAAGTGAATACGTCAATGTTTAGAATTTTGAACATAACAAGATTTTGTGTGTGAGTTTGAATATTTTTTCATATAAATTTTAAGATTTTTTTTGTATTGTTTGCTTATTAAGTATTTTTTTTTTTTTTTTTGTAGTTTGCCTTTTGATTTTTTTCACCCAAAATCCTTGTTATCCTTTAGATCTTTTATACATATTCCTTTGTATATAAAACATGTGTGTTCATTCCACTAGGTGTTGTAAAATTTCAGGTTATTTTGTTATTTTATTTTAATAATAATTTTTATCCATCTGAAGATTATTTAATACTTTTTGTTTTCATTTTCAGATTGCATTACATTTTTTTAAAAGGTAAGTGTGCGAAATTCTATCTCTCTCTTTTTCGTTCTAATTGACTAAGTATGTAGTAACCACTGGGTATACTTAATAGTTGAAGTATGCAGCTACCGTAAACTAAATACTTATGTAGGTATAAATGAAAGTCGGTTTTCTTTTATTTTCAATCTTTTGATCTATTACGGTATATTTGACGTAGAAATTTCAGTAGCACTTGAAATTAGTTACGATTTATAATTATGATTATTACAGTGCCTTTGGACGTAAAACTTCAAAGAAAACCTTACTTACATATCTACACATATGAATCGTTACAATTACATACTACATTTTAAATATGTTAATGCATTTGAACATAAGATTTTGGAATAATTTTTGTACTTACTATTAAATTTTTACACATTTTATGATTATTTATATGACATTTATAGTAAGATAACTGTTTATTTACATGAACATACTTACGAATGATTGGCTGTGGCCACCTTTTGATAATTCATAATAACACTTTTATTAATCGCTCATTTTTAGGCGGCGTATTTGAATTTATTTAAATTATAATTCGTAACAATGTCTTAAATATTAAATTATTTTTTAAGTGAAATTCCAAAACATATTCTTATCATTTTATTAACATATCTTTTCATATACAGCAGTAATATCAAATTCTACTTATAGTTCTATTTGTGAAACGTGTTGTAATTTAAATTTCCATTTACAAATGCTTTTTATTAATCAAACGTATAATTTATGTTGATTTAATTAATAAAACAATGTACAGGTTACAATTTTTCGGTTGTAAATTCGTCATTCAGTCATCTACCCACATTTTGATTGAGAAAGTTTTTGACTCGGTTTTTGAATTATGGCAGGTTTTGCAACTGCCTCAATTTCTATTACCCAGCAAAAATAAATGGAAGTGATTCTTAAGGAATTAATTTTTCATTAATTCTAAAGTATCTTTTAGTTCTGATTTTTCTCTTCTAAGGAAGTTCTTTTTCACAACTTATAAAAATGTGATTTTTAATGAAATTAAACACTTTTCAAATCTATGACGCTACAAAAAGTAAAAAATATTTATTGTAGTAAAAGTTGCAAGCATTTCGAATAGAGATAAATAAGGCCCGATTGCTGAATTTCCCGGTAAAATTTAACGAACAGTAAAACTCAAACTTTGTATAGGAAACAACAACAAATGTGTCAGTTAAATTCCCAGGTAGAAGCTAACGGGAGATTGTGAAACTGAGGCTAAGGCTCGATTACTGATGTCCTGTAGAAATCTAAATTAAAAATTCAAAATTTATTTGAAAGAACAAAAGATTTAATTTTTCACTAAACCATAAGAAGGGCTTTAGATGCAATGAAAAAGGATCATAAAAGAAAACTTCCACCCTATGACACCTCTATGTAAAAATCATTGGTTCCTATCCAAATTTTCACAACACCGGAATCAAAATCACTGCTTCTTTTTCTCTTCTTTTGCTAATTTTTTTTTGCTGGGTAGTCTCGTTAAGCATGGTTGAACTGTATTTATTATTAAAAATTCCTTGGATAAATTCCGAAGTTATGACCATAAATAATATACTTGAGCATAAACATGATATGCAAATTCTTCACCAAATTAACGTTAAACAAGGCGTATGCCTTCTATCAATAAACCCAAAACTCATAGTTCATTTGTAAAATGACGTTACAAATAATACTCCATAAACCGACCAGATTCCCATTTCCGACACGTCCTCTTGTTAGTTTCACCCAACTCACCTGCCGACTATACTCATGAGTTACTTAGAAAAATTTACTAATCGTTTTTAAAATATTTTTCGCGACTTAAGCCGATTTACCTGGCAATAATTCTCGTAAGTTACTTGGAAATATTTACTAATAGTAGATTAAAACCTAATCATATTTACAACCTTTTTCAACTATTTCACGATTTAACCTCACTCACATGCCGACCATTCTAAGAAAAACCTAGAAATATTTAATAATCATAGTTCGAAACTTAATTTTCAATTTAAATCCAAATGAGTTACTCAGAAACATCTACTTATCGTATTTCGAAACATAGTTCCCCTTTCACGATTTAGCCGTCTTTTTTATAAAATCTGAAGGAAGTTGCCGTAAAAGTCAAGTTGGATTTATATGGTTAGTAATCTAAATTTGTTCCAGTTTCCCTAAAATTTGGAGGAATGACTACGAGGGCGGGCCAATAAGCGCGTGACTTTCAATTTCGTCAGTCAGTTGACTCCTGACAAAATTGGAACAATCTGCGTCACTTAGTTTGTGTTTGACAGCCATTGATAGCAGACTACTAAGTATTTTGAGGAGAAAAAGAAAAAAGTGAATTTCGTGTGCTCATTAAGGATTTCTTGCGGGAAAAACCATCATTCAAACTAAGACTACACGCAGAGAAAAAACATGGTTGTAATATGATCACTGCTACTATATTGTGCTTGCTGCAATCGGGTGTGGTTGTCACAACCAAGTTATTGGTTTTCTAACAATCAACATGGTCGCTACCATCATTATTAAATAAATATTTTACTATTTTATGATTGGCACCTTTTATTTTATATCATGATTGGCTGTAACCATACTGTGGTAACAAAAATTCTGGCTATGAAAAAAATATGATATTTATGCAACGATAAAATGTTGGCAACAATCAATAAATAATTATACAACCAAAGAAAGAAAAGTTCTTAAAGTCTGTGATTTTTTCCCTAACAATTTTTCTTCAAAAAGTCCTTAATATTAATTTTTTTTATAGAAAAAACATTTCTAAAGGAAATATTCTTAAATTTGAAAAGTTTTTTTCATAGTTTCTAAGAACTTTCCCTTTAGATTATCCAGGAATCATAATATAGTTATGAGGGGCCATAATATGATAACATTTTGAGCATACTATGATTACGTGCGATCATATTATGATAAATTTAATATAACATGTTTATTTAGGACCATAATATGGTAATTTTTGAATCATAATATATTATTATGTTAAAAATATGGTTATTTATCATAACATGATAACCATTATATAGTACGATTATAGTTGGTACAACCATAAACCCAAATATATATAATGCTCTTTGAATATGATTGACCCAGCTATATTTTTTCTTTGCGTGTAAGCTTGATAAATGCTATAGGAACTCTGCATCATCAATTTCAATGATAAAAAGGAGTTTCCTGAATTTCGTTGTGGTCGCAAAAGGACGGAAGATACTGAACGTTCTGGACGCCCTGTTGAGATCTCTATACCCGACCCAATTGAAACTTACGATATGGTATTGGCCGATCGGATATTGAAAGTGCGAGAGATTTTGTAAGCCATAGGCATCTCACATGGCACAGTTGTTTCAATTTTGAGAAAGCTTTCCGCAAAATGGCTGACGCGTTTGCTAACAATTGACCACAAATTGCTTTCTCATCCGCCCTATTCTCTGAACTATTTCGTTTTTCCAAACCTGAATGAATGCCTCCGCGGAAAGAGATTTAACATCAAAGAAATATTATCTCACAAGCAAATTTTTATTTTGATGACCTCGACAAATCTTATTTTTTGGAAGGAAAACAAAATTGTAGAATCGTTTATTTTTATTTGTGTCCGTAACAGTTATTACAAATTTAAATTTTGTTTGCTGTCTGTTTCAAAAAAAAAATATTCAAAATTTCAATTTGTTTTTTTATTTGAATTTGTATATATACAAAAATTTTTAATACAAATTACAAGAACTTCATAAACACACATACATATACAAACATATTCACACAAAAAGCGATTATAGCTTCATATGCATACATACATTTTGTATTGTACGAGTATATTAAAAAAAAAAAACAAAAAATACAAAAACAGAAATAATTTCAAATAAATGAAAAAAACATTTATTTTTTAAGGATTGGTAGGTAAAATTTTCACATATAAATGAAATATCATTTCTTTTAAATGAAATATCATTTCTTTTAAATGATATTTTCAGTTATTTTAACTTACAAACTTTTTTAAGTGTATATAATATTCCTAACATAACCAGATATCTACGGTTTTGTGTGTCTTAACACCATTTAAACCCAATTCAGAAAGTACCATTCTATGGGAGGTAGGGGTGAATATAGCTTTATTCTAACAAAATTTAATAAGGTTCGTCCCTGGAAATAGAAACTCATGCACCAAGTTTCATTTAACAACTTTTATATTTGCGACTTCTAGTTTGATTACAAGGTTAAATTGACACACAGACAGACGGATGGACTACCAATGTTAAATTAATTTAAAAAGTGATTCAGAGTCAATTGGTATACTCTATTATATCTGATATTTTGCCCAAATTTATTATACACTGACAACGTAGTGGTGTAGACTACAATACCGAACTTGAGATACCCTACAACACAGTACGAGGGGTACTATTTATATTTCGCGAATATCAAATAATAATATCCAGCAAGAACAAATTTTTTGTACAATTAAGTGTTCAATCGAATGTATTGAAGTGGAACTAATGTGCGAGAATGCCTCTATCTCACAATATGTCACATGATGATCTTGCATTATCAGTTTACGCACTGCAATGATGTGTTGTGGCACAACAACCGATTTTGGAAGACCTTCAATTCGTCGGCGACCGAACTACGACCACAATTGAGTTCGCTATACCAACGATATACTGTGGTGCTTTATCGCCATACAAAGAACTAAAATCATCGACACATTACTATTGAGATAATCCACGTGGAAAGTTGTAAAAAATAATCCAACGAAAACCTTCTATTGAAATTTCCATTTATTGGTCAAATTAATTTTCTTTACTCACAGTAAATAAAACAAATAGCAATTGTACATCAAAATGTTGTGAGTACATTTATGCTAAAATATATCAGACTTTATTATGGTGCTGCCAGATTTTAGCTATTAACATTAGTGTTGCCAGTTGCCGAAATATTAATAGTACCCCTCGTACGATTCGAAGGGACCTGATCCTTATTATATTGACAGACAAATTTTTTTATTTAAGTAAAGTAAAAAATTCCTAAAAAAAATGCATTTAAGCAAATGCTAGGAAGGTGAGTTTGTATGGGGCTGACCCCCAAATGTGGTCCGATTTTCTTTAAATTTCCAGGCATTATTTATGGTTCTATAATTACTTACCAAATAAAAGATATTTATGGTTTTATGTGTCTAGATACCATTTTACCTCAGTTCAGATAAGACATGGAAATTACTTCTGAATATGCACCGATATTAATCAATTTAAATAAGGTTTGTCCTTCACCGGCCGGTTCGTCAGACCGACAGACCTACGGAATAATAGACATCATTACATCAAATAAGTAAGTGATTCTGAAATAATTTATGAAAATTCAAATGTTAAGGGGAGAACAAGCGTGTTAAAAGTTTTTTTGTACACTTAAAAAAGTTTGTAAGTTAAAATAATAAAAGAAATGATATTTCATTTAAAAACCGGTCTACTTAATTTTCATTTAAATTAAATGCCATTTGTTATTTATTTTAAATGTTGATTAATCAACTGACACATGCGTAAGAAACAAATGATATAATCAGTTAAAATAAATGTCAAAATTTTACCTACCAATTTTCATTTATTTGAAATTATTTCCCTTTTTTAATATACTCGTACAATGCAAAATGTATGTATGCATAGCTATAGACACGTTTTGTGTGAATGTGTTTCTGTGTGTGTATGTGTGTTTAAGAAGTTCTTGTAATTTGTATTGAAAAATTTTGTATATATACAACCAATTTAAATAAAAAAACAAATTGAAATTTTTTGAATATTTTTTTTGAAACAGACAGCAAACAAAATTAAATTTTTAATAACTGTTACGGACAAAAATAAACCACAAGTTTCCGTTTTGTGGGTAAATTTTTATTAAATTTCAAACAAATGAAAAAAAAATAAATGAAACTGAAAAAATGATAGTTAATTATTTCGAATAAATGTATAAAAAAATAAATATAGATATTTCTTTGAAAAATAAATGTATGTTCCTTTATTTTTAAATGTAACGGACAACTTTTTTATTAAACTACAAACAGTTAACTATATAATATTCTGAGTGTATTGTTTAAAATTTTGTTTTTTATCATT
Organism: Eustalomyia histrio; assembly: GCA_949748255.1. Lineage (NCBI taxonomy): Eukaryota > Metazoa > Arthropoda > Insecta > Diptera > Anthomyiidae > Eustalomyia > Eustalomyia histrio. Next base: position 7,163,021 of record OX456523.1, read on the forward strand.
AAAATACTAAACATGATTTTTCATAATTTTTCTCAAATAATAAATAAAACAATTTCCCAACACATAACACGCATTATTCATATTTTTTTCTTAATTTAATTTAAAAAAGAAACCCATATAACTGTTGAATAGTTAAAAGAAAATATTAAAGAGATATCTTTAGATAACATGTCTATGTCAGCATGTCTCTTTTAAGAAAATGAACCATTAATAGAATTTGTAATTACTGGTAAATCTTAGCATTTTCAACAGACAATATGACACCTGTAATAATTATCATTACAAATGTAGTTACTATTCTATATTGATATAACAATATAAAATATACAGTAGCTGTTGGCCAATTAAGATGCATAGAATGACTGAGGGTATATGGCAATTACTCGATGACAGCTCTATAGTGGTGTATATCATAATAGTTGTCAAATATTAATGACACACTCATGTCCTGACTAAAATAGTTAAAAGATTGTGAAGTAAGTAAAGACCCTTTTTGTGGTTTTGGTTAAAGATGATAAGGTAGGGTGATTACAACTTCTGAGTTTTGTACGCATATAGGATTTCATGTTTGTTGTTGTTGTATTGTATGGACTTAAAAGTCAAAGAGAAAGTGACATTGCTTCCGGCAGCTACTGTATATTTTAACAACTTCTACTATGGCACTCCTACTTACCTTCATCACTTTTTTTTTTTGGTAAATCATAAATGAAATTATGATTTATTTAGAAATTATGATGTTGATGTAAAAAAAAAGTACTCACGTTTACTTTCTACTTTTGTGTTAAAAGATGGCAATTTAATTTTTAAACAACTAAAATTAATATTTTATATCCTCTACTAACCGTTTATTTATTTTTTATCAAAAAAGCCAAAGTAATAAATGTCAGTTACATCCGTACATTATTATCGATGATATATATAAAACAATTGAATACTTATCAATAGTTAAAATTAAACATTTTAATTGTTTCCCATATTCCACCAAAATGGCGTATTTAAAATAAGTCTTAGAAATCCACAAAAAACGGGAAGTCAATTTATTGATATGTATTTTAACGGAACTAGAAAAAAAAAACAATACCAACAACAGTAATATTTAATAATACACTTCCATAGTTGAAGTAAATTAAGTTATTATTGAAATCAAAAAAAGTATTTTATTCGTGGGTGCATCTTAAGATGGAGTAGTATTTAATTTAGCTTAAATACTGAAACTGGAAATATTTACAATAATGATTTAAGATATAAAACTTTAACGTATGACTATATAAATTCAGTCAGTCATTCAGCCATCCAATCATCCATCCATTCATTTATCCATCCATCCATCTATTCCCCACCATCATCCGTATGCCTGCAATTACCAACGGATGTAAACGATTAGCAGTGCTCTGTGTTAAAATGTCTTAATTAAGAGACGAAAAAAATCATTGAATTGTGCTTAACATAAAAAAATATAAAAAAATCTCCACCATATAACTGGGCTGGGCTGTTATAAACTGCGGGAGTGTGCTGTCGTTTTTATCGCTAATTTGTAATCAACAATTAAAGCCAACAAACAAATTTCGTTCAGACAACATACAATACTACATACAGTGTATACACTAAAAGAAATTCAATAAAGGTGACCCTATTTCTCTTGAATATGTAGGGTGTGCTTAAAATCGAATCACATTAACCTGTACCGCATTGCGATCAAAGTTTTAGGGTAAAACAGGATTTTAAACAAATTAAAGTCGGACATGCCGACTATACAATATGATACCTTACACCAAGTATACTTTGGATGCTATAACAGAGGTGCGATATTCTCATGCTTTACCTTGCGATATTCTCATGCGTTACCTTTTTCATTATTTGCAAGCATAAAGTAATAAGTTACTGATTATTGATTACGTTATATATGTTTTATAAATGTAAAGTAATAATTGAAATATTTTTAAAAATCTATTTTTAGATACATTACTTTGTGTTTTTTATAAGCAAACGAGTAATGTATGTTTGTTTTGACAACACTAGCGAAAAAACGAATCGCAACAACTCATTTAAGTTTAAATTAATCAAATACTATATGCGCAACCAGAGTTCCCAGGTTCGATTCCCATCATGACCACATTATTTTTAATAACGTTTAAAATATTTGTAATAATTTTTTTTTTAATAAAAATTCCTCTTTTTTAAAAATCTATATTTAGACACATTACTTTTTTCAATCTCGTAACCATATAAGTAACTCCTTACATTATCACCTCTAAAGTAATGGGTCTATACATCCCAGCAAAAACATGGCATCAACTACTTACCAGCCTATTTACGCGCTTAATTACTTTTGTTCGCGATGTCCAAAAAGTAATTGGTACTCATTATTTGTTGGCTGTTCGTAAGCGAGAGGGTAATGTCCACCCATTACTTTGTGGTTTTTGTAAGTTAGAATGTAATGACCACTCATTACTTTTGGGACATCGCGAACAAAAGTAATTAAGCGAGTAAATAGGCTGGTAAGTAGTTGATACCATGGTTTTGCTGGGTTACTTTGAGGCTCATCACCTGTAAAATACATCAGTGAAGTAAGGTGTAAAGTAATCCATGAGCCCCTATGGCTACACATTACTTTACACATTATTTGGTAATGTGTGGTTTTCCTGGGTGGTTCAAATTCCGAGAGGGAGGCTTAATCTTATTTTATGATGAGGGCACGAAGTATAGAGAAAAATCTAAATGAAATTACCTAATTATAGGAAGTTGGTTTATATGGGGACCAGATCCAAATGTAGTACGATTTTTTTTTCAAATTTCGATGCACAATTAACTGTCCCAAATAACCCGCAAAATACAGAATACATTTATTTGTGCTTATGTTTGTAAGTATCAAAAATATCGGTCTGAGGACCAGCTTATAGAATACCAAGAGACTCAGAATCACTTCCTGAATCGATTTAACGTGCGTGCGCAAACCTTGTAATATTTGAACGAAATTTGGCACTCCATGTAAAAATCAAAATATATATAAACATACATGTTTATATTTTGGTTGGTATATGAACATACATGGGCATACATGATCATACATGGCCATACATGATATCATATATTTTCATATATCTTCGGATCCAAAATTTGGGGGTATATGACCGTATAAGTTCATATATAAAAGTATACATGAAACGTATAAGAGCACATATGAAAATATACGGCAATATAGCCTTAAATTTCGGATCCGAAGATTTATGATCATCCGATCCGAAGATTTATGATCATCCGATCCGAAGATTTATGATCATATATGAGATAATGTATGACATATGATCCTATGTATGATCATATGCAATACCATATATGTCTATGTGTATTTCAATATTTACATGGGACATATGTTTTAATTGTCACAAGAACGAACCCTGTTGAATTTGGTTAGAATCGGCCCATATTCAGAGCTACCTTCCATAGAAATGTCCTTTCTGAATTGGGCTTTAATAGTAGTTAAAAATACAGAACCGCAGATATCTGGTTAACATTTTGGCTATTAATGTTATGTGAGAACAAATCATGCATCTGAAAGAGGACCATATTTAAACCTTGTACCCGTATAAAGTCGCCTTCCCGATATTTATTTAAATAAATTCTAATCAAACTACAGGACGCATTTAGAATGAGACATACGTGTCATAGAAAGGTCCTATCTAAATTGGGATTAAATGGTATTTAGACACACAAAACCGTAGATATCTAGAAGTTGGGTTATAAATGTTATATGGGATCATAAATTATGCCTTTAAATTTAAAGAAAATCGGACCATTTTCGGTATTTGCTTATTTTTGGGAAATTTTATTCTATATTTTCCAACCTGATCATAACTTCCTGAAATTTATATTGTTACGTTACCATATTTACCTTTTAAATAAATCAAGTTCTGTCTATATTGCAAATAATAAACACTGTTTGAAATTATTTATATCAGGCACTAATAATTACAGAAAAACACTTTAATAGCCACACTTTAGTTCTTAACACAGAGTTTTATTATCAACTAAACTGCGTCACCAAGTACCAGTATTTATATGAGTAGTCAGGTATTCTAGTTATTTCCAGATTATTACGACACTAGATTTTTCCAGCTGTCAAAATTCGCATGAAGAAAAAATTCGCGGTAGAAACAATATTGTTCGGCATTCCATACTTTAATCTTTTTACTAGTTGTATTTCAATTTGTTCGAAATCAGCTAACAATCCAATTTTTAAATGTTTTTAAAACTTTCAAACAAATTCTTTAAAATTATTTTATTCATAATTCAATTTGGAACTGCTTTTTGTTACAAAATTTTAAAAATCTTGCAGAGTAATTTCGTAAATCGTAAATTGTATAAATTTTTCATTTTGCCCAAGTTAAAATTATTAGTTGCCCAGTGTCCCTCAAATATTAAGGTTTTAGGAAAAATGTGGTGCCTCTAATCAAATTACGTTGGGTGTTTGTATGTGTAGCATGTTTAAGTTATTACAATTTTATTTCTTTTTTAAAGCTGTAGCTTAGAGAGTGTAGATCTGTTATCTTGTGTTTGTAATTTGATTTCAATTTAATATAATGTATGGGATCATTTAAAATGAGGGCGTCATAGAGGATTAAAGAGTTATTGTTGTGATTTAAAGAAAAATTAAAATACATGTTTCATTGAAATAATTAATTCCTTAAATGGAGAAAGCGATCATAAAACTATAGCTCCATTTTGGCGCCAAATTAAAAAAAAACTTTATCTAATATGTTTAAGAAAGTCCATTATAATTTTCATAGAAGATTTTTTGTCCTTCAATACAAATTTTTAGTTGATGTTTTTTTAATTTTTGCTAAATCGCAAATCTAAAAATCGATCAAAGTTCCCACAAAATCTTGCAAAAAAAACTTCTCAAATTTTCTTTCAGTTTTGTCTTACGTTTTTTTTCTTATTTTTCAATTTCAAGTTTATTTTATTAATAGAATATTTTCTCAATATTTAAAGAACTTAAACATAAATCATGTTTATGCTATTAAGTTCGGTATGCACAAATCTAACTTAATCATTAAATTAAGCATATTATTTACATAAAAACTAACTACAAATCAAATTTGCTTACCAATTACATGATTAAAGGTCTCATTTGAATTTAAATAAAATCTAGATTTATTTAAGCAAATATTCATGGTAAGACAACATGGTCATTATCTTAAAACATTTATTGTCGAAATTTTGCATTTAAATATCAACAAAATAATCTACAACAGGAGAATTAAAATATATATTTAAACGGTGTAGTTGTAAATATAATTACTAGCACATTTTAAATTTAAAATTATCCAAAGGGGAAGTTAACTTTAATAAAATCTTGGATTTTGAAAAACACAAATTATTAATTAAGAAATCAAACTGATATTGGGAAGAAATTAGGTTTTACATTTTCTTTTTCGAGGTGCCGAAAAAAAATTCTTTAAATAATTTAATATATCAGTGGTTAGAGATCACTTATTATAAAAGCATTTAAATCTACCGCATTCTGGGACAAAAGTGGCACAGACGAATGAGTAAAACTTTTCGTTGAAATCACTTATTAACTCTTTCAGGCCTATTCTAAATATTTTTTAAAAATTCTGTGCACATTGGTATGGTACAAATACCGTTTTAACATGTAATTTAAAGCTTATATTTTATAAAAAAAAATATTTCAAGTGAGAAAAATAAATATATATGGGATTTAAAGTACAAAGATGAACGTCAGAGAAGAGCCAAAAGTAAACAAAATTCTATAGGTCAGATAACATAATTTTCTGAGTCGAAACAGGGACCTACTACAATAATCGACCTCGACTTCTAATGTGCCTGTATTTGTACAAGCAAAACTAAATCATCCTTTAGTGGTTTTCATAAATAAATCATTAATTTTATGCGCGGTGGCATAGATGTAATATTATGAATACATATTTTTCAACAAAACTCGATAATAAATGAAAGCAAGTTAAATTTTGCTTAATTTTCACTAATACGAGGGCGGATCAATAAGTCCGTGACTTTTCCGTGAACTTCCGTCGTAGTTATATGAAATGAAACACATGGGAGCAGTGTTGAGTACCACCTGTTAATAGACTACTGTCAAATTTTGAGCAAGTTCCGTCATTTACTTTGCGTTTAACCGCTGTTCAAAACATACAAGCTCGTGGATTTTTTTAAAAATGGAAAAAAATTAATTTCGAGTGCTCATTAAACATTATTTTTTGCGAAAAAAAACCGTTAATCAAACCAAGGAAAAGCTTGATAAATACTATGGGGGCTTTGCACCATCGATTTCAATGGTAAAAAAGTGGTTTACTTACTTTCGTTGTGGTCGCACAAGTACACATGACGCTGAACGTTCTTAACGGCCAATTGAGGTCAATACATTCGAAAATGTCGAAAAAATCCACAATATAGTGTTGGCCGATCGAAGAGTAAAAGTGCGTGAGATTGTTGATGCCATAGACATTTCATATGGCAGTGTAGTTTCAATTTTAAATGATCAGTGGGATTTAAGAAAGCTGTCTGCAAGATGGGTGCCGCGTTTGCTTTCAATTGACCATAAAGGAAATCGTGTGACAACTTAATAGGATTGGGAAAATTATTGTTATTATTAATAATTATTTCCTATTTCCAAACCTAAAGAAATGGCTCGGTGGAAAGAGATTTAGCTCCAACAATGAAGTTATTAATGGAACAAATGCCTATTTAAAGAACCTCGAAAAGTCCTATTTTTTGGAAGGGATACAAAAATTGAAGAAACGTAGGACTAAGTGTATTCAGCTAAAAGGAGATTACATTAAAAAATTATTTTTTTTTTTGCAAAAAAAAGTGTTGAACCTTAATCCTTGGTAGTCACAAATATTGTGATCTAAGATCGCGTCATCTTCTCAACGGGCCCTACAAGTCACATGGTCCGCGCGACCTATTTGGAATAGGTGTGCCCTCTGCTTTGAATGTCTACCTAGTTCAATTCAATCGAGTTTTAAAAGTCACTTAGTTTCTCCTTTTACCGCCCTCCCCTCCCACCCCCTATAGTCTTCAAGTGATGTCACCTACTGCAGTTAAGTTATATTGCTCTATAAGCAACAGTCCATTCACGTAGTTCAGCTAAAAGCCTATAATGTGTTCCCGTTCTCGAAGTTGACTGCGCTCAGAGAAGAACCTTTTTTGGGCAATTTGTCAGCCATCTCGTTTTGTGCGATGTTACAATGCCCCGCGGTGTTGGAGATACAGACTACTCAACCCAACTACATCGTAAACCATCAGAATCTATATAATCTCAATACTAGCCCTGCTTAAGAAGTTATCGATTTATTTGTGCACCCGAAAATAGTGACTGATCTTACAGATTTCGAAGAAAAATTCATGGATAGTCGCTTGGCTCTATAGATCCCAAATTGCCTTGATCTTCACCTAAAATACATTATTATTATCCGGGAGGCGGAAGCATTTTCCAATAGAGGTTGAGCTATAGAAGCCACACTCAGTCTTTCCCTTCACTTTCGAACCATTCATATATAAGTAATTACCTGGATTGTCCCTCAAAAAGGTACCCTCTAACTAGGATTCTCTGCTCGGTATTCGTGTACTGCAACTGGCAGTTTTTGACCTCTCGGAGATTATATTACAATTCCATTATTTGATGTTGCATCCCGGCAACTCGTCTAAGATCTTCTGGTGGTCGCTCTTTCTATGCCCACATATCCATTTAACAGCTTCATTCAACCAAAGAATAGCCAAAGCGACTTTATATTTTAACCGAATCTGAATAGTATCTAATAACAAAGTTGTTTGCAATCCCCTATTGGATGTGGCTCTGATGGCATCGCTGATGACTAAGCAACACAGGCGCTGTATTTTCCGAAGTCTGTTTACGTTATTTGGTTCCTACACCTCTTCTACATGTTGCTCACGCTTAGTTTTACATTACATACTTGACATTGTCACTTTTAATTTCTGACAATTTACTATAACTTTTCGTCTTTTTCGATCGAATGTGTGTGTTAATGCTATTATTGTGCCGCCCGATGTCTAGTCCGACTAGGATTGGAGCTACAAAGCTCATAGTGTTTATGTAACAACCTTTAAGGAAAATATTTACTCGATAGATTCATCTGAAAGGGACCTGTTCTATGATAGAACTGACACTTCTTAGTGACAGTCCCCTTTCAATCTCAGTTATATCTTTAAAATTAAAAATTCATCATTATCGAAGCTCGAACAATGCGATTACTTCCTAATTCTTTTCAAACAGTTAAGTTAAAACGAAGCTAAAGAAAATGAACTGTTTGTTAAAATCACCTCCAAACTACTGATTTTGGCATTAAGAAAAACACAAAAAAAAAACAACTTAAATAATATCTAATGGTCGATTTCATTGTAAATAAACCAATAAAAAAGGGAGGGTAGTAGCAAATTACAGCAAACCAGTAAAACAAAAAAATGTATTATAAAAAAATCAAAATGTATACATGAACTTCCAGAGGGACAGACGGGCGGTTAGATAGATGGACAGACATACTGAATAGCAGACAGTTAGGCAGGCAGGTTCAGGCAAAAAAAAAAAATAGACAAACAAACAAGATTTCAAAGAAAATAACATTTAAATTGACGAAAATTGGCGAAAATTTACAAATCGTGCAGAATACATTTTCAATCAACAGCCAAACATTAATACAAAAACTAAAGACCAGGCCAATGAGGCAACAACAAGAGGAGCAAGAGAACTAAAGTGTAGTAGTAGTATGTTAGTGTAGCAACAGTTTCAATTGCAATGGAATGTAAATCAGTATATTGTCTTAAGGTAATTACATGCAACAAAACACAAACTTATACATACAACAATGTTGGCCTCAACTTAAATGATAATGTGTTCAAAAACGAATGAAGGAAACACAATATAAATTCCTCTATGGTTATTTGAAAACTTTTCTCACTTTTCCAAAAACGAAAAATGCATTTTGTAAAAACTTATTTCTTTAACACATTGAATCAAATCTTATAAATACATCTTTTTGTTTGAGTGTGTGTGTGTGGTTGTTAAGAATTTTCCATAATAAAATGTAACTAAATAAAATGTAAAAGAAATTGATTTGAACAATGTAACACTGTACCAATAATCAAAAGCGATAAGTTAGTAAAATGAAATTTTTACTTGTACGTAACCTGCATGTTCGTATGAATCTCTAATTTGCAACACTGGTGTGCAACAATACAAGTAAACAAACAAACAGCTTAACATCCATACACATACTTTAAAGAGATCCATAGATGGATGGATGGTAGGTTGGACGATTGGATGGATAGTTGGTTGTTGCTAGGATAGTTAGTTGTAGTTAAATAAACGCTCAGGCTGATTATTTGCTTAAATTGCTGCTAATAACATGACGTGCCATCAACTGTTCATGATGTTTTTCTATCCTTCTTTCTTATAAGAGAAGGATGCCAAGAAACAATAGATTTATTTTCTATTTTATCAAAGTTGGGTTGAAGTTGTTAAAAATGTTTTAAATTGGTTGTTATTTTGAAAACACAAAGGTACTTTTAGATGTAAACAAAACCAAAGATTTCAAATGTTCTCTAGCTGTACTATCAATCATAAAAACTGTAGTTTAGAAGTAGTTGCTTGGTGACCTCCAGATTTGATTAAAACTGATTCTTCGCGTATTCATTACAGATCTGAAAAATGGACTCAAGGGTTGAAACTCCACCTTACTCCTAGAAGTAGGACATACTCAGAGCAGAAACTCTTAGTCTCCTTGTTAATTTCTATGGCTGGGAACATGTGTTTGTGTAGTTCGCCGTCAGCACACCTACTGGAAAAAGAACAACAGTGGATGATAAATTATTACTTGTAAATTATTCGGTATAAGATGAGGTATAGCCAGTGTTTGGTTTCCATTGATTAAAACAAATTAAAGTCGAACATGCCAACAATATCATATCTTTTACCACTTAAAATTTCGGGAACAGGTCTAAATTTCGGGAATAGTCCAGATCCCTATTTCACTAACAGGATGAAAAGTAAAGAGATAAATCTTAACGATATTCCAGAAAAAGTTAATTAAAGCAAATATCGCGAGGGTGGCCTTATATGGAAGCTATGTTAAAATATGGTCCGATTTTAAATTTTTAATTTATAGCCTGTTCCTCTATTTCGAAAGAACACGTTCGTTCGCTTTCTAGTCGAAAGAAAACTGATTTGGGTTTCTCTAACTCTATTTCTATGCGAACGATGACTCGAACGACAAGTCGAATGAAAACGTAACTGTTTTCATACAAAATTTGGTTTCTCTATTTCGAACAGCTCGAACGCAAATGTCAAAATCAGTCACTTGCTATTTTTTGTCGAGTAAATATATATTTGATATTTTTAAAATTAAAATGAAGTAAAAAAGCAATGGATAACAAAAAGTAAGTACAAAATAATACAAATATTTATAGTTTATTAAAATTTTAAATTTAAGTTAAAAAAAAATCAACAACGGACCATCCGAAGACGCTTGTATTTTATATGGAAGAAAGGCCTGATTTTGCCAGAAGGATTTTGGTGTTCGGAGCAAACAAATTTTCCGCAGAGGATGAAAATTTGACCAGAAAACTAAACTCCGTTTCACCCCCTATTACGCTGTTGCTGAGTGGAAAAGGTATGTGTGTGTTGTTTGTGGCTTACGTTTGCCCAAGAAACTCATATTTACCATTTTTATTTTACATCTTTTATTTTACAAGGACTTTAGCAGTGACCGCACCGAACAGACAACAGGCAACAGAAAAGCTCTTCAAACAACAATTTCACCCACAACCAATCGATAACAAAAATTTTCACAAATAAACATACTTTCCAAATAAAAATTGATTTGTTTATTGTTATTTTTTTATTTCATTTGTCATATACAGCTGATCACTGTTAAACAGGGTTGTTTTTGTCTTTAAGCAGTTTAGTAGTATTTTTGCTACTTTTAAAGAAAATTTTAACAAATGCTCAAAATATATGATCTGGCATCTCTGTGATTTGTAAATGCGTAAGAAACAAAAATTGACACACGTAAGTCAAGTCGATCGAAGCCTTTCGAAATAGAGAAACCCAAATTGACTCGAATTCGAGTGACTTGCTATCGTTCGACTAGTTTTTCGTTCGAGATCGAGGAACAGGCTATTAACCAGATATCTACGGTTTTTCCTTTCTGAATATAGAGCGGTTTTAATCAAATTCAATTGGGTTTTTCCTTAGGCCAATAGAAACCCAACGTTATCCATTGACTCAATAACTGATTCTGTGTCGATTAAGGCCTAGTCTAATAGTCAATCTACACTGTTGGGTTAATCTAGTAAAAAGTGGATTAACTGCTAAGCAGCTCAGCTAATGCCATCTGGCAGAAGCTAAACATGCGAAATTTCGGCTCTTGCAAACAAATTTGTTGAAAGCACCAAAATTAAACAAGTAAGAGCGGCTAAATTCGACTATGCCGAATCTTATATACCCTTCACCATGGTTGGGAAAAAACTGAAGTTTATATATCGACATATATGGAATGGACAGATTTATATACGGACGCCTTTAAGATGAAATTAACCATTTAGTTTGGTGATAAAACTTGGACTCGGAAAGATTTATGGTTCCAGAAAATAGGTATTTAAAAAAATTTTATGTTTTGGTCATGACTTTTTTGTGTCTGAACCGATATTTCCGTGTTTTTTAAGCAAATATGTTATACTAAAGATTTTCGATCTTTTGCACTATAAGACGTATCCATAGGTCATATTACAGCTCTAGAATAGTGTTTGTTGTTTGTGTATAAAAGGCAAAGAGGTGAAAGAAAAGAATTTCAACAAATCGTTAAAAGAAATCACTAAAACTGCATGTGTTTTATTTCTACAAAAACGTTTGAATTAGCTGGCAAATTTGCACTTGGGATTTTATTTCGCTTTTTTATTAAAAAATATTTTTAATTTATTTAGCTTAATTTTAAAAATTTAAAGGAAAATAATTTATAAATTTTTTTTTATAAATTATTATAAGTTATGACCTAAAATAGTTGCACTCAAAGGGAAATTATGTATAAAATTTTCTTAATATATAAGAAATAAAATGGTTTAAAAATTTGTTTATAAATTCTTTTAAATCAGAGCAAAATATAGAAATAAAAACGTTTGTATTTTGTTTGTATCAGAGGGTTTTTATAAAAATGTTGATGTTTTTAGCCTATTTATGGATTATTTAATTATTAATATAAAATTTTATAAAAATTAATTATTAAATGTTAAAAAAACACAAAATTAACAAAAAAAAAAAAATGTCTTAAGAAAATAAAAAAAAAATGTACAAAAAAAAGTGTATTGACCGGGATTCGAACCCGCGGCCTTAGAGAAAAAAAATATTTGTGACATAGCATCTAGACAACTGAGCTATTGAAGCTCACACAAAATCATCGTTAATAGAGGTTAATATGTAAAAAGTCTTCGTTCATTAGAGATTTGTTTGGTTTTTATTTAAATGACAAATCTTTGTATGTGTTTGTTGTTTGTGTATAAAAGGTGAAGAGGTGAAAGAAAAGAATTTCAACAAATGGATGTGTTTGTTAAGCGTAAAATTCTACATACATATTAAACAAAGGGATTTTACGGAAAAAATTAGAGGAAGTCCTGGTTTTTTGCTAATATCTCAGCCATTTATTAACCGATCTGTCTGATTTTTAATAGCAAACAGAAATGGATCACATGTAACAGAAATAAATAACAATCAAGTCCTCATCATGTCTGGGTTCTTCGGAAAACCCATTTCAACACACAGACGGACAGACGGACAGACGGACATCGTTAAATCAACTTCGGTCTTCATAAGGACCCAGAATATATATACTTTATAGGGTCTAAGATCAATATTGTAGAAATTACAAACGGAATGACAAATTTATATATACCCTTCCACCTGTGTTGAAGGGTATAAAAAGTCCCCTAAAGGTACCACGCTTGCCTTAAGTTTAAATACCTTAAAAAGCTTTAAAACTAAAAAGTACCCACTTTTGACCACCCAAATTCCGAGGTGCCTCAAAAGCCGAGAAATCTTATTTCTTACTTATCCAAATTTCAGGCAAACATATAGAAAATTCTTATGTTGGCCGGTAGATGCGTCTACCTATTTGCTACCAGCAGGGTAATATTGGGTTTCAAAAGATTTCGGACCTTTCCAGTATATATAAACATTTTATAAGCTTCCTTCCCTGGATATATCAGTATTTTGTAATGCTGTAGTGGCAAATGTTGTTTTTATATTTTAAGACAAATTTTCTGCTTGTGGCCACAATTTACAGGTTTTCAATGAAGACTCCCTGTCCATCATTTGTTAGTTTTCATGTTTCCAAACTTAGAGAACATGAGCTAAAAACACAAATTCTTTGTCTTAATCGAATACGAATAAAAGTAAGTTTAGAGATGTAAAATCTGTATTTTTCAATTAATTTCTAAACAACTAACAATTTGTTTAGGCAGAATAAATAAACAACTACAACTACAAATAACATAAAAAAGTACTTTAGGGATTTTTTAACCGGTGTTATATTTTATTATAATTTGATCTTAAATTCGAAATTCTGTGATTTTTCTAAAAAAAATACTTACATCACTATAATTTCCTTATTCTATTCATTTGTAGTTTTAATTTGAAGAATATCATTGGCTGCAAAAAATTGCTCTTAGTTGATGCAATGTTTGCAAAGGCTTCTGTTCAATCTGCCACTGTTTCTTGGCAATTTTCTAAAACTTTTATATGCATGCATCTGCATGCATTTTCTTAAACATTAGTTTAAATTTTCATGTTAAACATACTTTGGAAATTTTATAAGGTCATGGCAAAACAAAAAAAAAAAGTATTAATGCAACAATTTCCAAAACCCCACAAGGCATAATAGAATGGAATACGTTTATAAAAGACAAACGAACACCATAACAATTACCGTGTCAATTATGGTACAAAATGTTATTTTATTTAAAAAGAATTTATTTCGTTTTTCTCTCAATTATTTGAAAACCCTTAGGTTATAATTTTACCACCATCGTTGCTATTCGTAGTCAATTTTCAAATGAAAATAATCACAGATGTTAGAAAACGATCAAACAATTGTTATGTAATTAAAACTGGTGTGATTTTCACGCACTTTATTATCATCTGTATGTACTCGTATGTAGGGATAAAAAGGCCATCGATTCTATTGAATTGATTTTCGTTAGAGTATTTTATTTTTCTGTTCAAGAATATGGAATTAAAGTTAAATTATGATTGACATCATTGTCCAATCAATCGTCTGTTATGGTTGGTTTATGATATGATTGATTTTGATATGAATACATGCATGCAAGTGCATTCGATTTATAACAACGAAAACATGGAGAATATATGTTATGTTAGGAATGTTTATATAGTATTTAAACCCAATAAACAATTTGATTTAATAACGAAAATAAAGAAACGTTTTAAAATTAAAAACGAATGATCCGACTTTAATTGGCCCAATAACAATATTTTATAAATTCTCAACCATTTGCCGTTTTTTGTTTTTTCTTTTTGCTTTTTTCGGTCTTTCATCCAAGGAACAGTATACTGCTATAGCTGCCAAATTCATTATTCCTATCTAAATTTCGGAGTTGGCACAGTTTTTCCCAAACCCTATTTTTGCAACTATTGTGAAAAAATGTCCTCTTTTTGTGCTAAATACTTTATGTCAAAACGTCTTTCTTTTTTGATAAATTTAATATATTTGAAACAAAACCTAATACATTTGTAATAAATTTGAAACAAAAACTAAAACAATTTATATTTCTTCACATAAAAATTTATTTTTTAATACCATATGTTATAATATCTTATTAAATACCTTATGATCTATATGAAGTATTAAATAATATTTTCAATAAAAAAATTTAAATATTTAAAAGGATCTTTTCTTGGAATACATATTTTTCAAAATAAAAAAATTGACAAAATTAAAAAAAAAACCAAAAAAAATTGTTAATAGCAAATTTTAATGAAAAAAAAATCGCCAAAATTAGATTAGATGATCTAGATAGAAGATTATAATTAGATAGAAATTGAGAAAAAAAAACTTAAAATCGAAAAAATTGGAATAAATGGTTAAAAGTAAAAAAAACCTTAAAAAATCGCCAAAATTTAAATTTAAAAAACGTTAATTTTGAACTGTGGCTTTCTTGGGCTAAAGCCGTTAACCTCCGTTAGTTTTTAAGGTGTCGATGATATTCCAAAGAAAAGTCTCCATCTCTCTGCGATACTTAGTTTTCAAGATTAAATATCCAAGCAAGTCAAAATTTGGTAGCGATATTGGGGTGTGTGTTTTGGTTACTGGTGCAAAAATTTTTATCTTACTTCTGTTAGTTTGCGAGCTTTGAATAAGAAAAATTTTATATTGGTGATTTTTGTATTTTTTTTCAGCGATGGTTAATTATGACTTCCTTGTGCTAAAACCTTTAACCGGCGATATTCCAAATAAAAGCCCATTTCTGCGATTATGTTAAATTAGGCCATATTTTTTCCACAAGAGGTCAAAATCAAAAAAAATGCTCTAGTGTCTCATCGTCCTCCCCACAGGACCTACAAAGCATAGTCACACCTTTTTAATTTCGTAAGGTGTTACTGTAGTGTTGAATAGCCTGTATGGATTCCAATCAGGTTGACAAGTTCCCTCTAGCTCAAAAAATTCTCGTGATGGCAACATCATCATCACCATACCAGATCTGCCTGTTTTTGTTAACCGAAAAGGTCTCGGACTACGAAGGCTAACCGACACCAAGTTTGAGCCAAAATTATTCAGCCCGCCATAGTTATCATCAGACGTCCCCTGTCAAAATAAGCATTTATCTCCTTTTTTCAGTTCATTCATGACCAGAATAATCCGTCGTATTTAAAAATCGAATGCACTCCGTTAGTAGCTACAACCTCCACCTTAAATGGGTGGAAGCCGGAAGCACTTCCTTATATCTAGGTCTTTGCAAAAGTTATGTAAATAAATTTATTGGTTTCACCTAGTATTACCTGTCCGGAATAAGAAAATCGCAAATTGCCAATACACGTTGTTTCGCTGTCATGTTATTTTTGTTTAGTATTGTTTGGCATTTCATAATGGAAAGACTTACGCCTGAAAAACGTTTACAAATCGTTCAACTTTATTACGAAAATTCACGTTCTGTGAGGAATGTGTTTCGTGCACTTCGCTCAACTTATGGTCAACATAATCGGCCTACTGAGCATACTATTCGGAACACCATCACCCATTTTGAGACCCAATAATAATATTTGACCGAATAGAACATGTCCAGCACGCTATGAAGAAAATATGGCGGCCGTAGCTGAGAGTGTACACGAAGACCGTGGAGAGTCGATTCGGCGCTATCGTGCCATGATAACCGACTATTTGATGCTTGAAATTGAAGCTCGTGATCTCAGCGACATTTCGTTTCAACAAGACGGCGCCACTTCCCACACATCGCATCAATCAATGGATTTATTGAGAGAACACTTCGGTGAGCACATAATTTCACGTTTTGGGCCGGTCGATTGGCCACGAAGATCGTGTGATATCACACCGTTAGACTTTTTCCTGTGGGGATATGTAAAGTCTAAAGTTTATGCGGACAAACCCGCTTCGATTCAGGCCTTGGAGGAAAGCAACACGCGTGTCATTCGCCAGTTACCAGTCGAAATGCTCGAACGAGTCATCGAAAACTGGACTCAACGGATGGACCATCTGCGACGTGGCAACGGCCAACATTTAATAGACATCTTCAAAAAATAAATGCCAAAGAATGTTCTTTCAATTGATAGTAAACGTTCCCCATTAAAATTGAATTTTCAGTGTTTTTTTCTTTAAAAAAGTAGGGAACCTCGAAATGGATCACCCTATCCTTCCTAAGAAACTGCATATTTCATAATCGGCCTGATAACACTTATGTAAAGCAAATGGGTCATGCATGGGTTCAAGTCCCATTGAGAGCCTTTTGTTTTTCTGTACAATGCGAACAGGCTGCTCCTGTTCGCCCCAATAGAGCTTCCTATCCACTACATCTACTTGGCGCTATCCTTAATTTACATGTTCAAGTCCCGGAAAACCTCCTTCCTCTTTGTATTGAGAAGGCAAACCTTGGTCTTACTCGGGTTGACATTCAGCTGCATAGATATTGCCCAGTTCAGTTAAATCGAGTGCCTTCGAGGCCCTTGTAAATAAATAATTTAAATCTTTTCCCCTTAGTAATATCGCCATATCATCAGCATAGCAAAGGGCTCGACTCCTTCATTGGTTACAGTCCTTAAGAGACTGTGTATGGTGGTAACCCCCAAAGATAAAATACATCCCTGTGGAGTGCACACTATCTTTGATCTTCGTCCGACCGACCTCGCAGTAAATCCAACGATTCTCTAGCATGTGTCTGTCCTAGTCAATAAGTGCTCTGTTGTAATCAAAATAAGAGACTGGATGAGCAGTATTCCAAGTGTAACATTGATTTCAGAAGAATTTCTAAAAAGAATAAATTCACTACCCGAATTATTTACCACTTTGAATTTGGCTTACCGAGTTATCATTTACAAAAGTCAATAAATTTGTAAAGTGATCGATATTAAATTCTCTAACTCATGGCGTTTATATATATTTGGTTATGAATGCTGCTGCTGTTCTTTTGAAATTGAAGTTCTTGTATATAATTTCTACGAAGCCCTGGCGCTAATCCCATAATTATTTCTTTGCTTTACTCTGTATGTGTTTTTTTTTTTTGTTGCTGCAACAGCAATAACTAACATTCGTTTCTCAATTAGCTGAGCTGTCAAAATGATGATGAACTTCGATATTGATGAGGGTCGAAGTCATCTACATCATCATGGGCATCAGTATCAGCTCATACTTGTATACCCACCAATAATTCGTTGAACAAATAACAACTGAACACTAGTGTTTTATTTATTTTTTTCTTCTTTAATTTATATAATCATAAACATGGTTATGAAGCGTTGATTTGTCACAGTTTTTTTTTTTTTTAGGTAAAAATAAAACACGGTCGAACTACAAATATTTTAAGATTTCAAAAATGATATGATTAATACCTTTAGAGGAATAAGTGGTTTTTAGGACAAAATGACAAGAATGAAAGGAATGTTTATTATGTTCTGCTGTTTTTTTTTGGCAATTATATTTTTCAAGAATTTATGGAATTTTTAAAAAATTTTTAATGCGTGTGTTATGACTACATTTACTACCAAAAGAATAGCAAAAAAAAGTTAATTTCAAGATTTATATCATTTGTAAATAATTAAAATGAAAAACAAAGGTACTTGACTTTAGGCAGTTGAGCTGTTTTGTGTGTGGTCAAGTGATTTAATATTTGCCCATAAGAGTTGTATTTTATTACCGAAACATGTCATACTGAATTTGTCATATTTAATTCAAATCTTATCTGTTCCTAATTTCATAACAATGACAATTGTGGTTAAGTACTTAAAACTGCGGTAGGTTAAAGAATTATTCTTCTTTGAGATATACAGCAGCTTCTCGAACAGCAAGCACTTAGGCCACCATGTTTTGTATGTATTGATATGTCTCTAATGTTCAGCCCATGTTCTATGTTTCGTTTCATGTACATGTTGACAGTTTCAATTGTTTTGACGACCAACTACATAATTGCGCAATTATGTAAATTTCACGCTTCTTTAAATACTGACTACATGCTCGTAGTTGTAAGTCTAAATGCGGGTTTCAATTCGTCATGAGTCATTTGTATTGTACTACTGTAAAATAAAAAAAAAAAATCTCAACAAATTGTCAAGTATTTATTGCCAGACCACTCACTCACTCATCGCAATAATATTACATACATATGAGGGGGGATAATTCAGTCATGTAACATTTTTAACAATGTCACACTTTTGAAAGGCGTGTGCGGTTTCAAAGTCTTTTAAGTGTTCGAGTTCTTTTTTTTTTGTTAGTCTTAAACGCCTTTTTGTCAACTATGGACCGACCACACACATGGTGTACTAACTATAAACATTTCTATAAATTACATTTAATGTTTTTTTGTTCGGCATCTCTATGAATTTGTACAAAATTTTAAAATTACCATAATTTCTTAGATTTTATTGTTATTATATTTTTAATAAAAATAAAAAATCTGCTCATTAGTAGAATTTTGTTTTCATTGTGTATCTTTAACACTTCATTGTTTTTGATTATGTTTCTTGTGTCGGCAGCTCTTTTTTCAAGTTAAGTTTTTATTTTGAATTTTGTTTGTCCAAATCTTTGCCGCTGATAAGGCTCAACTCAACTTTTTTTTTGCGTAATTGGCGGTATTTGGTTTTTTGTTTCATTTAAGTGATAATTTATTGAGTTAAAAAGTTGTTGCCTGCTCTTAATCAAGCTTTTATGTAGAGACATATTCAAATTACAATTTGTTTTTTTATTTAATACTATCAGTCAGTCACTTGAGTCTATTTTAGTATTATGTTGGCAAATATGTATCATATTTAGACGGACAATTTCAAAGCTTCCAGAAACAATTCTTAATGGTTCATAAAATCTGCAAAAGGTTATTAAAATAACGGCATAAATTAATTAACTATGGTTTGTTTCTGAAATATTTTGATTAAATATTTTACAGAATATTTATAATTTCTTTATTTAATTTAAGATCTTTTAACTGATAAATATTGCAATACACTTATTTTACTTAAGTTGCGCAGTGGTTTCAAGCTATAGAAAAATAAAAAAAAAATATACAACTTCTGAATCACTTAGAGCTAGTTTTTTGGATGTAGTTAAACCTTGTTTATTGGTTTAAACTTGGAATGCTGTTTTTGAGATCCAGTTTATTTGGTTTTAATTTGAGTTTAACTGGGCAAGATTGGCCAGTTAAACCTAAGTTACAGATATCAAAACACACAGCTGATAAAAAAAGTCTCTAAATAAATCAGCTGTTAAACACTAACACATATTAAAAAAAAATAAAAATGGATTATTCCTCATATTATGAAGATTTCAACGATTCTGAAACATATGCAAATTTAAATAAGACCATAACAAGAAAGCCTAAGACAATTTCAAAAAATATTTGTTTTGATGTTTTATTAAGTATTTTCAATGCTACCATATGTTTGGCTATAAAATATAAAGTTTTGTTGGAGTAAAATATGGCAGCATTACCTTATCTGTCAAGTCTTAAGCTACTACTGAAAAACAACAAGTGGGATCAAATCCAGTTTAAATTTATTTTCATTTTAACTAATAAGCCATAAAACCAAGTTTAACTCACACCCAAAGAACTAGCTCTTAACCGATTGAATAGTTAAACTAAACCATTAAGAACTACAACCAAACCGCTTTGACTTGAAACCTGAAATAAAAATAATGAGTTCCTAGAAGTATGAGCTAATAAGGTTCTTTTTTTAGTTTACGCCAGGATCATAGTGAAATTAGAGTTCAAAAGGGGGAAAATTTTCCCCCTTCTCAATCTGAAACCCTGAAACTTAAAATATGTGTTCCCCGAAGTATGGGCGAACTCACTAATAAGAAGCTTTTTGGAATTTTCGAACAGCAATCTGATAAAATATGGGTTTGACATTGTAAAAGTTTTTGTAATATGTGTTCCTTGATGTATAATTTATTGTTCACCGATAAATCACTTTTTGGAATTTTCTACAGGAACATGGTGGTAGAAAAATATGTGCTCCTGGAGAGAAGTGGGAAATGATGATAACAAGAAAATGAAGAAGGTTAGCAACAAAACTAAAGGGATAGTGACTTAGATACAAAAGTAATCGGTATTTGAGTGTCAAACCTTCTCCTCAGAGATGGGATGACCTACATATGTGAACAATAACTAAATTAACCTTTAATAGACAATCTTGAATTTGATTGGCTTTTGGTGTTTGTGTTAAGTTTTGGGTTTTGGTGTGTTCTGACACATATAGTAGAATTTTATGGCCAACATTTTTGTAGAACATTTCATACCCGCCCTTCAGCTTTTTCGGGGTGTATTTTACAATTTGTTAGAATAAAGCCAAAAAATGCCGTTATGAGGGGGAGTTAGAGGGTTAATATGTTCTACAAAAATATTTGCGATACCATTATCTTCAAAGTTGCTGAACATACTCTAAACCTCAGATGTAAAGAAAACACAGTTTTATATACCAATATGCTGCAAGAACAGGCCAGAGCTGGGAAACTTTAGCCACCTCTGAAATGAAATTCCGATGTGATCTATGAAAACGCCGACACGCGTATATATATTTTTTTGGTCTCCTTAACAAGAATCAATCGTAGGAAACCTGTTATTTTGGAAAAAGTTGAAATTTTTGTACAGTGTAATCTAAAATACATATTAAATTAATCGAAAATACAATCAAAAAGAGGACTTCTGATTTTTCATTATATTCAGCGCATATTGTGTTGTTTGTTTTCAATCGTTGTTTAATAATCGACAAAAGTAGTAAAACCAATCGGAAGTCGTTTAAAATAACCATAAATTTTTAACTGACAAAACGTAGAAAAAACGATTTTTGTGGTTTGTTTTGAAAATGATTTTTTTTTTATTTGTATGTAATTTTACAAATACAACACACACAGATGTATATATTTTTATTTTCTATGTGTGTATCTATATTTGAATAATTTCTTGTAATTTTTATTGAAATAATTTTGTATATAACGAATTATTGTTGTAAAAGCAAAAAGGAATTATATGAATTTCTATTTTTAGAAACACAAAATTTTCCATTTAACAGAAAATATCAACACCTATTGAATGTCAGTAAATTTTTATAGTTTGTTCTTTAAATGACTGACTCAAATAGTTAAAAAATATATTTCTATGAATTTCAATTGATTCTTCATTTAAAAACAAACTTTACGTATTTCTTTTTAAATAAACTACAGTCCGTAACGTAAAATATATTGTGAGTGTAGGAAATATAATACAGAATTTGGTTTAGTTTTATGATCCTTGGTACAAAAGATCAATATGGGTTGCAGTGCCGGCCGTGGAGACAGCTCTTGACTTAATAATAATAACCCCCACCGGATAGATATCTGAATTTTGAAAAGTATGTTGAAATGTGTGCTAATTTACTAAAAAGCTCCTTTTTGTATTTTTCTCCAGGCAATTAAAGGGTGATTTTTGTCATTTCGTTTATCAGTGTAAATTTTTTCTTTTTAAAAAAAAATTCGAGACATGTGGCAATGCCAAAAATGGTCAGTAAGGTTTGCCATTTCACCATGATTAGAAAGCGCTTGCAAATTTTAAAATTTTATTATCGAAATTCGTGCTGTGTGAGAAATGTGTTTCTATCGAAAAATTGTCTTCAGCGACAAAGCTCATTTTTGGCTCAATGAGTACGTACGTCAACAAACAGAATTGCCGAATTCGATGTGAAGAGCAGCCAGAGGCAGTTCAAGAGTTGTCAATGCACCCTGAAAGATGCTCTGTTTGGTACAGTTTGTGGGCCGATGGCATCATTTGACCGTACTTCTTCAAGAACGATGAAAATCGCAACGTTACAGTCAATGGAGCAAAGTACCGTGCGATGATTAACGACTTTTTTGCCCAAAATGGAACTTGGACGACATGGACTTGGTGGACATGTGGTTTTAACAAGACGCGATACCATGAATCCATTGACAGGCAAGTTTGGTGAGCAATTAATCTCACGTTTTTGAGCAGTCGATTGGCCGTCAAGATCATGCGATATAACCCTACTAGACTATTTTTTGTGGGGAAACGTGAAGTCTCTGGTGTTCAGGGACAAGCCATCCACAATTCCAACCCAGGAAGACAACACTACAGCTGCCATTGGTGATATACCGACCGAATTGCTGGAAAAAGTATGGCAAAATAAGAGCTCACGGATGGACCACCTATGGCGTAGCCATGGGTAACATTTACATGAGATAGCCTTTAAAAAGTAAATGGCAGGCATTCATTTATCGCCCCAAATAAATATTTCATTCACTTTTGCAAATTTCTTTTTTTTTAATTTTCAAAACGCAGACGGTTAAAAAATTACCCTTTAGTAATACTGGAGGTTCAAAAGAGGGCCAAATTACTTTGGCTCGAAACCTGAATTTCAAAATATGTATTCACGCGATTATTCACTGATGAAGCTCTTTTTTGGAATTTTTCCCCAATGGGGAGAGGTCTCACAACTTTGACTAGAAATCTGAAATTGGATCAAAAAGGAAAAAGTGTGCCTCTAATCACCCAGCCTAAACGGCAGAAGCTAGGAACTTGGAATACGGGATTTTAAAATATTTTTACGGGGAGGGGTAAAAACGTCAAAGTTTCTTTTCTCTCTCTTTCTCTCTTAACGTTTTGCATTAACTCCATAACCTTTAAATTTAAAATACGGTGTCCCAGGAGTATGATTTAAGTCAATAAAAATAGTTTTTTTTTTTTTTGAGAAAATAAGATTTAAAGGGGAAAAGAGTGCGCTCTTACTCACCCATCCATTGCTGGAGCCAGGATTTTGTAGGCTGCTATTCCAGTATAGACAGCGAGAAGCAAATTGGGGAGCATTCTCCCCATTAACGTCTTACCCAAACCTCTTATCCTAGAAATCAGAAATCTGGCCTTTGTTTCAATTGCTATTTTTAGTAGATTCTACTGATAATTTTGTTTAAGGTACCGGTATTTCAATAGTTTTTCAGTTAAACACTGCAAATATTATATTCAAACTTTTTTGCTTATGACTCACCACTGTGTAACAATTTAATGGTCATAATTATATTAGACCGTTAAATTATTATAATCTCAACACTTTATTTTTAAGACAATTAATTAAGCCTTAGGATGACAAATACATAAATTAGCAGTGAAAATATTAACCTACTTAAAGCTTAAGAAGATAAATACGCTGACAAGAAGTGATTCATTTAATTGGGATTTTGAGTTGGTTTTACGATTTCACTTTAGACTCGATTACACGCGTTTAGGTCATACAATATTCACAATTAAAAATCATCATCATCATCATCATCACTATTATCATGAATTAAAAGCAGCCAAGTTAAGCTGTAAATGTCAGTCAGTATCTTCTCACAGTTTTGGCAACAATTTGCAACTGTTACTTCGCTTTTTTTATCATTTTATTTAATTTTAAATTAAAATTAAGTTGATGACATTTTGAGCTACATGTGCTGTTTTGTTTGTTTGTTGGTTTGTAACTACCGTAAAATATTTTTACTCTTATTTTGCAGTCTGTTTCTTCATTCATTCTGTTTTTTTTATGTTGTAGCAATGATGATGTTTCAAGACAGAAATATTTCATCTAAGTGATAAGCATCGTTACCAGGTTCAGTTTGGTATGCTATGGTAGAGATGTGGCTGTTATTTCCGCTGAAAATGTTTGTTTGCTTATTTCGTATGCAATATTTGCGCATGCGCGGCAGCTCTAATTAGACGCATAAGTAGAATTGAGGCGACACAATCGCAACTTCTCACCTTTGTGCCTTCAAAGAAAGTCAGAATTTAAAAAAAAAAATAAATGAAATGAAATAAAATAAAATATTCCCATATTCAAATATGAATGGAAGGCTAAACAGATGGATCAGATGGACGAGTATAAAAACAAACAAGACAGTAGACAGAGTGGAGTTTAAAATTAATGCCGCGCGAAATTTTAATGGTTTAATGTTTAGAAGAAAGATCATGTTGTCTTAAGATTGTTGTTGCTGTTGTTGGTTTTTATGTTGATGTTTATGGTTATTTTTTTCCTCATCTTTTTATATTTTATGTCCAAATGTATGTTTTGCCAAAAGAAATGTGTATGATGATTGTTTGTATTTATTTGTCTGTCGGTTCTTATGTCCGTCCGTCCGTCCATCAGTTTGGCCAATGTGTCTGAAATTTTCATGGTAAACTTTTTCAGTTGTTGTGTTTTTCATAAAAATTTTGCTTCGTTTTTATTTTTAATTATGAAAAGAAGGTTGGGCTCTTGTTTTCTACACAGAAATGTTATCTTTTTAATTGAAAACTACAAATTTCGTGTTAAAATTTCAATGAATGTAGTATGTTGCTTCTGATAGCATTGCTTGCAACCAACAACACTGGCAAGCAAGCGAATCTTAAAAAGAATTCATTCTTTAAATTTGTATTAAATTTTACTAAAATTTTATTCCATAAAATATTCTTATTGAATGAATTTATCAGCTTAATTCTTAAAACGATTTAAATTATATTAATGACTTATATTTTGAATAATTTTAATTAAATGTTCATTGTAATTGATTTTTTTTTAATAACTTAGTCAAATGAATCATCTAAGTAAAAATTAGTCTGAAACTTTATAATATTGATTTTTTTTTTTTTGTTTGTTAAACTTTAATCTACTAAATGAATGAATGATACTTAAATTTTTTTATTCACTTAGTAGAATATTAAATGAACATAACATTTAAATCATTCAAGGAATGACTTTTACAAATGATTTAACTGAATGTTATGTGAAATTTTTTAAATGCTAAATTCAATTTTTCGTGAATTAAACTAAACTTCAATTAATTCTTTTGTAGCTCTGCAAACAGCAAAACATTTTATTGCTACAAACAAGCCATTTATTTATATTTCTGTTTTGTTATTTTTGGAATCACCACAAGCCAAAAATGAAAATAAACTGTTAACTTAACAAAGTGCAATAAAAACCACCTTCCATAATAAATATATTGAACTCAATGACTATTTTTATTTATTTTTTTTTTTGTCAGTTTAAGAATGACTCTACTGCAAACAACACTCCATGTTGTAAATATGAGTGATAAAAAATAAAATGAATAAACTGAGCTTCAAACTAATAACCACCATCGCCATCACCTCCACCTCCATAGCAATTACCAATAAATAAAATATTATTTCCAACTCCTCATCCATTAAGAATTCCATTTGCAAATGCACTTTAATTTTTGCGTCGTAAATCAATAAGCAATAAAAAGAAACTCATAAAATGATTAAGTTGCCGTTGAAAATTTTTAATTTCATAATTGAAAATTGATGAAAGGTGTATTAGAAAGGCATTAATTGCTGTTTAAAATCGTTTTGAATTTTATATTGTAGATTTCCATTTAAAACAAAACCAACACTTTGCTTGTCTTGACTTAAAATGACGGATACATAAATCACATTTCAACCAAAAAAATAAAAAATAAAAATTGAAAAATAAATATTTGTATTTAATTTATATCGTTGAGTGCATAAAATGCATCAAGTATTCAATTAACAAGTGTTAGTTGATTTTTATTTGTTTTAAAACTGTTGTTATTGTTTAGCAACAAAAAAATATAGTATTTTTTATGTTGAACTAGCTTAAAAATCCGATAATTCGTTTACTTTAGTTTTAAACTTCGGAGTATATTGAGAAGAAAATTTAATTCTTCAAATACAAATTTTAGATTTCTAACTTAAATAGTATGTACAAGGGGGATCAATAAGTCCGTGACTTTTTGAATGTAACACAGTTTTTTTTGCAAAAACAAATTTATTTTTCAACATAATCTATTTTAAGCTCAATACACTTAGTCCAACGTTTCTCCAATTTTTGTATTCCTTCCCAAAAATAGAATTTTTCGAGATCCATAAAATAGGCATTCGTTTCAGCAATAATTTCATCATTGGAGCTAAATCTCTTTCCACCGAGCCATTTCTTTAGGTTTCTAATAGGAGAATATGGCGGATGAGGTACCAATTCGTAGCCCAATTCATGGAATTTTGCCATTGAGACTACACACGTGTGCACCCGTGCATTATCTTGATGAAAAAGAACTGTTTTCTTGGCAATATGGGGTCTTTTTTTTAAATCCTCGATAAAAAAGGTCCAATAAGATGGCATAATATTCGCCATTTATTGTTTTTCCCTTTTGAAGGTAATCGATGTGGATTATCTCGCGTGCATCACAAAAAACTGTTGTCATCACCTTTTTGGCCGACAAACTTACCTTGGCCTTCTTCGGTTCACCCGCAAAACCCCATTGTTTAGGCTGCTGCTTGGTCTCCGGAGTGTTGTAATGGATCCATGTTTCATCCACAGTTACTAAAACGCCGCAACAACTCCAAACAATCCTTTGAAGTTGTCACACAATTACGTTTATGGTCAATTGAGAGCAAACAGGCACACATTTTGCAGACAGCTTTCTTAAGTCCAACTTATCATTTAAAACCAAAACCACACTGCCATATGAAATGCCTATGACATCAACAATCTCACGCACTTTTACTCTTCGGTCGGCCAACACCATATCGTGGATTTTTTCGAAATTTTCGGGTGTATTGACCTCAATTGGCTGTCCAGAACGTTCAGCGTCATTTGTACTTGTGCGACCACAACGAAAGTCAGTAAAGCACTTTTTTACCATTGAAATCGATGGTGCAGAGTCCTCATAGTATTTATCAAGCTTTTCCTTGGTTTGATTGACGGTTTTTTTTCGCAAAAAATAATGTGTAATGAGCACTTGAAACTAACTTTTTTTTCAAAAAAATCCACGAGGTTGTATGCTTTGAACAGCTGTTAAACGCAAAGTAAATGACGAAACTTGCTCAAAATTTGATAGTAGTCTATTAACAGGTGGTATTTAATGGGAGCAGTGTTGCATTTTATATAACTACGAGGGAAGTTCGAAAAGTCACGGACTTATTGATCCGCTCTCGTATACACATATCATTAATGGGACACTTTACGTCATTTTAATTCCATTTTTACCACGCTTTAGTTGGATATTCCGAAAAATGTTTCTTTAGTGCATAAATCCATACCCCAGGGAACATTTTTTTTTAAATGTCAGATTTCTAGTCGAAGGCTTTTGGTAAAACACTAATAAGGAAATTTTTCTCCTACCCGCAAAATTTTTAGTAGATGTCTACGCTGGAGGAGTAACCTATATGCCAAATTTCTAGTTCCTGGCTCCAGCGGTTGGGCTAGTTTATTAAGGGGGCATTTTTTTCCTATTTATCCAAAGGTATCTCAGTAATGAATTTGTACATCCCCCAGGAAAACACATTTTTAAATTTAAAATTTTTAGCAGAGGGGTTTTGGCAGGGTGTTAAGGGACAGACTATTCCCCTAGTTTATCCCTCTACAGTTGTTTTGAAATAAAAAACTTGAAAAATTTTTAATTTTGAACTTCACTTTTAACACCTAAACATTAAGATCAGATAGAACCCATTGGGATATATTCCTTGAAAGTTGTGATTAAAAACCCGTGTTAAAAAAAAATATAAAAACTAGTTTAAAAGTTAAACTCGAGCAAGCTGACTATATAATACCCTACACTACAGTATACTCACCAAATAAAAGTCTTAAATGGCAACTGAAATTTTGCTGTTATTACGGGAAAGTTTTCTAATTCTAGCCCAGCGGTATTTTTTTGATAATCTTATCAACACATGTCTGCTGACGTGTAGTGCAATTAAATTAGTAGAAAAGATTAGTTAATTTTAGTAAACTTTTTGTAAAGTGGAATTTAAAATCGGTTTGCTAAAATCAGCAAAACAAAAAATTCTAGATATAGTGCAAGCTCGGTATTTGCCACTATCCATTATCGCGACGGGGTCCGGTAAT
The DNA here is from genome assembly GCA_949748255.1 of Eustalomyia histrio. Taxonomy (NCBI): domain Eukaryota; kingdom Metazoa; phylum Arthropoda; class Insecta; order Diptera; family Anthomyiidae; genus Eustalomyia; species Eustalomyia histrio. The sequence goes on from OX456523.1 coordinate 7,191,630, forward strand.
CACGACAGTTTACGGTAATCACGGGTTCGATTTTCGCGATTTTTGTCTGTTTTTTTTTAATTTGATTGCAATGTCTATTACCAAAAAAGGAAAATCACCGTATTTTGGTATATTAACCTTTTTGGATAATTTTGATCTTCAATTTTGTCAGTTTATACGTGTCATTTGTTGTGTACACACATCTCTTAATATGGGAAAAGTTAACGATTTCTCAAAAATTAGAGATTTTAAAAAAATGTAAAAGTGGGGATTCCATAAATTCAATTTGCGTGAATTTTAGAGGGTTTAGAAGTCTTTGGTTTACCGCTTTATAAAGCAAGAAAATTCAAATTTAAAATGTAATTATATCAACAAAAACAATTCTTATTTTAAAGAATAGTATAAAATTATTCAATAAAATTTTGGGTTCTGTTTACACTGTATTATTAATATTATTAAAATTAAATTAGTATAAAAAAATTAGTGACTTCTATTAAATATAAGTGAAATGGAATTAAACGCTGTAAAGTTCTGTACAAAGTTTTTAAAATAAATTAGCTCTAATTAATAAACATTTTTGATAAATATTATTGATCTAAACTCAATGAATTGTAAAATATAGAAAAAATTAATTTTATAAAAAATGCACATATTAACTCAATTATTTTTAGATACACTTGTTATACTTTAAAGCTGGTAATTTCTTTTGAAATTGTCTTACGAAAAAAATTAAAAATAAAAATTTTTTTTTAAACAAAATTAAAAGAAAATTAAAAAATAATTTGGTAATTTTTGTATTAAAAAATATTTTTGAATCAATTTTTTTGATTTAAGGATGAAATCATAATTGTTTAAGGCTGGTTTTTAGAACTATAAAAACTTTTTAGTCCTATTTTAAGTAGATGTTCTTTTTTCGGACAAGAGTCGGTTGGGAAAAGTATCTTCACTTCACTTGAAAACCGTTTACAAATTTTTCTACTAATTTTTTTTCTGAGTGTACGATATATTTCGGAAAGCGGATCAAATTCCGAAAAGGATTTTTAATTATCGGTTCAATAAATACAGTGTAGTATACAGTATATACTAAAAGGTGTAATACAAAATGGGTCTGGGTCAAAAATTGTTGGTACATTAAAACAAATAAGTAGAACAATTGAAGCGGAGGCGCGAATAACGTTTTGAGCGGCAATTTTTACAAAACCTGTTTTTTCCAGATTACCGTTAGAATAACTCTCTTTCATGACTTAAAAATGAAATTAGGCAAAATTATGCAGGATTTCGTTATCAAAATGCAATCTAAAGAAGTGTCAGTAGGATACATCTACAAGTTCTAAAACGTTTTTTTCTATTTCTCAACAATTTCACTTTTGTCGCTTACAACGTTATTTGCGGCTCTGCTTCAGTTAGTAAAAGGGGTTGTATATCAATTGCGATTCTAGCAATAAACTAACTGTTTGCCAACGAAATTGTGTTAACGAGAGGTAGATGTCGCAGCTTGTCGAAATGTAGTACAGACAAAAATAGCATTAAAAACACAACTCTTCCAAGATATAAAAAAACAACTGTGGAAGAGTTTAATACATACAGTGGCGAGCAAAAGTGTATGAATGTTGATCAATACATCACTTATAGGTTTATACAATCTTCAATAAAAAGGCAAATCATATGAAAATTTCAGGTTTTGTTACTTACTTTTTATATTACATTTTAATACAAAAAAAAAAAACACTATATACTGCATTAATCTAAATGAAACTTAAAATAATACTATTCGAATACTTTTGCACGTTAATTAAAAAAATGGAAATAATAAGCTATTTTAGTATTTTGTCCACAACCCTTTGTTCTTTTTATGTACACTTCATATGAGATTTGGCATACTCTCTACTAAATTGCGAAAAGTTTCGTCCGGGATATTGTTCCATTCCTCTTGTATTCTGAGCCAAATTTCATTCATGTTCTTTGAAGCTCTTTCGTAAACTGCCAATCTTCTCTTTAAAAGGGCCCACAAATTTTCAATAGGATTAAGGTTCGGGCTTTGCGCTGGCCACTTAATCAATTGAAATGTCTTGTTGAAAAAATAAATCTTCTTCTGAATATGCACTTGTCTCCATATATTCAGGCAAGTTCGTCTGAAGAATGCTAAGGTAGTCTTCCTTCTTCATTTACCTTCTATTTTAATTAATGGTCCAACGTTCTACCATGTAAAAAAAGCCCACACCATGAAACTTCCACCGCCATGTTTAACAGTTTGCTTAACCTGATTCTTCTGAAGATTCTCATGTGGTCGGTGCCAGTAATATTCTTTGCCATCTGACTGGAATCGGTTTATTTGCATTTCGTCAGACCAAATCACACGTTTCCAATCTTCAACTGTCCATTTTCCATAATCTTTACAAAACTGTAGACGTGCCTTGACTTTTTTTACGTAGTGCTCTTCGAACATTCCACTCACTAACGTTTTTGTTTATTGCCTTAGCAGCTAAATTTGGAGTTTTGGTATCATTTTTTCTCATTAACCGTTCAATATGACGTGCATCTGCGTCTGTAAGTAGCCTTGGGCAACCATTTGCCATAGAACTATACGCCATATTTCGTCTTTTTCGCACGGATTCCACAGTACTATGGGCAACATTTAAGGACTTAGAATTACTATTCAGTTTTCCATTTCCACACAAATTTTCCTCATTTTCTTAATTTTTTTAATATATATTTACAAGAAATTGCCTGCAATGCTTAGTAAATTGCACTTTAATTTAAATTAAATAAAGAGAAAAGAAATATCAAAGAATTTGATCAAAAAAATAAAGGTACAAAACAAATTGACTCACTCAAAATAAAATAAACTCCACGCGTAAAAGTGTTGTTCCACGATAAATGAAATTTGTTATTGGTTTTCTTGTTTCTTTTTACAGTGTAGTATAATACGATAAATTTACAACAAAATGATATTTTTTCGTTGAGTTATCTCAACTAGTAAGAATTTTATTGACATTTTACAACAACAGCGACCAACATTCAAACACTTCTGCTCGCCACTGTACATATATAAAACAAAAGGACGCCATAAAAGTGTGTGTATCTAGAATAGGTGAATATAGAAAAATAAAATATTATGTTAACTCCGATTTATTTAAGTGGTTGTTTATTATTTAAATTTTAGACAAAATAAAATATTTAAATTGCATTGTCTTTATTAACAAAATATTTCTTTTTATTTATAAATATTTTTCTGAACAACTTAAGAAATCGCTTATTTCATTGCTTCAAAATTATCGGTTAGTATATTACTAACTTAATATACTTAATTTACTTAATTATTGCTTCTAAAGCATTATTGCTCAATGATCCTAAGAAGTGGTTTAAATACAGTTTATTTTCAAATAGATGAACGTGGGTTCGAATTCCCTCTGAGCTAATCTATTTTTTTATTTTTTTTAATATTTATATTTAATATGTATATATGAATTCAGTATTTTTAAAAATAAATAAAATATAAATTATGAAAAATTGCTTTTACATACCTTTTCAAAATAATTGAAAATAATAAAACACAAAATCTCGCAATAACATATTGGTGTTTAAGCCAGTCAATATTCACATCAAAACGTTTCAGCGGTCGAGGACTAAATTAGGAATCGTGAGATTCCAAGTTCGATACTCAGTGGCGGCAACAAGAAAAAAAATAATTTTAAAAAATATATTTTTTTCTTTTTGCTAATATTTTTCTTGCACTCCTTCAAAAAGTACTGAAAATCATTAATTTAGTGCTTTTTCTACTGCTTTGGCAGTTCTTTTTTGCTGGGATGGGTAAACCTTTTTCACATAACTCAGTGGAAATTGATTTTTTTATATTTTCCGCTTTTTAAATGATTTTGATAGTGATTGAAACGAAAAATCATAAATAACAGGGCAATGAAAAAAATCTTCAATAAGTTCGCCAATTATCCATCAGATGTTCGCCAATTCTCCATTAGATCTCTATCTTTCCCATCTTTGATCTCTCCTCCATCTGCTTTCCAAAGGAGGCAACAGATAAATAAAAGGAAGAAATTCCTTTTCTTTAAAAAAAAAAAATTAAAAATATATCGTTATAATGGAATTTTATATTAAATTTTTCATTTTAGCATTTTTTTTAAAAAAAATTCCAGTCAATATTTATTAACCTTTAACTATAGCGTTAAAAATTTTGGGCATAGTTAGTGTCGTGGTGGCAAATTCTACTAAAAATTTGAATAAAAAACATTTCTTTAAATTTTTTTTTTCAAAAAGCTACTACATTTTTAATTAAAAAAAAAATAAAAAATAAAAAGTATCAATAACCTTTCACTAAGCTTTTCCTTAATTCTTAACTTATAGAAATGTCAAGAGAGGGGTAAAATTTACCACTACCTCCATAGTTAAAGGTTAATAGATCAGACATAAAACAAAATTTACATTTAAATTCTAAAAAGGCAGTCTACAAGCTACCTAAAGACAGCCTCTAGTATTAGAGGGTTTATAATAAATACGCATTAGGACTACACCAGGTATCATCAAGTTTCTTTCAGCACAAACAAGGGGTTAATTTAATTCAGATTTTCATTTATTTTCTAAACAATATTATGAATAATGAATTAAGGTTTTTTTTTGTCAATCATGCCACTTAAGTATGTATCTCCATCATCTTAACTTGATCGATCATAATTCAAAATCAAATAACTGAGAACAAGTACAAAAAAAATAATAATTGAAATTTTGGAGGTGCCAGCCAAGTTCAGTTATTGAAACGCGTTAACAGTGGGAACGTGACAACATTGCATATTAATGTGATACAAAAATCAACAGAAAAACCAAAGAAAAGAAATATATATTAAATGAATTGTTAAAAATTGTTGACAATTACAATGTGACAGCCAGTCATATTGTACATTCTTCAAAACACACATTATGTACAACATACTTACCAAAGCAGCCAAGAAAGAAGGGGCATTCCTCCACTTCACTTTACTTACTACCTACGACACACAAAACTTCAATTCGAAGTTTTGTTTTTGATTTATAACCATGAATTTGTAGTAAATGTCTAACGTATGTCTATAAATTCTCTTATGTGATATGTTGGAGCATAGACAGATAGAGGGACGTACGGACGAACAGACAGAGAGACAGACAGACAAGACGAAATAGACTTAATAAGCAATGCAACAATATGATCATAACTTGAATAGCTTCACTCTATGTATTCGTTACGCATTTCGGGGAGTTTTGGTTGATTATTATTTTTATTTTGTCGAGTGCTACCAGGAGTGCAATATCTATGGGCAATTCAAATTAAATGTTAATGTATACATTTAATAAATATTGTGCATTGTTATTGTTGTTGGTATTTGAATGTAATTTTTAGATATTATGCCAGTAGCCAATATAGCTGTCATACAAACAACAATAACCCAAACAAACCAAAAATATATTAAAATCCAAAACTGTCAAATCGTAATTGCTTTGTGTTTATTGGTATTTGTGTGGAATTTTAATAATCTCTCCCTTCAGTTTCAGCTTGTCAACCAAGTAATAAATTGTAACTATTTGTTGTACTTATTGTCGAAATATTGTAATAAAGGAGGAGAAGGAGGTGAAGTGAAGATTATATCCAGTTATATCTGAAAAACTTTATCGTTTGGTGTAATATGATACATTTTATCATTTCCAAACTGAAAGGGATGTTATTATGTATCCAAACGTAAAACCTCCTTCCTCTTCTTGTTCACCATTTAAGGTTGTGAATGTTTATTTACTGGTGGTGTTAATCCCCAATGGAGCAATTTCATTGTACGGTGATACACTAAAATCCTGTACAATTGCTACAGATATGAAACACGATTTGTCAAAATGTATTATTTATCATTAACACAGTGTTTGTGGTAAAACACCTTTTTGAGGTTGTGCTAAAAATTACATCGTGTTTATGAGAGAATATCCATTCGATATTTGGAGTTGTTTATTATTGTTGTTTACTTATACACCGAGACACTATATACAATCCTACACTGTGTTTGCTACTATGCCATGTTCACACAGTAAGTAATATTTTTAAATTGCTTTTTTTTAATTTTTGTTTAATTATCTAGTAATTTTATAAAATTTAATTTTGATTAAAATTATTTTGTATTTAAATTTTACGTGTAACAAAGGTTACATCTTAGCAGACCTGCTTAAATCTTGTTATATATAATTCAATCTATTTAGATTTGGTGTCAGATCTGATCATATATGATTAGATATGTCATAAGTGATACACTTTTTGGCAAAATTTTTATCAAATCTAGTGCCAGATCTGTACATACCTAAAGGGATCTAGGAAAATTTGGAGATTTTTAGGCCAGATATGAGCAGATATTGTCATATGGAAACACTCTGATTCATATTTCCTAAAAATAGTCTCGTAATATCTCAGGCGTTAGTTTACTGCATTAATAGACTGCTGTTTAATCATAATTCACTAAAATTATTAACGAAATAAAAAAAGAAATTGAAAAAAAATGGAATTTTCAGTTTCACCTAAAAGTGAAATCCAGAACTTGCTCGGTAGATTTTGTTTTAAATTTGGTTTATTTTCGTTTTGTCTATTTTGTAAATAATCTTAATAGTGTTTTCGGCAATGCACATTTTTTTTTTGGCGGCTTATAATATCCAAGCAAATCATATCTTTTTATACCCTCCACCATATATGGTGAGGGTATATATCAGTTTGTCATTCCGTTTGTGAATAACAAAGGGTGGTTAAATTTTAAGGGCCGATGTTGAATGTGAACCACACCTAAACGTCGTTTTTTTTTGTGCATTTAATTTGTCATTTCTCAATTTCAGACAAACTCAATTTGAACCATGGAAATATACATAATCGATCAACGCGTTAAAGTTTTTCAGGCTTATTATGAAAATGGCCGTTCAAATCAAAATGCATATCGTGCACTTCGTAATTTTTTTGGTCAGAATAATCTACCAAATGTGTCCACAATCGGGAGAATTGTGGGCAAATTTCAGCAAACCGGGTCTGTGAAAACACCTGTACATGGTCGCCTAGTTCGTTCTGCGGAAAACATTGCTGTTGTTCGCGATAGTGTGTCATGAGGTTGGCCAAGCATTTACCGTGAATGGTGTTCACTATCGCGAGATGATAACGAACTTATTGTGGCCAGGAATTGAAGATATGATCCTAGACGATATGTGGTTTCAACAGGACGGTGGCACTTGCCACACAGCTAACGAAACAATGGCTCTTTTGCGCAACAAATTAAATGGCCGTGTTATCTCACGTGGTGGCGATGTCAATTGGACGCCAGATCATGTGATTTGACACTGTTGGACTTCTTTCTTTGGGGTTATCTGAAAGAAAAGGTCTACTTCGATAAGCCAGCAACAATTCAAAAGCTAAAGGATGAAATAATTCGGCACATTAACGGTATAGAACCTCAATTATGCCTCGACCATCGGATGGAGGTGTGCCGTCGAGGTAGCGGCGGCCATTTGGCTGATATTTTTTCCCATACATAATTGAACCATACCATATTATCATAATAAAAAGAAATGACAATAATTTTCTTAATATTTTGTTTTATTCAAAACGAACATCGGCCCTTAAAATTTAACCACCCTTTATTTTGTACTACCCTCAATTAGTTTTCACCTCAAAAATTTTTTTCACCACTAAAATTTTTTTCCCCTGCAAAAAATTTTTTTCACCTCAAAAAATTTGTTTCCCCTGAAAATTTTTTTGTACTACAAAATTTGTTTTTGCATCCAAAAATGTTTATCACATCAAAAAATTTTTTCACCACCATAATTTTACTTCAAAAGTTTTTTACATTATTTGTAAAGAATATTTTTTAAGATATTGGATGGTATTCAAAGATTCGGCACAGTCGAATTTAAGCCTTTTTTTACTTGTTTATATATAACAATATTTCTCCACTAAAGTACTCGTATTATCAGATCAGAACAAAGGAAATTTTATATATTGCAATGACTTAATAAATGAAATAAAATTACATGTCGTTGAAAGTTAAGTGCATATTTGAGAGAGTTATGACGATTTTTACTATTTAAAATTGCCAGAAGACGATTTGACAATTTTTCCCCTTCAAAATAATGATTTTGTACAAAAATACGGCATTTGTTCTAAATTTGTTTTATGTGAAAATGTCAATTTTTATTTATGAAAATATTTTAAATAAGAAAATTTTGTTTATTTTTTTTTCTAAAACAAAATAATGTATTTTACTCGAGAAGGTGGAAGATTCGTTGGATGATGTTTTACGAGTTTAAAGTTGGCTTAAGTGCATTCAATGACTTTCGTGTTTGGTGCATCCCTTATAAATGTTTATTCAAGCGATGAAATTCCTAAAGGTCGCTCAAAAATAGCTGTTATTCCAGAAAACATCGATGCTGTGGGATCGGGATGACTGCATTATAAGAAATCTTATATCAAGATTTAGATGTAAAAAAGGTATGTGCCTGAAAAGGAATGCAAAAGTGTATAGATAAATTAAAAATTTAAAATTTTGCTTATTTTGATGGTTTTGCAATAAACTTTCGGGTCACCCCGAAATGAAACTTTTAATAAGCTTTGATACATAATTTTTTTTATTAACCTTTAACTGTAATGGTGGTAAATTTAACCCTCTCGTTACATATTTATGTAATTAAAAAAAGGTTAGTGACATAAAAAGCCTATTTTGCTGAATCGAAAAAAAAAGAATTTTTTTTTTTACTTTTAATTAAAATTTTAGAAACGTTGAAAAACAACTAATTATGAAGAAATGTTTTTTATTATTTTTTGGTAAAATTAAAATGGGGTAAAATTTACCACCACGTCACTACGTCCAAAGATTTCACCTCCATAGTTGAAGGTTATGATTATAAAGTTTTATAAAAAAATATATTTGTTTATATTTTACAATAATCTTTATTTATTACAATAATCTAGCCTAAATAAATTTTAAGGTTTTTACTACTTTACTACTAACAGATCTAGATTTGCGGTAGCAGTGTTAATTTTTAATTTACTTCGTGGGAAATATATTTCCGTGAACATATATTTCACGGACGAGGACGATAGAAAAGCCTTCTTTATTTTCGTCCAATAAACGATTTTATAAATAATTATGAATCGTTTCATAATAACTCTAATGACAAAATCACGGTCTTTATAGATGACGTTCTGTATGAGAATTATGTCATCCTCAATAACCTAAAAATATCTTTATAAATATGATAAACAGTTTTATAATTATGATTCTACCCAAGTAGTTTTTTTTTGGCGCCCAACAAAATAAATTTAAATTTTCAATGTTTGTCTAAATTTCTATCAGTGTGAACGGGATTGAGTTAACATTTCATTTATTTCATAGTATCCAATCATCCAATTTACACACACTTTTATATGTACATATGGTATTTACTTCTTTATTTCATTTAATTTTCTTGTCCATTTTATTATCATCGTTTTTAGGTTTTGGGTAATTGGTATTTTTTTATATTCAATGTAAACTTTGAAAGCTTTAGCAAGTTATTTTATTAGTCCGTCTGTGTTCATATGTATGTAATTCGTTCTGTCCTTTCTGTCAGTTATTTTATGTTGTTATTTCATTTTGTTGTTGTTTTTTTCTCTACCCAATTCATTGGCAAATTTACGAGCAATGTGTCAATTAAGTATCAAATTACATGTTGCTTTATGTCATGACAATCGTTTTGGATTTTAGTACAAAAGGTTAATTGAAGATTTGTTAATTTTTTTTTCTTTCTGTGTATGTTACAAGTATTTTTAAGTAATTGTATGTGTTCAGTATGTTTGGTACAGATTTTAAATTTTAAGTTTTATAAGTTGCACATATTCAATATGAAGTTATCCTTGTAATTTTTGATAAAACTTTTAGCAGAAGATTTTAATTTAAAATGAACATTAAGATGTCCTTTAAATTTTGGGTTATCGAATGTCAATGCTTACAGCCCTAATTATACCCTCCACCATATATGGTGAGGGTATATATCAGTTTGTCATTCCGTTTGTAATATGTCGAAATATAGGTTTAAGACCCCATAAAGTATATATATTCGTGATCCTTATGCAATTTTAAGTCGATTTAGCGATGTCCGTCTGTCTGTCTGTTGAAATGGCGATCACGACGCGAAGACGCAAGCGGGGGTGCCTATTTTTACCCAGATTATTGAACATCCTTCCGAGCAGTTTGGTATTTAAAATGAGCGAAATCGGTCAAGCGGTTCAAAAGTTATGATTGAAAATGTGAAGGTACCTCTAAATTTTCCATACAAATTGTTACCATTTTTCTGTGTCTATTTTTTTTTTTTTTTTGTTAAGTAAGTAAGTAAAAATGTTATTAAGTCTTCTTCTTGTTCGATTACACTGATTGCCTTACATACTTTGAGAATAATAACATTCTTAGAGCTATATGTGTCTTACTGTAATAACTAAGTTAACGTAAAAAGCAACATTGTTAAAGTCGCTAACAGAGCAGACCTCTGTAAATAACATTAATAAAACTAAATAAATAACATTACTTAAACTGAATAACAAAAGTTCGTTATATAAATTGACAAAACATTTTCATATTACAGTTCATGCAAAATTTAGTATATCATATTCAGCACCTATGATTGCCGAAGGCTGGGCTCATATAGAATGAGGTAAGGTTCAGAGGAGCTGGATCTCCGTCAATACGTCCATTGATGGTGTTTTTCTCGCTTTCGTGTATTTGGCTGACAAGTATATTATCGTGTAGCGCAAGTTTCTCAACAAATCTGGCTTGCAACGACATGGCGTACCTACAGAAGGATAGAACATCGGCATTTTCATAGTCGTAACTATTTGAAAATCGTTTTATGAAATTTTCATAATATTTTCCGCTCATTTTCTTAGGATTTTCCGTTCAAATATCTCCAATTCTTTGGCTACTATAGGAGATATAGTAAACCAGCTAGGATTTTTCGGTAAAGCTTTGTTGTTTTTTTGTTTCATTCCATAAAATGTATTTTTTGTTTTTGTAACCAAAGACATTTATATCTAAAGAAAGAGCAAAATACATAATTGCTTTAGTGTCGCTTCTTTTGAATAGGTGGCGCTGAATTAACTAAAACAATACCCTGCCCCATGGCTAGGTCCAAAGAAATTTATATATAAAGAAAGAGGAAAATGCATAATTGCTTTAGTGCCCCATGGCGATATAGCCTTGGATTAGGCTTTCAATTAATTTATTTACCAAAAATATTAAATTAACTACATTCTTTAAATTATAATGCATTCAGATGTTACTAGTAGACTTATTACATAATTTTAAAGTCAACTTGTCAAATGTTTGACGTAATAAAAGCATTTGTTTCACATTTTTATGTCAAAAAAGAAATTTTCATAAAGGAAAATAGTATTTTTTTTATTTCATTTGTATTTTTGAGAATTAAGGGATTGGCAAACATATATTTATGATAATTTTTTCTTTTATAAAAAATACGCATGAATAAAGTGCAATATTGTGCTCTTAAACATCTAAATGAATATTAATTTTAAAAATTAAGGTATGATATGCACATAAAACATATATTTTTCATAGTTTTTGGCAAATATTCATTTATGTTACGAAGAAAATAGAAATAATACTCTACTGCATATTGTAGCACAATATGGCTAATGGAGACTAGCTCTGCAGCAAAATAGGCCTAATGGAGAGAATACACCTTCTGATGGGCCATCTATTGACAAATAGTTACAACTCATGTTCTTTCTTAAATAAATTAATTTATTTGCTGTATTCTCTCCATTAGACAAACACACTTAAATTTTTTAAAGAAAGAATATTCGTTGCAACTATTTATCAATACGTGGCGCATCAGAAAGTACATTCTCTCCATTAGACATATTCTGCTGCAGAGCTAGTCCCCATTAGCCGGAACAAAATTGAGTATTTGACAAAAAACTATGCTTAAAAATGTTTTTTTTTTTTTTGCAGTCCATGGTTAAAAAAACTAATGAAAATGTAAAGGTGCCTCTAAATTGTTTTTCACCTCAAAAAATTTTTTCACCTACATAATTTTACTTCAACAGTTTTTTTATATTATTTGTATCAAAAACAGTAGAGAACATCTTTTTAGGATATTGGTGGAGGGTATTCAAAGATTCGGCACAGCCGAATTTAGCCCTTTTTTACTTGTTTTTATTTTCAAAAACTCAGGAATGTTGAAAGGGATTGGCTACGAGCTAACGTTTTTCAAAAAAAATCATATTCGTACATTTAAGAGCAACCGGCACATAACTGAGGTTTGTTAGCATGGAAATTTCATTTGGGAATTTAAGGTACCAGCAAATCCTTGTTTTTTGAAAACAAAAAATCTACAAACTATTTTATTTTCAAACCATATGTTATGTTAGTAATAAAAATTGTATCAAACTCATACAAATTAAAACAATATTAAAAAAAGTACTTACATATTTTCAACTCATCAATTTCAGAAATAATGTGATTCCACTTCCAATTGATTATAAACAAAATCTATTTATTACTTCACAGCCCTATAAGAAATATGAATTGTGTTGAAAGCTTTCCAAATCACACGCATTTATCACTGAAATCTGTCATAATTTTCTTAAATGATCGATGATGTGAAATGAATATTTTTGTTTTCAATTTAAAATAATCGAATACAACAATGGTAGAACAACATACAATATAGGATTTATAAACAAGAGACTACATGTCGCGTTGCATCAAATCTTTATACTCGTACATAAGATCCATATAAATCCATTTTAGAATGAATTGTGAATTTACAAAAATATCGAAAATGAATTTGATTTATATGTGATGTCATTTCTTACGGTTTTGTATAATGTAACATTTTGTATTTGAGTTTTTCCATTTAAGAGAGGGAAAATTTATACATTTCTCACCCATCATACAGACGCACTCACTCATTGACTACAGAAATGGGTGAGTTAGCGTTTGTGGGCAAATTGAATACAATTAATTTTTGTTTTTCACATTTATGAATTGCAGAGATTTAAATGAATTGAATGGTTAAGAAATTACAAATATAAAATAAGTTAAAAGAGAACAAAATGAAATAATACCTAAAAGGAATGCAATAATCCCCAAAAGAGAAAGTAAAATAACCTCCAAATGTTTTTAAACGCCGAAGGTTTGGCGTAGAATTGCTACTGTACTAGTCTTGTTTTTTCATAATTTAATATTAAAACCTCTTTAATCTAACAAATATTGCAATAATACAATATTTTATAAAATGAAATGCCCACCAAAAAACAGGAAATAACGCCAAAAGAGAAATAAAATAGACAAAATCTCTTAACGATTTGAATTTTATAATTTATTTTATTTGAGGTTTTTCATATATACTCCAAACATTTTTACGTCTTTTTTTTTGGGTTAATTAATCTTTTTTCCCTTTTGGGGGTTATTTCCCCGAGCTATATTCCCAAACTATATTTAATAGTTTGAAACAGGGATGGAAAATATGGTACAATTGTACTTTTTTTGGTACATTTTTACCTTGGTTGGTACCGTGGCACTACCGCGGTACAATTAAAATTTTTTCAAATTTTCAATTTATAACTTGATAAAACAACATAACATAAAGTCGACTTTTTTTAAAAGCAACTTTAAATTAAAACCTGGTTTTATTTATTCAGTTACTATAGTAAAAAATAAAGTCAGTTTTAAGTTGAACCGGCTCTAAATTGGTATCACCTCAAATGTACCAAATGTTTGCAAACAGATTGTACTAAAATATTCGGAAGTGGCAACATTGAACAGCTGAAACAAAAAAAAAATTAAAAAAAAGTGTATTATTATTAAAAAGCAATTAAATGACTTTAAATTTTTAAATAGCAAATCCTGAAAAAGTTAAATTGCCCTCAAAGTTTTGTGGTAATTAAACGAATACATAGAATTAACGATAAATTTTGTTTCACCCCGTAAATTTAAATTTGTTTAAGTCTTTTTAGTGTCTAAGCAAATCTGACTCAATACGATAAAATTGTTAAACAAAAAGCGGAAAAAATTTTGGTACCGTGAGGATCGAAAAAGTACAATTCGTTGTTTTGGTTTGAAATGAATTCATAGTTGGTCTTAAACGAATTTATTCATTTACATGTACATTCTCTCGGACCGTCAAGTGGCACTCAGGGCTCATATGGCCTACGAGGTGTCTTTTGGATTGGTAATGGAGTGCATTTAGGATCTCAATCGACTTGGTAGGAACAACTCCCTTATCTTGGGGTGGCTTCCTGGCCATAAGGGGCATGAGGGCAACGAAAGGGTGGACTGTCTGGCCCTGAACTTTTTTGTTGTAAAGAAAGTCGAAATTTTCTGACTATTGGAAAAATTATCATGGCTAACGCCAGGCCGAGGCTTTTTTCTCTGCCCAGTGGGGGACTACTGGCCTTAATCAGGAAGGTCTCAGGGTTCTTAACTGGTCAATGCGGTGTCAATCGTACACTGATATGTTATATGTAGATTTTGTAAATTGGAATCGGAGACGTCAGAGCATGTTCTCCGCGAATGTCCCAGCCTTTGTGCTAAGAGACTAAGGCTTTTGGGTGGCCGTCTTGAGTCGCTTCTGACATTTGGAATATATTACCTGGCAGAATTCTTACGCAGAGAAAATGGATTCATCGTGGCAACCGAATTTCTGGCCAACTAAATATTCTGGTTGCAGCAACCGAATTATTTAGTTGTCCCAAGCAAATGTTTTCCTGACACAATTGAATATTTGGTTTCAACCGAAATTCTGTTGCCTTAACCGAATTTTGGTTGCGACAAACAAATATATATATATAGCTCCAACCAAACAATTCGGTTGACAAGAAATTCGGTTGCTACAATTAACCTGTTATCTGTGTGTAGCTTTATCGGTATCTTGAAACTTTTGGAGAGCTCTAAGCAGCACAAAAGACATATGTATCACCCTATCGGAGAACTCTATAACGTTTTAAATCGGTAACCGCATTTTAGCGGTTATGCCTGCCAAACTGCTAAGAATTCATTACAAATTTATTTAATTTCTATTCATTTGTTTTTTGAATTTGGTCATTCAATCGATTTTGAAATTTTATTTTGCCACCACCCATGATTGAAAATGATGTTTTTGGTAAGTCTATTTTAGGGGTAACGGTATATTATTTGTTTTACAATCAATTTTAAGAATAATAAGAATAATGAGTAACGGTTTCCCAGTTTTTTGTAGGCGATGCAGGTTCGATCCCCAGCGACGGCAACATAACAGTTAACCCCACTGAAGAAAAATAACAAAACAGGGCTATGAACTAAAAAGCTTCAAGAATTTCGGCAACTCTCCATTAGATGGCGGGCACCAACTGTTCTAAGATTTATCATGCGCAGTTACAGTGTTGCCATATTTTGTTCTCGACCTCTTATGTGTCCTCTTTCCCCTTTCCAAAGAAAATAACACATTAATTAGTTAGAAGAATTTCCTGAGTGTTGCTTTCCTTAAAAAAAAGTTCCTATTGCTACAATAAAACAGAGTAGATTTTGTTACTTTCTGTTTCGCACATACATATATTTTGGGGTACTTCATAGCACGGTGAATGCAGCTTTATTTCCAAATGTCTAAGTCGATTAAAAATTCCCTATTATTAAATTTAATTTATTCACGAATTCAATTGAAAAAAAAAGTTCACCCAAATTAGAATTCATACTTCAAAACTCTGGTAAATTTTTACAAATTATATTCTAAAATGAAGATAAATGTACGCACACAATAGTTTGTTGAATAATTTGTTTTGTGTGTAAACATTTCATTTCATATTTTTCCTCTGGTTCATTTACCACACTTTCGTATTAAACACGATGTGGGGATGCACCATCACCACCAAATTAAGTGGGTGTTGTTTGGACATGTGTTGTAGATTGTTAGGTGTCTATTATATATTGAGATACTCAACTCTATAGCGGAGTTTAAGAGGGATTAGTAGTGGCGCCTATTTGTTTGTTTTTCTAACAAAACGGATGGATTATGAAAATTTGTTTAAAACAAAAAGTGAAATTCTAATATTTATCATTAAAAATTTGAAATAATTTTTAATATGACCTAGTTTAAAAAAGTTCCCACCATAGTACCTTAGTCAAATTGTCAGGAGTTTGTTAGTTTTTATATATCCAAATATCTTTAATAACTCTTTTTTTATCAACAATCATTACTTCCAATATTTTTTTTTTGTAATTTTTTCTTTAAAACAACTAAAATTTTAACAAAACATTCATTATTCCATATTTATGTTATGAAATTTATTTACTAACAATCACTGTTATCATTATTTACATAATAATACAATAGTCAATAGACTGAAAATGTTTGGAGCTGTATAACGGAGCTCCTAAATAAGCTCCAAAATAAATAGTAAATAAAAAAAAAAACATTCAAAACCATCATATTTCACCTTTTCGTAGCCAATTAAACAAATCAATCTGACAATGAATTGCAGTCTTATTGTTTAAATATGATTGTCCGTCTGTCTCAGCGTCTACGTCTGGCTATTTATATGAAAACATATTTATTTGATCATTTTGAGTCAGGCGTAACAAATTCAATGTTTTGTATCATAAATCCCCTAAAAAGAGCGTGCGTGAACGATTGAATACAACTGTGTCTGTTGCGCTGCTGTAAAAATTTTCTATACTAGTTGGGGTGTTGAGTGTTTATATTGTTGTTGTTGTTATTATTTTGGAATATTCATCATTGTAACTTCATCCAGCCAACCGACCGACCAACCAACCAACCAACCAACCAAACATCCATCCATTCATTGTGGTTAAACGAATGTACATAACAATTTGATTTGTTTTGCCACTACTAATTATAATATTTGTTAGTTTTCGTTTAGAAATGAAAATATATTTATATGAAATTAGTGTGGGAAAGTGTAAATTGTAAAGAGGGTCTCCTTGGGTATTGTTTATTGTTTTTAGATGTTCGTGTTTTATTTGAATTTTTCCAAAATATACGATATCAATAATTTAAATTACTTTACAAATAAATTTCATATCATGTCACATTAATAATTTTAAATAATTTAAAAATGTTTTCAAGAAAGTTTATTTAAATTATTACCTTTGTAAAATATGTTAATTGCTCCAGAGATTTTATTTATGTATCCAAGTATTTGAAATGTGTTTAACCGTTGTTCTATTTCCTTAGGTTTCTATTAAGGACATTTACGAGTCTATTCCTACGAAAAAGTCGGTGGCTTTAGTTGGTGACTCTATTTGTTGCCAAAGTCATAAACAATTTTATTTATTAGTTTAAGTTTTGTTTAAAAAGTTAAAACTTTACCACAATATTGATAAATAAAGTTTGAATTCTATGAATTTTATTGTAGTTTTGTACAAAAAGTTGTGACTCTCAGTCTTAAATCTTTTGACAGTCAAAAGTGGAAACAGTCACGATAATTTGTTTAAGCAAGAAGTCTTTATTTAAAAATTTTTATAATTTTTCGTTTTGCGAGAATTTTTTTTTAAATGACAGTTTTTATCCTCATGAGCCTCTAGTAGGGTCACCATTTTGAACAGACTGCTCAAGGATGATCATAGTGATGATCGCCGCTCATTAACGAAAAAATCCCTGTAACCGGGACCCATACTAGAATAGAATAACAAACCGGAAGAATGGTAGATGTAGTGTATGAGTCGAAAAATATAAGCGCCTACAAGCTTTCGTGATATCCAAAATCAACTGTGGGAGCCGTTACATTGGATTCTGAAATTAATATTGACCCGAAAAAGCTTCTCGAAGTCGAGAGTGGGAGTAAAGCAGACTGTAAGAAACTATGGTTCGATTGACTTTTTTACTCAAGTGTACTAACTCTCAACTAATTTCACGTAAATAATAACCCTTCGAAATTTTTACGACGATTTTTCTTATCCCCTTATCGGGCATACATTTTCCGACAAAGGGATTTGATTTTCGTGATAATTGTTATCATAAAAAAAACAAAATGGCTCCCTAGACCCCTTTTCTTTCTTTTCGCTTTTCAAGTAGAATTCTTTCTGTCCCTTTAGTAAGGAATACTTTTTAACCAACTTTTTGGCCACTAAAGGACAGATAGGTCCATTAAATTTTTTTGCCACAACACTGTCCTACAAATCGTCTTTGGTAAAGCATAGCTGCCTGTGGTCCTTAAAGAGTGAGCCGGCAAAATTCTGCTGCTTGTATTTCTACTTTAGGAAAGTGGTCAAAATTTCGTAAGGGGTCCTTAAACTTGGTTAATAGAATCTTACAAATCAAATTTTATCAAAAGCTCATTTAAGTAATTTCAGAGAGTTGGTTTATATGAGGACTTGGTCCTAATATTGTTCAACTTTTTCAAATTTCAAAGCGTGATAGGAGCACATGGATCAACGCTTTCTGGGAGCCTGAGCATGGAATTTAGGTATGGTTTACTGATTGCTCAAAGTACGCGAATAAAGGGACGGGAAGTCCATGCACCTGGGTCCAAGCGTACTCGTGCCGGTGTTTCAGACGGACATTTTCGATATATGTGTCTGTACAACGGAGTGCCTACGGAGAGGTACAGTTAGATCGCGCATCTACATTCTTGTCGACAGTCAAGCTGCATTTAGGGCTCATCTGGGCAACTTGGTTACATTCCTGGCCATGAGGAGCAAGAGGCCAATTATAGGGTCCGTAAACCCTTTATCGGAACGGAACTATTTAATGAAGTACCCACGGCCAAGCTTAGAGATTTATTTCTGTGCCCAACGCCAAGCTTAGAGATTTATTTCTCTTTCGAGTCGAGGCGACTCTTAATCCTTAACAGGGCGAATTTGAGGACTTTAATAGGATATCTCACTGGACACGGTGGTCTCAGGTGCTATCGTCACAAGCAGGCTCAATTGGACACCAGTGTTTGTAGGTTTTGTGAGTTGGAATACGAGTGTTCTAGGCTTTGTGATAAGAGACTTAGGTGTCTGGGTGATCGATTCATGTCACTTAATAGAGCACTTGGCGTAATTGGTACCTTGAATCTTAAGTCAACTCTAGGCAGCACAAAGAGCTATGCCGGTCGCGGTGTGCAGTACCACTTGGTCTAATAGCGTTAACCCATTAACTAAAGAAAACTGTTGTACTAACACAAAATGTTCATATGCTATATTTAACATTATAAATTTTACCTGTATAAAATGTTTAATAGTTGGTAATGAAATAAAAGGTTAAAATCCTTTTTAATCTCTAATATAAGCTTAAGGAGTGTGATTGATAAAATAAACCGACACACATTAACTTTGTTTATGCACATTCATTAGATGTCAGATAAAAATTAAATTTCAGCACAATGGATAACCATAAAAACTGCATGCTAAAATTATAAAATTTTTTGAACAAAATCGATAAGATCAATTATAGAAAAATAGTACAACAGTATAAAGTGCACCGTGATACTGATTTAAAGGTTATTAAACGTTAATTAGAGCATTTAACTATTAATAGAAGACATAAATCGGGAAGAAGGATCCGCATAAAGAGTCCGCATAATATTCTTAAGTCCAGAGAAGTTGAGAAGCTCCTTAGAAGACTACCAAATACGTGCTTCGTAACGTACGATGAGTCAAATACACTGCCCGATACAGCTAACAAGATAAGATTATTATGTTGCTGATGCCAGAGGAAATGTGGAAGTACAGTATCCAAATTATCAAAAACAAACAAAATTTCCCAAAAAATTCCTCATATGAAAGGCAATTTGCAGTTTTAGCAAACGAAACCAGTCGTTTAGGAGTTTTATTTTAAAGAGAAGCAACACTCAATGAGTTGCATTTTTTAGAAAGGGTTTAGAGGAAAGATAAAAGATGGTGAAAGATGAAAGACCTAAGATATGACAACACTGTAATTGCGCGGCGGTTTTTGATCGCCATCTGATGAAGAGTTGGCGAAATTGTTGAAGCTCTGTTAGTTTATAGCCCTGTTATGTTTGTTTACTTCGATGGGGTTAAGTGCTATGGGAGAATGTTACGGTATGTATGAGGAATAGCAAATCATTTTACTGAATTCTTGTTGCCGCCCCTGGGGATCGAACCCGCAATCTTCTGTGTCGCGCGTCGGACTGCGCTAACCATTTTACCACAACATTCACAAGATATTGGGACCTAGTAAAATGATATAAGGGCCACAAAAAACGTATCCATGGAAATAAAGGTTTAAAATTCAAGTGGACTGTCTGTTTCAAAAAAGTGACAGAGGCAAGAATAACATCTTATAATAACTGATAAATTCATTAATGGCTGGTGATATTCGTTTATGTGTTATGACTTAACATAAAACTGCAATAAATTAAAACTTATTTTTAAGATTTCAAATTTAACGGTCGATTTTTTTTCGGTCTCACTCCTTATATCTGTAACTCATTTCAAGGTAGTTAATTTTTAAAGGAAACGAAAACCACATTGATATTATAATTACGGTAATACCAATTATACTAATTCATACAACTCACATCCACCATATGAACATATTTAGGTGTAACACGCCTACTCGGTTTTAGTGAAAGAAGCTAAAATTCCACGAAGCACAATACTACGATAAGTAAACTTAAATGAAAATTAACCACTATTTCAGTCACATTTTATGGTGTAATTTCTATTGTAATATATATAAATCCCTTTTGCCTGCCTACAATTTATGACAAAACACCTCATTAGCCACTGGGTATGCATTTCTCACTGACTCTAACTTAACTAAACACGCTGCTGATGATTATTGATCTAGGACTGCTGTAAGCAGGTATACAAAATTCTAATATGCAAAAGGATTGCATTTCCAGCATAGATTATATTCTATTGTATACTGTTTGTTTTAAGTACCATCAATAATTGGATTAAATGTACAAATTTAGAGAAAAATGTGTAAGCGATCTTACTAACAAAAAATTTTTAAGCCTTTAGTTTAAATGGTATTTGCATGTTGTTTGTGTGTTTGTGCGTATAAAGATCTATTGATAATCTATCCACAAATCATTTTAAACATATGAAATATCCTTTAACCAAGTTTTCCTTAAAGATCTTTTGTTTGTCTTAACACCATAATTTCAGCAATATGTTTGTAAAGATTTCGCTGGATTTGAATATTATTTCCTCAAAAGCAGCGCATTGACTTTTTGGCGGTCATGGATAATCTCAGGCTAAAGATTTATAGTTTTTAAATGCGGGTGTGATATACATTAAAACCAAAATATTTTTATATACAAAGGATTTCAAAGAAAAAATTTAATCTAAAATAATTTTTAATCATGCAGGTAGTTTAGCTTACCATTTTACAACGCAGTTTTTCTTAATAATATTGTGGTGATCACATCCTTGTTTTGGCTATTATTGGATCAATTTACAAGTATAGTGTACATATTAATAGCTGAACGTAACTTAATTTGTTCCTTGTTTACAATTATTTGTTAACATCTGATTCCTTAAGAATTTGGAAAATTTTAGTATTTATAAAAAATTGGGTATTTTTAAAAATAATATCGTAAACATTCTCATTGAGTTTGTAATTTAACTAAACAAATATTTCTAGACATTTTAAAAACATCATCTCCTGACAATTTGCTTAAGCAGGCATAAACTCCGAATGGGGACCAACTTACAACAAATCATTTTTCACAATTTGTTTGAAAAGTTTTGGGATTTAACCACATTTAATTCCGTTAATGCAATTAAAGTTTTTCCCGATAAAAATAAATTTGAAATATTCGAAATTTATTTTAGCTCAAAACAAACTTATTTACTTCCTGTATTTTATAACAATAAGTTTTTAGAACCTAAGATTTTTATAAGAATAACGTTGCAGAATTTAAAAGTTTATTTATACGAAGACATCATCTTATCTACAGATAAAATTCTTTAGAATCTATTATTTTAATAAAAATAAGTATAAAATACAGATCTGCACCTTGTTCCTGTATTTCTCGAATTTATAAAGTTTTCGCAAGAAGATAATAATGTGCTGCATTCTGCTGTTATTTTTATTTTATCTTATAAGGTATTTGCTAAAAGTAAAAGTAAAAAAAAAATCGTAAAATTTGTTTATATAAGAAAAAATGTGTGGAAATCTTGGAAATTCCAAAGTAAAAAATGGTTCAAATTCGACGAGTTTTTTTGATAGAATTTGTAAAGTCCAAAATTCTAAGGATTTTCTGTAAAATCTCATAAACGGCTGTTTTATTAATTGTTATTTCTAAAAAAAATGAAGGCAATTAAAAAATTTGGCAATTTTGTGTACCTTATTTTTGTGTAATTTTTTATAGCGAACAATTTGTAATTTTTCATATGAAATTACGTTCAAATTTGTATAAACAAAAAATTGGGAAATTTTTAATTTTTATTTTTGGGTAATTTTTCTTTAGGCGATTCTACCTATAGCTAACGCAGTGTTGCCAACTTTTTCAAATATTTTATATACGGGTGAAAAAAGAACTTAAGAAAAAGTTGCCTAAAATCCGAAAAACTAACATTTAAAAAAAAGGCGAGACATCCCCCAGCTTAAATCGAATTTCGAATAATATATTTATATAAAATTATATATACCACAATATAAACCTTCCTTGTAACTTCCTTCCTTCCTTGTTAACTTTTTAAAATCTTTAATATTGAATTTACACTTATGTATCTGAAATATCATTAAGAATTGTGTTAAATTTAGGTTAAAATTACCCCGCTTGGGGTAATTTCAATTTGACAACAGAATTTTCTAAACAAACCAAAATAAATTAACATTTTTTTTAATATGATTCTAAAAAGGTACTAATATACGGGCGCAGAATTCATTACCACGATGCAAGATAAATTTTAATATAGCTTATGAAATTATTGACTGTTTGAAAGCAAGATTTTTCACTTTGTCCCTGAAAGATCGTCGCGGTGTTATTCCAATATTGTTTGCAAATAAAAAAAAACTGGGTACTACGAGGGCGAATCAATAAGTCCGAAACTTTTCAAACTTCCCTCGTAGTTATATGAAATGCAACACTGCTCCCATGAATTACCACCCTTTAAAATAGGCATTTGTTTGATCAATAATTTCATCGTTGAAGCTAAATCTCTTTCCGCCGAGCCATTTCTTTAGGTTTGGAAATAGTAAATAGTCTAAATCCGGAGAAAAAGGCGATTGAGGGAGCAATTCGTAGTCTACTTCATGGATTTTTGCCATGGAAACTAAGCTGTCACACTATTCCGTTAGTAATCGATTGTGAGCAAACGCGGCAGACATCTTGCGGAAAGCTTTCTCATACCCAAGTGATCGTTTAAAATTGAAACCACTAAGCCATGTGAGATGCCTTTGTCTTCCATAATCTATTGCACATTCAATCTCCGATCGGCCAACACCATATTGTGAATTTTTTCAATTGTTTTGGGTGTGCTTGTAAGGCCACAACGAAAGTCAAAAAAAAAAATAATGTTTAATGAGCACTAGAGATTCACTTTTTTCATTTTTAAAAAAATCCACGAGGTTGTATGTTTTGAACAGCTGTTAAACGCAAAGTAAATGACGGAACTTGCTCAAAATTGAACAGTAGTCTATTAAAAGGTGGTACTTGATGTTGTATTTCATATAACTACGAGGGAATTTCGAAAATTCACGGGCTTATTGATCTACCCTCGTACAATCAGCTGTTTTCCGACAAGAAAATTTTTGTGAAAAAAAATGTTTGAATTGCAAAATATTGAAAGAGATTTTAAATTATATTTTTATTAATTTAATTAATTTTGATTAATAAAAATACACTTAAATAAAATACACATTTTCACATTATTTATCCACTAATATGAAATCAGCTTATATGAAATCAGGTGATCAATTTTGCCACTTTTTTATTTTTTAGTACAAAATGTATGCGGATATTTGGTAGATTTGATGTGATATTGTTCAATTTAAAACTGGCTTTAGTTTTGACTATTATAGCAAAATAGATAATAACAGGCTTTAAATGTAAAGTCATATAGCTTATAAAATTATTTTTAATATGGGATGACTGTTTGGAAGCAAGATTTTTCACTTTGTTCCTGAAAGATCTTCGCGGCATTCCTCCAATATTGTTTGCGAAGTAAAAAAAAACTGGGTGCTACATTTAATTTTCAATTAACAATTCGATTTTATTTAATTTTCAATTCATTAAAGTTTATTAATTGTTTACATTTTTATTCACAAAGAGATGCCAAATGTTGAAATTACACTTTTTTTCCAAATGTTGTGCAAACATAATTATGAACCTTGATTTTTCGAAATTCTGGTTATAAAACTGGACTTCTGTGTAGGGAAAATCTGCTTTTAAATCCACACAGACAGAAGAATTCAATCGATGCTGGTTATAAAAAAAAAAATTGGTTTCCCAGTAATATTTTTACTAGGTTTTGCTCAAAATCGGTTTTAAACGAGATTTCGGCCATAGTATAAATTCAGAATAATGTGGATCGAGATCATGGAAAATTTTTTAAATTATTTTTTTTTTTTTCATTATAACGTTTGATTAATGAAATCCGAACAACCGTAAAATAAAAATATATATTAAACTAAATTATTTTGTTTTAAGTTTTATTTATTTTATTTTTAATTACGTTTAAAAGAATTGACAAAAAAAATTGGCTCCGTAGCGGTTTGCTTTCCTAATTTTTTGTGGTAGTTCCCTCATTGACCTCTTAATGCCCTCTGTATTTATAGTTTTCAGCTCCCTTTTTATCTTTAGAATTAGGCAATCGATATTTTTGGCTCTATGTCCATTTTCGTATACCTTTCTATTCAAACTAGCTCAAAAAGTTTTAAATGGTATCAGTTGTGGAACATTTGGTGGGTTCATTTGTTTTGGGACAAATTAAATTTTTTGATTATTTAAATTCTAAGTTGCAACTTTGGCATAGTGTGAGAATGCCAAATCAGGCCAAAAAATTGTTTTATCATATGGATGATATTTTTTAATAAACTTTTTAAGTGATGGTACACATTTTTCATTATAAACTTGGGCATTGACTTTTAACCCTTCTTTAAAAAATATGAGGTCGCTGATTTCACGTTCACTTATGGCTAACCACAACAAAACTTTTCCCGGGAACTTTGTTTTGCGAATAAATTTATATTTTTCATGTGCTGTAACACTACAAGACTTAAAATAATGTTTTGACTGCCATTCGTTGCCTTCTTTAGTAAAATTTGACTCATCATCCATTACGCATTTGTAGTCTGATGATGAAGAGAAGTACTTTTTGGAAGGTTCCCTTAATCTCGATTTAATAATCTTTTGTTGATGTGCTGTTGTGAATGGTGCTGTTTTTTATTTTGGATTCCCATGTATTTTTGTCACATTGATATTTTTTACCCAACTGACTGTAGGATTTTGCATTGCGGCACCTGTTTCAGCCTTCAGCTTAGCCCGAACTTTAGAGTCTTGCAAACTACATTTCCGACCCGATCCACGTTTTCGCTCAACAGTTTTATTATTTTCAAATAAGCGTATTGTGTTATAAATAAAAGTATTTTTCAATATAAAATTATTAAAAATTTCACTATTTCTTTTGTTGGGATTTTTTTTCACAAAACTTGCAAATTAACTTGCGACGGTTCAACTCGTAGAGCGACATTTTAAAAACTAATTAATAACTGATCCACGTGTTCTTATTTTTTATTGAATAACTAGATAGTACAGTTATATTTACCGTAAACAGTTTTGTTGGAAATATAATGTGTTTTTTTTTATTAACAAGAGTCTTACAGTTGTTCGGATTTTATTCACCAAACGTTATTTTGTAATCATAAAGAATATACAAAAAATATTATTAGACACATTAAACGGCTAGATTCTTCTTGCCTTTTGAAACGTTAATTGTAAATATCTCTTATTAACAACTTAAACGGCACGATTGAAGATTTTTAATTTATCGGGAAAATTTTCTGAGAAATCAACAACACCGTTTTTGGTGTTTGTTTGCACTTTCTGAAATTTTTTTAAAAAATGTATATTTTCTTAACGCTTGTAGTTTTAATTCCATTTTATAACTCTTATCATTTTCAACTACTTAAATTGTGGTTTTTTAAAACATACTTTCCACATTAAAAGGGGAAAACGAATAAAAATATATACATATTTATTTTCATACACTAAATAAATTATTAGACAAATTTCCCACCAGATGCATGTCAGAATATGATGTGTGCTCTTATTAAATGAAAAGAATAATAGCTGCTCATTAATTTATACATTCATCGCACAATGAAAATGTACATTTTGTCTGTCCTTTCCTTCTCCATCGACATGTAAGTAGGTGGAAAGCAACGTATAGATATAAAAAGTAAAGTGGATGGGATGGATGGCTGAAGTGTATATCAATAATTTCAAGAGAAATGTATTTCTACCACAGCGCCAATATTGCTTGTACGTTTATATGGAAATGCAATTGCATTTTCCATGTTGATAGATAATGTATTATTGTTTGCGTGTATGTGTATGTGCGTGTGTGTTTGGCATTTAAGAAAATTTTCTACAGCTGCTTCTAATTGCGGTAGTAAGTATGTACGTACGAGTACGTAAGTATTTAAGTAAAGGGCGTCTTGTCTGCTTGTGTATGTATGTTACAAATAATGTACAACGGATGGGGTTGTTGGTTAGCTTTAGTGTTGGGTTATTTGTCAACACTCCCACTTTAATTGTTCGTGTGTTTTCTTGTTGTTGTTTCTTTTTTTAGTGTAAATAACACCAATTGATTGCTTTCTGTCTTTTTTCCATTTTGAAGCAATCAGTGTTTTAATTGTTGGATTATTTGCCTCGAGTGTTGATAGCAGCACTTAATGCGCCCCATGAATTAATTGTATTTTATGCACCATATGATTCAATCTAATTAGGTGTGAATTTTCATGCCATATTATAAACAATTAGTTTAGTGGAAATATTTAAAAAAAAAATATGTTCTTTATTAATTCAAATTATTAGAAAGTTTAAATTTCTTTCACTTTTTAACTTTGGCAAAAGAATTTCGGTGGCTTCAACAATAATTGGATTTGCTACACACAAACTTTTCGACTGAAAACAAATTGCGTTGCCAGCTCCAATTTTTTCCCGGGTGTACGATTAATGTCAATATCCTTCTTAAAGGTTTGGAAAGATTTTAATCACCATACATTTCTTTTAATTTTTCCAGTTTTTTAAATATAATTATTTCTGGCATTTTTTTTAAGGCTATCAATCAATCCCATTTGATTTAAGAGGACAACCAAAATAATTTTGAAAAAAATAAAAAAATCAACAAGTGACAAGTCTTATTAATACTTAATAACACCAAAATTAAAAATAATTTACACAAAATTTGGCATAATCAAGTAATATATATGCAATGCACGCGATTCATTACGAATTTTTTGCGGTGATTAGCAAAATCACAAAATATAATCAAAAAACTTGGTAAGCCATATTGTTAAATGTTATAATATGTATTTGTGTAAATCATGGATGTATGAAAAACATGTGTAGAAATAAAAAATAACAAGCCACACCTTGAATCGATTCAATTTTATTTAATATTATATTTTATACCAAAACTCATTAGGTAATGGTGGCTGCTTTAAAAGACAATTAAATTCACAACTACTAGAACTGAAAATATGTACACTCAGAATATTATGTAGTTAACTGTTTGTAGTTTAATAAAAAAGTTTTCCGTTCCATTTAAAAATAAAGGAAGATACATTTATTTTTAAAAGAAACATCTATATTAACTTTTTTATACATTTATTCGAAATAATTTACTATCATTTACCGATTTTTTTCAGTTTCATTTATTTTTTTCATTTGTTTGAAATTTAATAAAAATTTACCCACAAAACGGAAACTTGTGGTTTATTTGTGTCCGTAACAGTTATTACAAATTTAAATTTTGTTTGCTGTCTGTTTCAAAAAAAAAATATTCAAAAAATTTCAATTTGTTTTTTTATTTAAATTGGTTATATATATACAAAATTTTTCAATACAATTTACAAGAACTTCAAAAACACACATACATACACAAATACATTCACACAAAAAGTGTTTGTAGCTTCATATGCATACATACATTTTGTATTGTACGAGTATATTAAAAAAAAACAAAAAATACAAAAACGGAAATAATTTCAAATAAATGAAAAAAAACATTTATTTCTTAAGGTTTGGTAGGTAAAATTGTGACATTTAATTTAACTGATTATATCATTTGTTTCTTACGGATGTGTCAGTTGATTAATCAACATTTAAAAATAAATAACAAATGGTATTTAATTTAAATGAAAATTAAGTAGACCGGTTTTTAAATGAAATATCATTTCTTTTAAATGATATTTTCAGTTATTTTAACTTACAAACTTTTTTAAGTGTATGTATGTATTTATAAAAACAAAAACGTCATAAAAATCACACATTTTGCACGAAACCAGGGTTTTACGAAACTCTATATGAATAATGAATGTATTAAATGAAATTAAATAGCGACCATAAAAATATTACACTTACAAAAAAATCAAACGAAATTTTAAACATCGAAAATTAAATAAAACTTCCCTTTTAAACAGGGGCTGAAACCCTGAAAAAAATGTGTTTAGGTTTGGGTTAATCGAAATAAAAAGTTCAGGTTTGGTTCGGTTCAGTGTTCGGGTTCAACATTTAAAAAATTTACAAATGTTTTATTAATAGGAAAATTATTTATTTTTCAAAGAAATTTTCGTTTAATTTTATATTTAATATTTTTTTTAAATTTTCTTTTACATTTGTTCTTTGTGGTGACAAAATGAATTTCAAGGCTGAAAAGGCCTTATTTGAAGAATTTGATTTAGAACATCGTTCTTTCTCTTTTAGAACGAGCATATCTTCATAATCTTCTGAATAACAAGATATTGATTCTCTCATAAAATTATCTTCTCCTCTTTCCATTTGCAAATTTTTTAAAATTTTAAAATGTTTTGAAAATATTTTTTTTTAGTATTTTTAACATCTTCGGGACTTAGCATTACTTAAATCTGCTATCTAGATATAATGCTGCAATCAAAAGTGTATTTTTAATAAATTGGTTTTTTTTTATAATATTTAAATATAATATAAACAAAAACTTCTGTATTCAAATAAGACATGGTATAACTGGAATTCCATCTAGTTTGAAAGTCTAGTACGGCTTTTTTTCAAGTTTAGCTATTTAGCTAAAGAAGGAATTTTTGGTGTTCGCGATTTTTTGCAAATAGCTCTGCATTGATCATGTATTTGCTTAAAAGGACTAGATCTAGTGTCGAGCAATCAAACTGGAATGCAAGAAATGATTTATGATTTGATTGATTTTTATGATTTTTCTATCAAACATTTCTCACGGCATGAAGAGCAGGTATAAATTTTTGGGTTTAGCAGGTTCGGGTTCAAAGTTTTTATAAACAGCGAACCTGAACCCGTTTTGATTCGGGTTCAGGTTCGGTTTTAGTCCCTGCTTTCTAATGTATACTTGGTACTTGTTAAATATGTTTTAATCAGAACAATAAATATCACTAACAGAAATTTCTTAAGGTTTGTCGATAATGGTTAAAAAATAAATATATCGACAGCTTAATATTATCAACAATAAAGAAGGTTTACATTTTTCAGTTTTTGTATGCAAATTTGGCAGCCAGATCAAAGTCGACACTGTATATCTGAGATATGATACTAGATATCCGGAAACAGGTTTTGGAATCAAATAGTAGATATTTACATTATTAAAAAATAATTCATTAAAAAATAATTTAAAATAAATTGTAAATTAAATTTAAGAAATTTTTCATTCATTTGGTGAATAAAACTTTATTAGTTTAATGATATAAATAAACCCACCCAAAAGAAATATCATTAAATCTCCTCCTATTAAAAATTTTGTTGAATAACACATTTAATTAATTCTGTAATTGATTCAATTAAAAAATTATCAATGGTGATAATTACTTGTGAAACTTTATTGGTTAGCGTAGGACTGTTACACAGAATGTTGCGAGTTTGATCCCCAGCGACGGCAACATCAATTAATAAAAATACTATGCATTAGTTTTCTACCCCTTATATATAACGTAACGTCCTCCTTTGATGTTCTCATAAGTGTAAAATAACATAACAGGGCTATGAACTCAAAAGCTTCAACAAGTTCGCTAACTCTTCATAAGATGTCTCGCAACAACTGTTCTAAGATTCATTATTTTCCGCAAGTACAGCGTTGCCGTATTTCACCACTTTTCATCTTTCCACTAACCCCTTTCCAAAGAAAGCAATACATTAATTAAACGAAAGAATTTCCTGAGTGTTACTTCTCTTAAAAAAATTAATGATCCTTATTTAATTGAATCAATTGCAACGACAAATGTCCCCCAAAAAGTATTGAAAAATTAGGGACATATTTTCATCTTTTGGGGCCTTTTTCATTTTCGAAAAAGAAAAAATAAAAATTAAAAATTACCCTTAAAATTACATTATTAAATTTAGCCCCAATTTCTGAAAATGAAAATTGGCTTCAAAAGATGAAAATACGCCCTAATTTTTCCCCTCCATTTTGGGGGACATTTTTCGTATCCCACTTTGGGGCCAAATTTCTTGGGACCTCCAATTAGTGTGATATAAAATTGCATTTTTAAGTAAAATTCGAAATTTTAGAAAGATATTGCTTTATGTTTGTTTTGATTTTCATAAAGTTGTAACATTTTTTATCAGAAAATAATTAGTTTGCTACTGCAACTTGTTGACGATAGTCGCCAGAAAGTGTATGTATAATATCGACCAAGGAAAAGGAATGTATTCTTTTTTTTTTGTTATTAATTGTTCATTTACATAACCGAGCCATTAGGGCTTTATGTGGTTAATTAAAACTACTACTAAAGAGTATTTAGTGGCACCATCTCAGCGTAATCTACTACTAGCTGCTCAAACTGAATGAAACGATCACGGGGGAACGCTATCATAAAGAAAGACACATCAAAGTGAATTTTCAGCATGACAATGCTCGGCCGCATGTTACAAGACCTTCATGGAAACTCTGTAATTGGAAGTCTACCCCCACCCGCCGTGTTCTCCAGACATCGCTACTTCTTGTTCCAGTCGATGACACATGGCCTGTTTCAGCAGAAGTTTACTTCATATGAACAATGCAAAAAACGGGTCGATCATTCAATTGGCTCAAAAGACGAGTCGTTCCTCTGAGCTGGTATCCGAAAGTTGCCAGAAAGATAGAAAAAAGTTTTGGCCACCAATGGATAATTCTTTAAATTTAAAAAAAAACTCATTATTAATTCAAGATTCCAATAGTATTCCAGCAAAAAAAAAATGATAGTCATTCTGTGGCTATAACTTCTTTCATTGCTTCTTAAACTTCAGTTAACATTCTTTTATGATTTTTTTGGTGTTATTCTAAGGACCTCCCAACATAATTCATATTTCAAATGTAGTGATTTGGATATAAAGCTGATGCATATCTTTAAAAAACACTCTTCATTGCTTCTAAAGCATTCACTTATGCTCGTACACTCTGAAAAATGCTTTTAAATTTACTACTATAAAATGGGTAAAGTTTTATGTAATATTACGAAAATTCGGTAAATATAAACACCAAATGCGTAAAACTTTTTTGCGCACACTTTCATATACAATAATACACACACGAAGTATTTTTAGGCACTATGTGTTAATAACTAAACACATTATGCCTAAAATTAGTTTTATTTTGTTAAATAAAAATTTTACGCACAAAGTTTGTAAATATATTAATGTATAATTCGAAAAAAATTATGACATATTGAAATTGAAAAAAAAAAAATTCAAAATTTTCAAAATTTAAAAAGAAAACTTTATTAGTTTTTTAAATTTATCAATTATTTGGTATTACTAAACAAAAAATTTATTGTTTTTTGTTCTTATTGTGGTTTTCTAAATTAATAAACAATAAATTTATTGTTTTTATTACAAAACAAACATTTTTGGGCTGTTTAATTTTCAACATCGTAGTAGAAAATATGCGAATTTTTTAGGATTTTTCCGAATAATATGTGGACAGTTACAGGAAAATTGTGTTTCTTTACGCACAAATTTAGTAAATGTGCACCAACTTACTCATAATGTGTGTACTTTTGTTCATTTACGCACACAGAGTAAATTTACCCAACTTATAGTAGGAATACAGTTTCCTACTTTAAATTGGGTAAATTTCAACAGAAATTATTTAGAGTGAATATATTTTCTGAATCTAAAGCATTTATTGAAAATTTTTTTCTAATTATTCAAGTTAAAAATTTCAATGTGAAAATTGTTCTGAAGACCTTTTATAATTTTTTCATTAAATCATTAAATCATTTTTATATTTTTGTTGAATGCATATTTAAGTAAATATGGCGACACAAACTGTGCATTTTTGCACTTTGTATTTTATTTAAGACTACATCATTTCCAGCTTTAATTCAGAGTTTTCTAAAATTATTTTAAAATTGTGTAAAAATTATTTCAAATTGTCCAAAAAGATTTTAAAATTGTCCAAATTTTATTTAAAATTATTCAAAAATGTTTTTAAATTGTCTAAAAATGTTTCAAAATTGTCTAGCCAGATTTTAAATTATACAAAAATATTTTAAATTTATCCAAAAATTCATTAAAATTTTTGAAAAGCTTTTTCATTAATGCAGAACAATGTATGTTATTTGTTCTAATAAAGAGTATTTCTCTATATCAGTGCATAAAGTCGGTTTTTTAAACATATTTTTTTTCATTCTTATGAATTAAATCTTCACTAAAGCTTAAATATTACAAAGTATATGAACATTTTACATTCATGCATCAAAATATCTAATCATTGCATTGTCATTGCTTCCTTAGAGTAAGAGTAATGTAAGTAGCTATATTTAAATACTTCCATCTATGACACGCCCATGTTAAATTTATCGATGAAACCATCAGAAAAGTAGTGATGCCTATGTCATAGTAGTGATACTTTTTGCAGCTTAATTTTTGCTGGGATATTTTAAATTTCATTATATTATAATAAATAATATGTGCGTAAATGAAAAAAAAGTACACACATTATGCGTAAATTTATAAACACAAAATAGGTAAAATTACATTAAATAATATTAATTTTAGGTATAGTGTGTTTAATTGTAAACACATAGTGTCTAAAAATACTGAGTATGTGTATTATTGTATATGAATGTGTGCGAAAAAAGTTTTACGCATTTGTGTTTATATTTACCGAATTATCGTAATATTACATAAAACTTTTATAGTAGTAAATTTACAAGCATTTTTTAGAGTGTACAAATATTTTTTAAAACTGCAATATAAAAGTAAAAATTTACACAGATTAAAAAGATTCATTGTGTCAACACAATTTCTTGCCAACCGAATGATTTGGAAAGAGCCAGCAATATATCAAACTATTCGGCGACAAAAATTCGCTTAATAAAACAAAATTTCGTTGAAAACAATATATTTTAAATATGTCAGGAATACACAATCAAACCATTCAGTTGGCAAAATATTTGGTTGTTACAATAATTCTGTTTTCTCTGTGTATTATTAACGTTCACATTTTCGTTTTTTTCATTTATTTCTATCATAAATTTAAAAATGTTACAATTAAAAATAATTTCTTAATTGACATCTAAGGATCATGTTAAAACATGTTTCCTTTGATGTCACATTGTCATTACTATTATCCATCAAATGATTTTTTTAACCAACTACTCTAACTAGGCGGCATTTTTGTTTTGTATTTCAAATTGACTACGACTAGTTTTTCTTAATATAAACAACTAATATATCATCCACTATGTGAAATGATTGACATCAACCCATTCTCTGGTGTCAATCAATATTTTTGCACAGCAGCAGCCACACACCAACCCAATCACACCAATCCATATTCTCCATCATCGACGCTATACTACTACTACTGTACGTATGTATGTTTGTAATATCTATCGGTTGGAAATACTACATAGTTTCATATTACTACGATAATGACTATCAAAGCATAATTGGTTACGAAAGTATAGTGGAGCAGTGTGAGAGGTAGTGTAGAAGTTAGTGTTAGACTATTATCTAAATTGGGACAGACATAAAACAGTGATAATGAGCTCAATATAATTTGCAATTATTAAATGAATCGTTGTATAATGGCTGGCCAGTCACTACTACTATCACATTAATGACTACACTGCTACTACACCATCGAGTGTAGCTACACTCTAATAACAAAAACGTTTATCTTTATCGTGTTGTTTGTTTTGTTAAAAGTATTAAAGTAAACAGAGAGAGGCCATATAAATCGTTATATTTGTTGTCTAAAACACAGGGTTGTTTTGTTTGTCTCTTTCTGTCAATAATTAAAGGCCTTTCTTAACATTAACTTCTATAACCATCTCTTTCTTCCTTGTTTGTTTTTATGAATTCGCCAATCATATTAAATGTTTACTTAAGAAAACTGGAAATAAGTTTGTGGATCGTGGAATTTATGTTACCGCATCTACTGTAGGGTTTTTGTTAATCTTATCAGCTGTCCATTTCTGTATGTATTATTCTCATATATATTTGCTCCCTCTCTTTCTCTCTATGCATGGTTGATTTTAGCTTTTTAGTAGTGAGCGGATAAAATGTATCAGTTACATTCTATTGAATGACAATTAATGGCTGTTTATAAAATTCAAAAGAGAAATCAATCATAGGTGTTGGGGAAGGTATGGAAGCAGTTCGTTTTAGTATAACATGGGTAGTATGTGTTGTTTCAGTCTTATTAATTGGGTAAATTTGTTGAAATAAAGTCTATTAAATTTGATTTTCCTTAACTGGAAGGGAATATAATTTATTTATGTATGAATATCTTTATCATATGATAAGTTAATAAAACAGGGACGTAGAGTTAACAAATGATATTTAATCTCTTGTAACTAGAAAATGGTTTACTAACGGACAGCTCCCGCAGCCTTAATAAGAAAAAAATATCTTGTATGCGGACATCTCCCGTAACCGGGCAAAATCGGCGTCACGGTCGGTGTCCGCCTGCCTGAGTTTCGTCGAATAAAAATCACCAGTACATTGTAAGAAGAGTTTTACTATTCGACTATAACCGCACGATTATTGCAAGAACTCAATTCACTGTCATACGCTTATAATATTTAACATATATCATAAGGAGCACATTGTGAGGCCTTTAGACAATGAAACTTG
The DNA here is from genome assembly GCA_949748255.1 of Eustalomyia histrio. Taxonomy (NCBI): domain Eukaryota; kingdom Metazoa; phylum Arthropoda; class Insecta; order Diptera; family Anthomyiidae; genus Eustalomyia; species Eustalomyia histrio. Next base: position 7,226,848 of record OX456523.1, read on the forward strand.
TCATTCATGTTGTCACTTATCTTTAAATCGCATTTCCGTGGTTACTCTAGTGTGAGTCCCAGGCTTGTAGACTTTTACGAAAATAAAATTATACAAATTACCCTGCCAATTTGGTTCTGTCAATTTAGGTACGTTCCGAAAAAGCTATTAAAATCATCAGAACCTGTACAAGAAAATAAGCAATAAAATATCTTTTAAATCTAAAAAATTGTACACTCTAAAAAATTATTGTAAATTTACTACAATAAATTATGTAAATGTTTGCGTAATATCACGCAAAATGCCTAAAATTAGACAACATATGTGTAAAACTTATGCGTACACATTTTTGTCGACAAAAATGCACACAAAGTGTATTAATAAGCATATTTTATTTATAAATACGCATTTTGTGTTTACAATTACTATTTGGTGCTCAAAAACAAATATTTTTTATGAAGTGTGTAAATTTACCAGCATTTAGTAGTAATTGTAAAACTGTCAGAAAAATATGTATTTTATTTGTGAAAAAAAAAAAAAATATATATAAAAAATTATAAGAAAAATTTAATTTATTAAAAAAATAACATTACATCATCAAATTTAAATGTAATCATGTCAGTGTTATCATGGTATGTTATATTAGCTGATTCTTAAAAATAATTTTTGACTTTTAAAGATTTAAATATTTCTTATTTTTGCAGCCTGTAAAAATTGTAATTAGCATGAATATTTGTGAATTCGGTAGTTGCGTTAGATTTATTGGGATGTGCAAAAGCAGCATCAACATCAACACTAGAGGTAATTTTATATACTTTTAAAGGATTTTGGTTTGACAGGTTTCTTTCTTTCTTCAACCAGGGTTGTATAATTTGATGCCGGTGAATCGAGAATTTGCATCGGTAGCGGATAGGTGCTCAACTATAATCGATTAAGTATTACCACCAGCTACATACTTATTTTAAATTCATTAAAGAAAGTTCTAGATTTTTAGGTTTATTTTCCATATAAAGATTTTGTAGGCTTTCTTTACAGGATACTTTTGATTATATTCTGTAATTTCATTTATTTAATTTTCCTTAGATTCCTTTAATAATAACATTATTTTTATTAAAAATCATTTTCAACAAGTTCATAATAATATTGATTGCTTTTATCATATTATATCACCCATTAATAAAATACATACTAAAAATAATTTGGGCTTTTTAATTTTTAATATAGTGGTGGTAAATAAACCCATTTTTGGGGATTTTTACGCATTTACAATGGATTTTTACACATGTTATGTGTACATTTACACATAAAACGTGCTTATTTACGCCCAAAATTGGTAAATTTACTCTTTAATTTCAAAATTTCATTTAATTTGTACGCACTTTCAATGTAATTTTACTAATTTTGTGTTCACCAACTTACGCATAATCTGTGTATTGTTTTATTTACGCACACAGAGTAAATTTACCCAATTTATAGCAGGAGTGCAGTTTCCTACTATAAGTTGGGTAAATTCCAAAAGAAATTAATTAGAGTGTAGTTATATTTATTAGGTATACAAGTAAATAATGTCGATTTGAACAACAGATGGCATAACTGTCACAATTGGTTTGTGTCAATGATAATAAAAATGGTATTTTGGAGGGTAAACCAGAATATTCGACCAGGCAGTGGATGGGAAGTTTTGGCTCACCCGCCTTTTAGCCCAGACCTTGCTCCTTCTGACTACTATTTGTTTTGATCGATGCAGAATGCCCTTACTGGAATACGATTCACTTCAGAACAGGGTATCAGAAATTGGTTGATTCATTCTTTACCTCGAAACCGGAGCAGTTCTTTTGGCGCTTAATTCATATGCTACCAGAAAGATGGGAAAAAGTAGTGGCTAACGATGGACAATACTTTGAATAATGTATCGATTCATTTTGTTATTATAATAAATGCATTTTTTAAGCAAAATAATCGACATATGCTACATTATTAACTTGTATATCTAATAAGTTATAGGCATTTTAAATAATAACAAATGACAATTCAAAATTTTAACATATTAGTTACAACAATTATCCTGCTAAAATTAACAAAAGTATTTGCTGAAAAATAGTAGACTGCTGATTTCAGATTGACAGAAATAAAAAAAATCAAAATATAATTTGTAATTACAATAACTAAAATTTTGTAATTTCTTTGTGTACAAAATGGGAAAACAGTGGAAATTGGAATATTGTACACTCACAGAAAAAACTTTCATCATATTGATGCAACTGTTTCTTAAATCATTTTTCATCAATTTTTCATCATATATATGAAGTTTACTTACAAATTTATGACAAATGTTTCATAAATCTTCATCATTTCATTGAACATTTTTATATAAAAAAAAATCTAACAAATTATTTATGTATTTCGGTTGAAAACTACTGCTGTTTCTAATTCTCGTTAAGTTAAAATTTTAATTAAATTGATAGCATAATTATTATTTTTATAAATATGTATACTTTGTTCTCCTTTACCATTTGCCTATAAATTATTATTGCAATTGTCTAATATTGAAAAAAAAAAAAAATGTTTGTAGTTTTTGCTACCGACGCTTCCAAAATAAACTATGCTAGGTCGATTTAGCCTTTTGAAATATTTTTAAAGTTTAAATTTCCATATAAATGTCAAATGAAGATTTAAAAATCTTTCTTTTCAAAATGTAGTAAGTGCAGGTGTAATAAGTAACATGTAGTAAGTAAGTAGTAAGATTTAGCATAGTTTAGTTTGAAAGAGTCGATATGTGCAATAACCTCTATCTATACGAGGGAAATCCCGTAATATTTTGCAAAATGGCATTTCACCTTGTAAATGCAACAACCAATTATGTTTTTCGTATTCGTTATTTTTACTTCAAATTGGTGTTTTCTAAAGCAATTTATTTCACATACACACAGTTAAAAATGTTGTCAATTTTCAACTGAAATTGGGTTACTACGACTAAGATCGGTTGATACACCTAAATATTGATTTCTACAACAAAATTCAATTAGTACAAATAAATTTTAGTTGCAACACCCAAAATACACCTTTAAATTCGGTCGGCACTTAATTTTTCTGTGTATAGTTCTTCTTCTATGGGTTTTAAAGAAGGCACAAAAAAAAAAAAAATATGTTAGAGCTTACTCAAAAAGTTTTCTTTTGATGACTTTTTAGCATTTTTAAGTTAGCTTTTAGCCAGAAGGAGTGCTTTCAATGACTTTCTTTGGCTTTTGGTGTCCAAAGCAATTTGGCTAGAAATCTGAAATTTAAAAAATTGTTCAAAACAAATCGCTAAAGGCTGTTTTCAATCTTCCACAATTGTATTCAACTTTATCGCTTTATAAAGATGTTGCTAAAAATGTATTACCAATTCATGGTATATACAAAATGCAGTTATTAATATATGTTTATAAAGTCATTCATGGAATTGGACATCATACAATCAGTTTTTCAAGAAATCAAACTATGTTTAACACAAGAAATAATTCGAACTTAAGACTTGCCAGATGTCGACTAGAAACCACTAAGCAGAGAATCGAATATATCGGTAGTTTTGAATATAATAATTTGCCTCAAAGTTTTAGAGATTGTTCATCAATTTCGTCGTTTAAAAATCGACTTAAAGATTATTATTTACTTAATATTGAAATGCTTCTAATAATGCCAACGTTGTCTCAACAAAGTCCTAGTGACGCTGAGACCTTAAAATAATGTATTAACTTAATTATGAATTAATAAATTACAAAAAAAAAAAAAAAAAAAAAAATATGTTTCCTGGAGTTTGGGAATAATCTCTTTTTGAAACTTTTGCCAGAAACGTGGTAAAAATCGGAGTTCAAAAGGTGAAAATTGTCTTTCTTAACATTTAAAATATGAGTTCCCTGATATATGCACTGATTCACTGATAAGAAACTTTTTTTAAGCTTTCGATAGGGACGTGGGAAAATGTGTGCTTAAAAAGGGAATATCCTTCCCCTTAAGGTGCTGCCCAAACCGATTTGGTTAGAAACATGAAATTTCAAAAAGTGGATTCCTTGCAATATGGTATAGCCAGGAACTAAGGGATTCAGAAGGGGCCTCGGCGGTCTGCCTAAATCCCCTTTTTGTAGAAACCACACAGAGAAAACGGATTCATAGTGACAACTGAATTTCTTTCTAACTGAATAGTTTGGTTGCAGTAACCGAACTATTCGGTTGTCACAACTAAATATATTCCAGATTCGATTGAAATATATGGTGTCAACCGAAATTCTGTTGCATTAAGCGAACTTCGGTTGTGTCTCCAACCAAACCATTCGGTTGGAAAAAAATTCGGTTGTTACAATGAATCTGCTTTCTATGTTCAGAAATTTAAAATATGTGTTCCCTGGATTATTGGTTTAGTCACCAATAAGACAATTTTATTAAAATTCGCAAAGAACTTGGTTAAACTGGGGGTTTAAGAGGTTTAAAGGCTTCCACTTAAAAGCCTGCCTAAACTCTATCAGCTGGAAAACTGATATTTTTAAATATGAGCTAAATTACTGAAGATATTTTATCTGGAATTTCTAATAAATGAGGTTAAAAAGCATCAAGTGTCCTCTTAATCACTCAATAAAGTCCTGCCTAAACCTCATCGGTTTGAAATCTGAAATGTGTTCCATAGAGTTAAAATATACTAAAAAGGATATTTTTATAATTTTTGTCAGAATAGTGGTAGGAATGTCAAGTGCTTGGTTAGAAACCTGAAATGTAAAATATGTGTTCCCTTCAGTTTGTTATAACTCACTGATAAGATGTATTTGAATTTTTTGTCATCCCAAACTGCCGGACCTAGGATTTTGAAATATGAAGGCCGCTGTCCCAGTGTAGACATCCACTAAAATGGAAGGTTTTAAAATTAAATTAAGAATTGGTAAACACTGCGTTTAAAAGGCGAAATATTGCTGCAAAGGTATATTGGTGGGCTAAAAATATTGATGCATATTCCTATCTTTTGTTAAAGGTATTAAATATTGAAGGTATTCACAAGGTGTACTAAATATTGTATGTGTTGTATTGTCCTAATTAAAAACGAAGTTGCTAAAATTGTATTTTCTCTGTGACGACAATTTTGCCTTGGTTTCTTTTTGTTAACGCAATTAAACATATCACTTGTAAAAATTATGTATTCCTTATTAACTTTTAAAAGACAATTTTTTAAATGATTTTCAAGTATGAATCGATTATTCGACTTTTTATTTGACAAACAATCTTCTTTTTTAGCTCAATTTGGCACTATTTTTTTCGAATTTGCGGTTATATTGTTTATGGCCAGGACTGCGGCTTTTGTGCACTTAAAAAAATTAATATGAATGTGAATATGTGCACTAAAAATGAACATTAACCATGGTTTTTATATAAAGAGAAGCAACACTCAGGAAATTCTTTCTACTTATTAATGTATTGCTTTCTTTGGAAAGTGGATAGAGGAGAGAAGAAAGCTGGAGAACGAGATGATAAATATTAGAACATTTATTTCCCGTCATCTTATAAAGAGTTGGACAATTGTTGAAGCTTTTAAACTTACCTGATACCAGTTCTTCTCTATGGCTATGAAATATTTGCAAATAGTGATAGTGTTGATTCCAGAAAACTTCTTGTTGCTTATAGTGGTATTGGCAGATACGTTTTTAATAAGAAACGAAGTGATCATATATCAATGTATTCATATCAGCTGCTACATATGTGTTTTGATGACCTATTAAAGTACAGATGCTTTGTTATGATTCACAAGATCATCCACCTCGAAGAGCCATATTATTTATTCCAGTATATAAATTTTGCAAGGTCTCCTCGTGGAAGAAGGCTAGTTCCACCACCGTTCAGTAACGACCTTTCAAAAAGACAATTTTTCAATCATACCACCCGTCTTTGGAACAAATTGCCCAACAATTTACAATTAATTAGCAACACACACCGATTTAAGAAGGAACTTTTAATTTTGTTTAAAAATGTTTATTTTTAATATAATACTTTTTATTATATTTTTGATATTTGATGTTTAATGTTAACTTAAAATTTTACTTTATTTGAATTACACTTTTATTTGGTCATTTACTATTAATGTTGTGTCTATCTAATTTTTGAATCCTAATATATCTTCTAGCACTGTCATTTATAAGAATTTATTCTTGTTGTGCTAGAATTTTACTTACCCATGTAAAAATCTAAATATATATGAACATACATGATCATACATGGGCTTGTATATGATCATACATGGCCATACATGGTCATATACGTCCATACATGATCTCATATATGACCATATATCTTCGGATCCGAAATTTGAGGGTATATGGTGATATATGTGCATATATTATCATACATGCTCATATATTATTTATGTATGCTCGTATATGTTCATATACGTCCATATACCCTCATGAGATCATGTATGGTCATATATTGAACAATGTATGGACGTATATGACCATGTATGCCCATGTATGATCATATACAGGCCCATGTATGATCATGTATGCTCATATATATTTCGATTTTTACATGGGTAAATAAACTAAATAAAAAAAAAAATAAAAATTCATAGTCCTGTTATGCTATTTAACTTCGGTGCGATTAAGTGCTATGAGAACACCGATATGTATGAGGGATAGCAAACTCATATATATTATTTTTTCAGAATTGATGTTTCCAACGCTGAAAATCGAACCCGTAACCTTCTCTGTAAAACTCTAACGCGCCTAACCATTACACCACAACTTCCACAAACTATTGACTGCAATCTTGCACTCACATCCAAGTAGCAGCCCTGTATTAAATATTAAGAGTTGATATAATAATTTATTTCAACCATTTGCCTTGTTTCGTTATTGTTGCATTTAAATAAAATTTTACAATAAAAAAAGTAAAAATTAAAAAATAAAAGTTTAAGTTTTGATCAAAGAAAACTCGGCTTTTAAAAAGTTAATTAGTCAAAAATCGATTTATATAACCCTAAAATGAATTCTTAAGTAAATAAATTATTTAATTTTTATGTTTAATGTTTCGTTTTAATTCTTTAAATTTATTCACTGGAATATATTTGTTATTTTCGTATTAATGAATTCATTGCTTGAAAAAAAAAATTTAATAAAATTGTTAAGGAATTCCTTCGAAAAAGAATTTGTTTTTTCAAGCTCTGTTGGCAGCAAATTGATTGTCGGGACAAATCTGTTTTCAGGGTGTAGAATTTGGTGATATTGCCAATCTGGATGATCCCCAATTTTAACTATGCAACCAGTTATTTTTGTCTAAAGTATTTTTCAAACAAGAAATAAGGATTTGCAAACTGCTTTGAAACTCATTTGTTTTCAAATTTAACCAAATAAAACAACCATTTTTTAACCCTATTCTATCAGTTCGTAATTATACTTGCGAATCTAGAATATGTACACATCCCTTAAATTTCAAATTAAATGAGCTACCGAAATTTCGAGTACATTTGTAAATTTCAGCGGTATTTTTTGTTTAAATTAACATTCATTATTTTTAACGAAATAACAATTAAAATCTGTTGTTTTTGCTTGAAAATTTTTTAATTTTTCATTTTGTATTGTAATCTTGATGCTTACAGGATGTTACAACGTGAACCACTTAAAATGTAAAAACAAAACAAAAAAAAAAATCTTTCAAACATTTTCACTTGCTGTCTCTGTATTCGATAAAGTTTTTGTTGGTGTTGTTTGGGTATATTCGTATTTCAAACCTTTGGTTACTTAACGTGGCTTTAAGTTTAAGATGAGGTGTTTATTATCACCAGTTATGCTGCTTATGCCAGACACAACAACATCAATAAAAAAAGACACCTCTCCTCTACTGTTGTAAGTAAAATGCAGCCAAATCAAGAAAAAAAGCAATGATTATAAAGCTCTGGCTGCTTAATGGCTGCTAAAGTTTTTTTTTCATCTTTTGTATTTTAAAACCATAAGACAATTCACTTTTTTTTTTTTTTTAAAAGCAAAAAAGTTGGTATATAACAAACTATCAAATAAGTAACGCCCACATTTACAAATAAATTTACACCAAAGTAGAAAAAAGTAAGAAGAAGGCTTTTATCAATGTTTTAAACTGCTATGGAAGTTGGTGAGGCTTAGAGGAGCAGCTCCTGCTTTTTATTGCGAACAAATAATAAACATCATCATGGTTATGTTTGCTCTGGACTTTTAAATTGTTTTTTTTTTATTTTTTTGTCTTTTTTGCCAACTGTCTGTCATTAGTTGGTGTGAAATTTTGCAGAAATTCCAACAAATGAGCACAAGATGATATAGAGTTTTTATTTCTTTATAATAAGAGAGAGTTTACAAAAGATGAGTTAGTTGTGAGATGAAATAACTTCCACTTGGGAATCAAGTTTTGTTTATACAAATTAAGCTCTTTTTGTTCAAATTTAGAGACCTTTTTTTATTTGAAGATGCATAAAGAAAAACTTGTTTAAATTGGTATCACCTCCCCATGAGTATTTGTATTTGAATGCCAACTTTGATGTTCTCTTTCTTAAAGCAATATTTCTGCCCAAGCGTTAGAACGTAACAACTGGTTGTATTTGTTTCTGCTTCTTTTTCAATACCATGAATATTGAAATCCATTTGTTGATGTTGTCGCTGTTGTCGTCGCCAACATCACAATGAATGTTTGTATTTTAGTTTAATCGACAATTATTATGAGTAAAACCTTCAACGCGTTACCGGGCATATACGCGTTGCCAAAACTATATACGTTTAAAAATAAAACCATTGCTATTTACGCGTAATACGTACGTTAATATGGTGTTGTATGTGTATGGGGGCCATTAATTGAAAGCCGCTAATTGTGACAAAACTTGTACAGAAAGCGTCAACTGTCAACTGTCAAAAAAATTACTCGTTTTTCATTAACTACTCTCGCCCATTACACAAATACACACTCAAATATATAATTTATAGAGTTTTTAATTTAAAATTTATGCGTGAGTGTGTAAAATAAAAAAGTTAATTATAAATATGCAAGAGAGTTTAATAAAATGATTCTGTTAAAACAAATTTAAAATAATTAAATGTTTTTGTTGATTGTTTGAGAAAATAAATAACCCACCACCGTCAGCCACTATTATCCATTGTCGACCATCATCTGCACTATTTATTGTTACTATAATGGCGTTAACAGCTTGTCAATTCAAGCAAAACGGATACGCTCCATTAAAGTAATCTAGTTTTTAAATATCTTTACAAATATTGTGGTTAAACACATTAATTTAAACAAAGTTGTCTTATTTAAAAAGAGTGACGGCCAGCAAACCGACGGATGGACAGTTTATTTACAATTGAAATTTTATAGAAATTCAATTAACAAAAACAATAGAATAAGTAAAATGTGCCAATTATTTCAAACCATTTAAATGAATAAAGTGCGCGTGTGAAAAATCCCATTTAATATTTTGTTTTAGAAAAGTGTTTAATAAACTCAAATTGTAATTTTTAAGTAACTCCTCAATTATATTGCCAATGGTCACGTGTACCCAACAACGTTTAACAATGCTGCCTTTGGTGCCGTTAAATCCTTTTGGTATAGCTCATAAAATAACCGCTCCGGCGGCGGGTAATACAGCGGCCAAAACAAATACCATTACCACAACAACAACACAAACAACGAATACTAAACCCAAATTGGCATTTAGTATTGATGCATTGGTGGGTGGCTGTGGAGGTGGCGCAGGAGGCGGCGGAGAGGGTGTTTCTAGGGAAACCAATAGAATTGAGGAATCTTTAATACAAAATTCCTTAATCCAGCATAATCACAAGGAACATATAATAGAGAATAGAAGAACACCATCTGCAAGTCCCCTAAGGTCAGCAAATGATAGTTTAACATGTGTAGAACCTTTAGAATTAAGAAATAGTTTTCGTGATGTAAAAAAGTCGTTATCCCCTACGCCTTCGGCATCTTCTCATAATCAACATTCTCCTGTGATACAAATACAACAAGAATGTGACAGCTTAACACCCTTAAGAGATCAAACACAATCACCAGCAACACCAAATGATCTCCTGCGAGCCACAAGTAGTCGTTCAACAACTCCTTTAAACTCGCCGCGTGATATTGAACCTATAACACCAGAAGATCACAGAATATTTAAATTACAACCCCAACTGCCTCCTGGTTTAGTAAGGCCATTTCCTTTGCCACCTCCAGGTAGCATACCTCTAATACGACCTATACACAGTCCTGGTGATACATCATTACTCAATAGAAATGAATTACAACATTCTACAAATCATACTCCATCTACCAGTCTACTGCCACCTCCTCCAAATGCAGCACCCACCTCAAATCCTCACCTACTAGCGGCACAATTTCAAATGGCGGCCGTTCTAGCTCATCATCAACAACAACAGCAGCAGCAGCAGCAACAACAGCATAATTCAACTGGACCCCTTAATCCTAACCTACCACCACAACATGCACAAGGTCCACCACATCTACCTCCTCATCTAATGCATACCCATCATTTGGGCATCTTCCCACCGGGGCCACATCATCCACCTTTTGGTAATCCCCATCTTATCAGGGATACTTATCCTTTGTATCCCTGGCTTTTAAGTCGTCATGGTCGCATATTTTCTCATCGTTTTCCAGGTAATATTTATTAAGTGAAACCCCCTTCAATTAAACCCTTCGATATGTTAGTTTACCTCAAGTCCCTACTGTAATCATTTAATTTAGTTTATTTAAATACTCTCCCATCATCATTATCTGTGAGCTACAAAAAGAGTACAACTACAAAATATTTAAAAAAAACCCAACCCAGTTTACATAATAGTCGGAAATTAATTACATTTTAATTAAATTGTTTAAACGTCATTATAAAATTGTACGAACATGTTTCGTTCACAAAAGTGATGTTGTTGTACATATTTAACCTAAAAAATATTGTTTCGATAATAGGTTTCATTTCTCGGTTTAAAAACTACAACTACACTACTCACATGTGTATGAGCTATAGTGCGTTGTTATGCTAATGATGATATATATACGTAGGTGATTTCATAAGTAACTTAAATTACACTTACAAGAAAGGTCTTCGATGCAGTTCTTTTCGATTAGCATACAATTTGGATATGTTGTAGCGGAGGCAAAATTAATGAACACATATTTTGATTATTAATGGGTAACTAAAGCTTATTAGTTATCAAAAGAAAGGTACCCAGCAAAACTTTGGAATGGGTGCGATATTCTCATGCGATAACTTGTAATGATAGCTCGTTGCCTTTTTCATTATTTGCAAGCATAAAGTAATAAGTTACTCATTAGTGATTTCGTAATATATGATTTATAAATGTAAAGTAATAATTGAAATATTTTTAAAAATCTATTTTTAGATTCATTACTTTGTGTTTTTTTGTAAGCAAAAGGGTAATGTATGTTTGATTAGTATCGAGCTAATTCTGAAAAAATACAATAACAAGAAATGTTTCGAGGGTACTGATAGTTCGCTACCAGTGTTTGAGTTTAACCTTCGTAGTGTTTTTTTAAAAAAATTATCTCCAAATTTTTGGACAAAATAGCGCTGAAAAGCTTGGTAATTATAATAAATTTTTTGAAAAAAAGTCCATAGAGTAATTTGGTAAGCCACAGTATTATTTACATAGTTTGATATAAGTAGATCTTATAATAACAACGTAATGTATTTTTCTATACAAATAAACAATTAAAACGCGCCGAGCGTTGCAGTTGTAAATAGAATCTATTTTATTTTCAAAACGTTTTTTCTTATTCTCTTGTTTTTTGTTTCTAACACTCTTAACAGAGTTTCTGCATTTTTTGTAACGAAAAAACCTATGATGAGTAAAATTAGCACACGATATTTTATTGCTCTTATGTTCTCTTTGTATACTCGCAAATGAACAACGTACTATAAACCACCTTAGTATGTCGTTTCTAAATTTTTATTAAAATAATTATTTCTATTTATTTTAAAATTAAAATGTAAAAACAAATAAAAAACATTTGGGTCGTTAATAAGGAAAGGAGACTCTGGAGAGTAATGAATCTCTACGGTACTCTTTACACTAAAATAAATATGACAGTTTGTGCAGTCACCGTCGTAAGTAGTCATTTTGGGCGCGTGTTTTTCATAGCAACAATCGTTGCATGTCACGTTCTTATTCTGTGCCGACACTAAATAATAAAATATTAGTTTTCAGTACATTTCTAAAATAAAACGAATGAAATGATTTCTCTTTCAAAAATTCCTCTATGGAAATACTATAAATATTTTTCCTATAATGTGCTCGACATTATCAAACTTTTGAGACAATTTTTTTTTTCAAATATTTAAGAAAAATTAAAAAAAAAATACACCGGAGGACGACTTCAAATGCGAGTATCAAACTATAAGTACCGTCGAAATTTTTTTTCATTATTTTTCCCATAATCAGCTTGATAATACACATGATTTGATTGCTACTAGGTCAGGAAGTTTAAAAAATACAACAAAAATACTTTTTGATCGTTTTGAAGGAGGATATATATAAATGCAGGCAACAAATTTATATATATTGTTCGTAATTCGATTCAACCGAGGGATTGCCTAGGCTTTTTTCGATTTTCGATATTCGTAGTTTCAGACAACTTTTTACAAAGAACTTTTCTCACTTGTTAATAAAGGTGAAAACTCTGCGATTCACAACATGATGCCCATATTTTTTTTTTCTTTTTACGAGAAAGTCATACGAAAGTGTTGTTTTTAATGGTTTTGTTGCTCACTCGAATTTAATTTTAAAAATTTTTTAATTAATTTTCCAAACTTATGGGCTTGATACTAAATATATATTTTGAAATAAAAAATTACCCAACTTATTTTTTGTTCAGAATTAATTGGTAAAATCAGCTAAAATTTAATTCTTTGGATATTTGTCCAATAAAAAATTAAATGCTATGGGCTAGAAATTAAATTTATATACATGCACGGGGTGATCATACACAAATATCTCTTAAATATCAGCAATTACAAATTTTGTTGAATCATTTATAGAATTAATTGAATATGACTTCGTTATTTAAACAAATTTCTAATTTTTTGTATTTTTAATTATACAGTAAGTACGTCAAAATGACACACGAACACCCCGTGACACGTTAACTTAATTTTGGGTCCTCATATTAGGTGGTGTACCGTTTTGGAAAGTTAGGTCGTTTTAAAAAGATATTTAGATTATAGGTTTATATTACAGACTACAGCTCAAAACTTTCTGACTACAAATCTTCATTCATTTGACATTCCAGTGGCACTTTCTGGCTGAGTGATTAAGAAAATTTGCAATTTACTTACAATTTTTTGATTATATTTTAATGAAAAGACTTTTTTAAAACTCCTTTGCAATGAATTTATTAATTTTTATTATTATTTTTTATTATTATTATTTTTTTTGTTAAGTTATTTACTATTTATTTATATTATTTTTTAAAAAGAAGGAGTTATTATTATTTGTAGTTAAAAAAATAATGATACCCCAATATTGATACTACACTGGCATATATTTAATTCGAATTAAAGTACACCTATACGTATACGCAATATTTGCATTTATAATACAAATCACTCATACTACACTCTGGTGAATTACACATTAGTGTAACAAATTTTAATGACTCATACTTTTTCTTTTCTGAAAAAATTTTGATTTTTTTTTTGGTTGCAAACGAAAAAAAATATTCATAAATAAGTAGAAAAAAAAAACAATAAACAAATTCATTGCTAAAGGGTTTTCGAAAACTTTTCGCTAAAGTATAATAAAAAAATTGGAAGGTTATTGCAAAATTTCTAAATTATTCAGTAATAAATTCATGTCAAATCAATGAAGTTTTGTAGTCAGAAAGTTTTGAGCTAAAGTCTGGTAAATACATAATTTTTAATATTTTTATTATAAAATAGATTTTTTCGTTTGAGGACCAGCTTTTTAGACAAACTGTTTTTATTGTTTTCCGAGCTGGGCAAGTAAATTTTGAACATATGCAACGTTTTTGATATAAAAATATATGTGTCGTAAGCTCTCGTTTACAAGTTTACAGCACGACTAAAAGAAGTACATGCGAACTTTTTTAAAATTTTATTTTTGAAAATCTATTTCTAGACCACCTATTTTTTGATTTTGTCAATGTTATGCCAAAGTTGGAAATTGTGTTTCCCCAGTAATTTTCCGACGATTTTTTAAAAGCCGGCTCTTTTGTCTTATGATATCATTTTGGGATTGAGAAAGCATTGTTTGTCAACTCTTGTGTTACCTGTTAAAGTGCCTTGGCTTGTATTTTTCTGACTAGAAAAAACTTTTTAAAAAGTTCAATTGGACTGCCTTAGCTTTCGAAAAATAAAATTTTTTGTAGACTAATCAAATTTTTATTAACAACACGAATGAAAATCTTCTTTTTGAAATACTTTTAATTAAACTAGTTATTTAAAATGAAATTTCTTCAGAGTTTATAAAACTAACACTCACCAAAAAAAAGTCTGTAATGGTAACTAAAAATCTTGCTGTTATTACGGGATGCTAATCTTAGAAACACATGTCTGCTGACATGTAGTACAATAAAATTATTAGTTGAACAAATTAGTAGCCGCTACTAAATTTTAGTAAATTTTCTGTAAAGTGGAATTTAAAATCGGTTTGCCTAAATCAGCAAATATATTTAATAAGTATTATTAATATTAGTACAATGAAATTAGTATATAATATTAGTAAGCGCTAATAAATTTTAGTAAATTGCTGTAAACTCAACGAATTGTAAAATATAGCAAAATTTTGATTTATAAAAAAAATTATTTAAATGCACAAATTAACTCAATTATTTTTAGATACACTCCTTACACTTTAAAGCCAATTTAAATTTTTTTATCGAACATTTTTTTTTCAAATAATATTTAAGACAAAATTTAAAAAAAACAAGCAAATTTATCATTAGTGAAAACATAAATGAATTTATCATTTTGTTTAAATTTACTAATTTTTGTTTTGAATTAAGGATTTTAAGGTCAAATTTTAATTGCTGATTTTTAGAACTATTTTTAGACTTGAGTCGGTTGTGAAAAGTATTTTCACATCCGACAAGTTTTTTCTACCTATGTAACATTTTAAAGCAATTTAAGTTTGTATGTATAAGTTCTAATTATAAGAAATACCATTTCCTTCAATATAAATTTTTTTAGCAAATCGGTTTTCAAAAATTTGTAAAATGATTTCTGAAGTAAGCAACAAAAATTTGTAAATATTCTGTAAAAGATCTCTAATTTGTTAAATGTAAACAGCAAAAAGATTTCCTAAATAATAATTTTTTTACTAAAAATCTGTACAAAAATAGTAAAGTGGGATTGAAAACCGTTTACAGATTTTTCTACCAACTTTTTTCTCTGAGTGTAATAAAGTTAGGAAGGTGCTAGCAGAAAAATTTCTAATTTTTGTAAAATCGTTTTGCTGAAAAATCGCTAAATTCAGCAAAAGTTGCTAGTAAATAAAAAAAAATCGTTGCTAAAACCAATAAAAATTTTTGCTGAATATTGGTAGACTGAAATCAACTAAAAAAAATTAGTAAAGACATATTATATTTTCCTTAATTCCGCCAAAATACAACAATTTCTCTGAAGGAATTATTCCCTTCTCCCTATAAAAACAGGGGGTTTTTTTCAAACTTTGTGACATATAAAAATATTATTTACAATAAAATGTTAAAAAAATACACAACATATTTTTATTGTCTGGGTGGTTTTCTAGCGATATCTTTCAGAAGATACATCTGCGATATTTCCCACACTTTATTTATATCCTCTAGATAATAATCAAGCAATATCGCCAACTTATCTTCCGAAAGAATTGCTTTCGTATTGCTATATGTAAAGTATTGTATTCGGGAAACGTTTCACGCAAAGAAAAAACATGGTTGGGAGAATCATATTCGAAGAGCATCATATATTTTTGGGTTTATGATTGTGCCAACAATAGTCGTACTATATTATGGTTATCATATTATGATAATAAGATATCCATAATTTTACCATAATATGGTCCCTACAGTTATATAATGATTCAAATATTACAATATTATGATTCTGTATAAACATATTATGATGTTGAATTTATTATAATATGATTGCATGTACTCATAGTATGCTCAAAATGTGATTACGTTATGGTCCCCATAACAATATTATGATTTCTGTATTATCATAATATGATCCATATAAAATCTTTATTTAGAATCTTTCTGACAATGAATTGATTATTGTAAATAATATTACATGTATAAGGAATTTTCGAAAAAACCCTCAAAAAAATCTTCTAAAGTTAAAAAAAAATAAACTGGATCTTAATAGGTCAATTTATGAAATGTTTTAATGCCACATGAAAGGTATTTTCTGTCCAGTTTTAGTAAACAATATGTAATTGTTTTTTAAGACATTTTGGTTTTTATGAAAACAAGACAATACTTGTATTAGGACTGTAAATGTCAAAGTCATGTTTTATTTAATGTATAATTATTCATTGATTGTTGACAGCATTTTATGGTTACATAATTATCATATTTTTTTCATAGTCAGAATTTTTGTTACCACAGTATGCTTACAGCCAATCATGTTATAAAATACAAGGCGTCAATCATAAAATAGTGAAATATTTACTTCAATAATGATGGTAGCGACCATGTTGATGGTTAGACAACCAATAATATGGTTGTGACAACCATACCCGATTGCAGCAAGCACAATATAGTAGCAGTGATCATGTTGCAACCATGTTTTTTCTCTGCGTGTTTCTAGCAAATGGGGTATCTTCCGCAATACGAAAACGATTATTACCGCAATATAATTTTTCCTCCTTGCAATACGTATGTTTACTGGGATAAGGACAAATAATTGAAAGACAAATTTTTAATTCTTTTGAGACATATTATTAGATTATTTTCTATAAAAAAGTGTTTTCTAGAAAGTTTAATTCATGTTTGAATATATTCAGAACCACTCCAAAACGTCGCTTTTAATTCATAAAAATATAGGCTAATATATTTTAGCTGCCTTATCCAATAAAACCGGGTCTTTTTTTCCTTTTTTGCGTTTTCAATATTTAATTATGTATATAGAAATTTCTCAGATTATTAAAATCTTTTTTCTATATTGTAGAAAAAAAACTAACTTCATGATAATTCCTTCCTAATTATCAATTAACCATCGCATATATTATATGATTAAGTTTCTACTTATAACTATGTTTGTTTGAAAACACTTTATTTTCTAGCTGCTGCTCATCTTTTTCGTTGTTGTTTTTACTTTTTTTTTTTTTTTGCTGTTCATATCACAAGGCAATTCGAGCAAACACTAATGCATTTTTAATTGAGGTTTATAACCCAGTGTGCTCCATTCATTTACTAACCACACCACACAATACACATACCAGAATACAACACAAGGTGTATTCCAGTCGCTCATTCGTTCCTTACTTGGTATTTTGTTTAAACTTTATCATTTATTATTTGGTTTTTTTTTTTTTTTTTTTTTTTGTTATGCATTTTTAACTAGATGATAATGTTTATTATGTTTAAATTATTATTATAACATCAGTCACATCAAATTAGTAGTTGTTTTATTTTATTTTTTTCATTTCATTTTATTGAAGAGTTAAATGTAGATAAATGTATATTCCATTAATTAAGAAGCAGTTTCGAATTTCTATAGGAGAGTATTTCTTAATTACATCAAGGTATATAATAAACGTTTATTATTTGATATCAAAGTAACTGACTATGTAGCAGTGAATTCATTACAGTTGATAGATCGATCAAATATTGATGTTGATACGAACATTTCGTAAAAAAAAGAGTAATTAAAATTAAAAAAGGAGGCGTTATTACAAAAACAACGTATGTATTTGAAATTAATACATTTGGTAAACATCATTAATTACTGTTGCGCTATAATCTTTTAATAAATAAAAAAAACACAATCCTGTTTTAAAGGTGTAATTCAACGTGTTCAGATTTGTATTTCTATTAGTGTTACCAATTCTGTTAACCGTTCCGCGAAGAAAATCTTAGAAAAAAGCACCAGTACATTCAAAATCTTTTAAAATCGAGTGAAACAGATCCTTAAGGATTACATAACTTTTCTCAGCAACTCAAAACAAGTGCTTTTGGCTTTAGGAGTTACGATAAACAATTTTAAAAATTATCAATACACTCACAATATATTTTCCGTTATCGACTGTAGTTTATTTAAAAAGTAATACGTAGAGTTTGTTTTTAAATGAAGAATCAATTGAAATTCATAGAAATATATTTTTTTAAATATTTGAATCCGTCAAAAAATAAACTACAAAAATTTACAGACATTCAGTAGGAGTTGATATTTTTTGTTAAATGTAAAATTTTTTTGTTTCTAAAAATATATTTTTTTTTTTGCTTTTTACCAAAATAGTCTGTTTATATACAAAATTTTTTCAATAAAAATTACATAAAATTATTCAAATATACATTCACAGATAGAAAATAAAAAAATATATACATCTGTGTATGTTGTGTTTTGTAAAATTACATACAAATAGAAAAAATTTCAATTTGAAAAACAAATCACAAAAATCTACGTTTTGTCAGTTAAAAATTGATGGTTATTTTAAACGACTTTTGATTGCTTTTACTACTTTTGTCAATTATCAAACAATGATTGAAAATAAACAACAAAATGGGCTGAATATAATGAAAAATCAGTAGTCCTCTTTTTGATTGTATTTTCGATTAATTTAATATGTATTTTAGATTATTTTAAACGAAATAATATTGTGAATGTATAAATTATATTTTATGTCCTTCACAACAAGGTTGCATTTGTTTTAAATGATTCTTACATCTCCAATAATTTTTTAACAATCGGTTCCAACCACAGTATGTTCCACTCGAACCAATTCCATGGAATCTGAACCCGTTTACATGCAACATATAGCAAACTAGGTTCTAGGAATGTCAATGTTAGAATATGAGGACTATTTGTAAATGCATCGAGCTTATAATTCAAGTTAATACTCGTATCTTCAACTAAAAACACTTACTGTAGCAAATTATTTGTTTTTAATTCATAATCTGAACTTTTGATAAAAAAAACTTGTTTAAATAACACACATTTTACAGAGAAGCTAAAAACACCTTTGCTGTTGCATAAAACTGTTTGTATAAATTTTAACGCAAAATTTTAAAAACTTTTTTGTTTATTCATAATGTATACATATTTACAAAAATGAGCAAATTATTTTTTTTTTTTTGCCAGGTTCATTAAAATATTACGATCTAACAAAAGATCACTTCAGAATTAGAAGTTTAAAAAAAAAACAAGAGCCTCCGAGTAGACAGAGCTCGTTAGCAAACAAACATTTTGCTAGGTATTTTCCTAATAAGCACTATGACGTTACTTATGTTACCTATAAAATAATAAGAGAAAATTTACTTCAATTCGAAAATTTTATTTTCTTAAAAACATCTTCGTAAAAAATTACATAAAAAATGAAATACAAAAATCTTGGAAAATCTTTTTAGGTCGACTACAAAAATTTATAACTTGTTTTTTTCGAAATTTAACTCTCATATTTTTAAATAAGAAACACAGACAGATCTTACAGTTTCTTTTAATAGAAAACATTTTTAACTGTAAAGCTTAAACAATTTTTTCTTGTAAATTTTACAAAAACTATACAATACGAGTATTTTGTAAGAATTTCTTATTAAATTTTCTTTGATTTTATTTATAAAATTTTCTTTTTTCTTATTTCCCAACAGGAACAAATAAAGAAAATAAAAACTAGCTTTCTAGACAAAATGTCGCACTTCGGTAAAACACTGTCGACACTGCATTTATCTGTTTTAACCCTAACAGGTTAACAAGCTAATTTTAAGGTTTTAAATTAAAACTATTCTTTCTTATTTATGTATTGTCTCTAAACATCCAAATGTTTTGCCGACGGAAAAAATTTTATTAGAAATTTTGGTCGGAAGAAATAGTTTCTAGGTTACGTTTTGCTTCAAACTAATGAAAAAATAATAAAATATCATACCAAAAATAGTAAAAAGGTTAAAGTCAGGCATGTCGACTCAATGATACTTTAGAACAAGTATAATTTGCGTCGAATTTAAGGAAGCGGTCCTGATTACGGAAAGGTTCTGGGCCGATTTTCTTTAAAATTGGTAACGTGATTTATGGTTCTATACAACTAACATTCACAACCCGAATTTTAAACAGGTGTCTACGTTTGTTTTGGGTTTTAAGTACGATTTAAGCTTTATTAGGCCTGGGCCAATAAACAGTTATCCACGAAATTTCATCCAAATATCTTTAAATTGGCGATCTGCAGTTTAATTAGAGTTTATTTAACTGTAAGCGAGATTATATGGGGATTAATTTCAAATATGATCTGATTTTCTTTAAAGGCGTGACATGATAACCTATAATATTTACAACCCTACGTTTTTGTGTGTCTAAATACCATTTAAGACCAATACAGAAAGGACATTTTCATGAAAGGTCGGTCTGAATATGAGCCCTGAAAACCTGTGTATCAAATTTCACTCAAATATCTTTGCATTTGATAAAATCGTTAAATCGATTCAGAAAGTAAATCTGAGTCGATAAGTATGAAAAGTTCCTGCGCTCACCAAGAGATGGCACTGCTAGCTCCAAACTTTTTTTTTCTCAAGTTGGTATATCTCTCCTGAGAACACATGCAAAGTTGCAAGTCATTCTGTCAATTCTTTCTTTGTTTACAAGGCATTTGAAGTTGACGTGTCATTGATTTTTTTTAATATGGAAAAAATTGAATATCGTGCAGTCATTAGATTCTTTGTTTTGAAGGGTTTAAAAGCAAAGGAAATTTATGAACAAGTGTTAGAAGTATTAGAAGTGTGTAAGGAGTCCTCACCTTCAAAACGCACCGTTGAATTTTGGGCTGGTGAATTTAAACGTGGTCGTACCAGCCTTGAGGACGATCCACGCGAAGGACGACCAAAAACTGCAACGACAGCAGAAATCATTGAGCAGGTACATAATATGGTTAGTGAAGATCCAAGTTTGACTAAGCGTGAAATTGCTAATGCCATAGGCATCTCAGACGAACGAGTACTCCATATTTTACATGAAGAATTACGTATGAAAAAACTGTTTGGAAAGTTAGTGCCGCACACATTAACAATTCAACAAAAACTGGATCGAGAACAAATTTCTCAGCGTAATTTGGAGCGTTTTAAGCCAAATAAAACCGACTTCTTGCGTCGTTTTATAACTATGGATGAGACTTGAATCTACCACCATGATCCTAAATTGAAACCAGAACGTTTACAGTGGACTGAAGCTGGTTGTTCAGCTCCAAAGCAGGTGAAGTCACAACGATCATCAAAGAAGGTTATGGCATCAGTTTTTTGGCATGCAAAAGGAATTTTGTTGATTGATTATCTTCAGAAAGGTAAAACAATCAACTCTGAATATTATTGCAGCCTTTTGGATCAGCTGGATGAAAAAATTCGTAAGAAAAGACCTGGTTTAAAGAAGAGAAAATCATTTTTCATCAAGACAATGCACCTGCTCACAAAAGTGTTTTGACGATGGCTAAATTCAAAGAATTAAAGTACGAATTGCTTAAACATCCAACGTATTCACCAGATTTGGCTCCCAGTGACTACTATCTCTTCGTAAATCTCAAACAATTTCTTCGTGGAAAGCATTTTTCGTCGAATGAAGAGGCCATAGCAGCCGTAGACGGTTATTTTGCAGAGCTTCCGGAAAACCATTATAAGGATGGGATAAAATTATTTGAAGATCATTGGAACAAGTGTATTGAGCTTCTAGGAGATTATATTGAATAAAAAAAATATATTTCGTAACAAAAACAGTATTCTTTCATTTCGAGCGCAGAAGCTTTTCAACCAACCTGTATTTGTTTTTAACCGGTTTCATTATTGTCAAGCTCGAAGACGTAATGCCATGAAAAACCATTCGCTCTAAAATTTTACAAGATCGTCAGATGCAACACATCGGAAATTGATAGCTCTTCCATTGTTAACAGCAAATTTAATAACAACTGGCTGGGAGGGCAACTTCAAGAAAATCAAAACAAACATAAACCAATTCCCTTATAAAATTTCGTGTTTTACTAAAAACTGCAAATTTAATGAAAATTTAATTTTATGTCACACAAATTGGGACTATTTCAACACCACAGACAAATATCAATTTTGGTGCCAAAATTTCTGGGGTCATTCTTCATTTTTATGATTCCTTTTCCGAAAATGAAAATAGGCTCCAAAACATGCAAATAAGCCCCAAATTTGTTCCCACCTTTTTTGGAACCATTTCTCATTTCTCAGTTTGGGGCCTAATTTTACCTCCCAAGTTATTAGGCTCATCGCCTACAAAATTCACCAAAGAATGATAGTAATGCATGAATATACATGATTTGGTAATGTGTAGTTTTGCTGGGATACTCTTAAATTAAATTGAAAAAAAAAAAATAATAGTAACAAATATAATTATAATAAGAATTAATTTTCTCATAAAGGGCATCACCTACTATTTCAGTTTCTTCTTTATTTTTGATTGACTACCGTCATCACTACTAAACGTCAGTCTTCAATAGAAAAAGAACCAAATAAACAATTCTACGAACTTTACTTGACGTTGCTTTATGTTAGTGTTAGTTAACCCCCGAACTATGCTTTAGATCTCAATGCGCCAGCGCTGAGACCCTGCCGTGCATTTGCCTCAGAACAAGATCGATTGTAAAATAAAAAGGCGTTTTCATGGTTTTGAGCCGTTGAAAAATATTATTAAAAGAAGACGTTTAAACCTTTTTTTTATGTATGTTTGGATATCATGAACAGACAACAACAACAAATAAATGAAATGAATTTATACTAGATGTATTATGGGTAGGGGAAAGTAGTGAACTATGAAACTAGTGTTTCTTGAAACGTTACACTTTTTAAATATTTCCAGGCACTTTTTCAAAAAAAAACTCTTTCATAAAGCATTTTGTTTAGCATTGCGCTTACCATAGATTTGGGTCTATAAAGTTGATAAAAGAAAAGAAAAATAGGTATGAAAATGAAATACCAATAGAAAATTTTTAAAAGAAAATTTAACTAATTTTTCAAAATAATGCATTAATATTAGTAAACTGGCATTAAAGAGTGTGAATGTTGTCCATTTTTACAACATTTGTTTACAGTCTTTGACAGATTTGAATTTTTTAAAAAATTCTACTTAAGTTTATCTTGAAACAATTTGAATTATTAACCCACTTTATACCGCTCATCGATCTCATGGGATGATGAAATTTTTTTGAAAGAGGTTTTGATTTCTCAATAAGCATTTTTGTCACTTTTATACTTTTATTGCGCCCTCTAGTGGTGGCAGTTTAAATTTTGAAGCTTTGTGTGCACTTAACGGGTGAAGATTTTATTAAAATTTAAATTTTTGTTTGTTTCTTATTTAAAATACTATTAAACTAGTGTATAAAATTTTATGTGTTTGCTTTTGGCAACTTTTTAGAATTCTTTCAGAATTTTGCTATTTTTAGGCAATTTTTCAATATTATTATATGGCAACACAGGCTGCTCAATTTTTGTAAAATTCTCACTTGTTGAAAGTAAATGGTTCATTATTTACACTTTAAAAGAAAATAGCATAATACATATAATTAAAGTTTTTACAAATTCAGATATTACATTAAAGGTAGATACTCCTGAATTAATTTTTCTCACCCAAAAAACTTTCATAGATGTTCTAAACAAATCAGCATACCATTTTGGTAAAACCTCTCTTCTTTCTATATTAAAATGAATTTTCAAAAAATTACTATAAAATAAAGTAACTTTATATGGCAACTCTGTAAAATGGGTTAAGCCTTTTTCAATCCTCCCCTGAACGACCAACGAATGGCGAAGCATCTCCAATTTGCCAAGGATACAACCACATGGTCAGATAAATGGTTTAAGATACACTCAGAATATTATGTAGTTAACTGTTTGTAGTTTAATAAAAAAGTTTTCCGTTTCATTTAAAAATAAAGGAACATACATTTATTTTTCAAAGAAATATCTATATTAACTTTTTTATACATATATTCGAAATAATTAACTATCATTTACCATTTTGTTTTCAGTTTCATTTATTTTTTCATTTGTTTGAAATTTAATAAAAATTTACCCACAAAACGGAAACTTGTGGTTTATTTGTGTCCGTAACAGTTATTACAAATTTAAAATTTGTTTGCTGTCTGTTTACAAATAAAATTCAAAAAAGTTTAATTTGTTTTTTTTATTTAAATTGGTTGTATATATATACAAAATTTTTCAACACAAATTACAAGAACTTCATAAACACATATACATACACAAACACATTCACACAAAAAGTGCCTATAGCTATGCATACATAAATTTTGTATTGTACGAGTATATTAAAAAAAAAAATACAAAAAGGGAAACAATTTCAAATAAATGAAAAAAAAAACTTTTTTTTAAGGAATTGGTAGGTAAAATTTTGACATTTATTTTAACTGTATATATCATTTGTTTTTTACGGATGTGTCAGTTGATTAATCAACATTTAAAAATAAATAACAAATGTCATTTAATTTAAATGAAATTAAGTAGACCGGTTTTTAAATGAAATATCATTTCTTTTAAATGATATTTTCAGTTATTTTAACTTACAAACTTTTTTAAGTGTAGTTTTTTCCGACGAAAATTCAATATGGATGGTCCAGACGGATACAACTATTATTTTCACGATTTGAGGAAAGAGCAATAAATTTTACAGAGGAGACACAGCAGAGAAGGTGGAGTTATGGTTTGGAGGTAGTACTATCGATTTGGTTTTCGATACTTCAAAAATGACTGGATAATCCTACAAGAGAATCTTGGAAAACGCATTTCCACAATTTAATAATTTGTTTGGACCTGTAGCCTGGACCTACCAGCACGACAATGCTACAATTCACACTGCCAGAGT
The DNA here is from genome assembly GCA_949748255.1 of Eustalomyia histrio. Classification (NCBI taxonomy): domain Eukaryota; kingdom Metazoa; phylum Arthropoda; class Insecta; order Diptera; family Anthomyiidae; genus Eustalomyia; species Eustalomyia histrio. The sequence goes on from OX456523.1 coordinate 7,251,872, forward strand.
TGTGAAACGGTCGATTCATAAACAAAATGTGGAAATTTTGAACTGGCCCTCATATTCTCCAGATCTAAATATAATGGAAAATGTATGGGGGTGGCTTGTTAGGAAAGTATACAAATGTGGTAAGCAATATGAGACAAAAGATGTAATAAAGGAAGCCTGGACATCTGTTTAATTGAACTACTTAGGGTCTTTATACCGATCTATGCCTAACCAAATTTTTGGGGTCATTTCCAAAAATGGTGGTAGTAAACATTACTAAATGTGTTTGTTTTATTAATAATAATCTTTTATTTTACACAATAAAAATTTACAATATTTTTTTTACATTTTTTACATTGTTTTTATTTTTTTGAATAAATTTATGATCAGATAAGGTCCTTTACTGTGGCAAATTTTCGTATTTCTCTGATCACCAGTTTTACTCATATATTCGTTCAAAACTAGAAATTATCGATTCCTTATTCAAGTTATTCTCACTTTACGTTTCATGGTACAACACTTTCCCCTACAACTTTATTTTATGCATCTTATATAATGGTGCGTTTGTATGATGATCCACATACATCTTGTTTTCTAACAAGTTTATTGTTTTTTATACTGCCTTTATGTTGTTTATATTAACCCCATATTTATGTTAATCCGATTTAACCGACACCTTTGGGAATTACTTTTAATTGTAATATACAATAGTACTCAAAGTATTTATTATTTAGATTTTCATATGTATTAGATATGTATAATGGTTTGATCATTTTTTATTTGTAATTAACTAGAAATCCAACTATTCTTGGAATAATATAAAAATTTATTGATTGTTAATTACCATTAACATTATTTGAAGGGATTATTATGAAATTGGTATAAGTTAATTTTTCTTTTAACAGAGATATACCTAAAAGGTTTTGCATTTCAACGTTTGTTTAACTTTAAATCTGTTTATAATAAAAACTGCTTGAAACAATTGCAAAATTTGGCAAAAATGGTGGAAAAGTTTTAATAACGGAAAATCTAGTCAGGTTTTTAGATTGTACACAGATAAAACAGATTCATTCTGACAACTGAATTTGTAGCCAATCGAATAGTTTGGTTGTGGTAACCGAATATTTCGGTTGTGACAACTGAAAACCAATTGACACACAAGTAATTTTACTGTGACAACAGTATTTCGGTTGCTTCAATCACAATTCGGTAATCACAACCAAAAAATTCAGTTACTGCAACTGAACCATTCGATTGTCAACAAATTCGGTTGTCAGCACTTTCAAAAATCTAAAATAAGAGCTAATTATATGCAATAAAAAATGCAGAATATGCAATTAAGAGAAAATATGCCCTTAAACCGGAAAAACATGCACTATAAATCCAAAAATATTTTTATAAATTATACACACAAAAAAAGTTTTGTCAGTTTCCAACTAAAATTCGGGTACTACGACTGAAATTGGTCGGTATAACTGAATATTGGTTACCACAGCAAAATTCGGTTAATACAACTGAATTTTGGTTTCAACAGCCAAAATATTCAGCAATCACAGTTGAAGATGGTTGTGCTAACCAAACTCCGTTTTTTCACTAATGGGCAAGATTTGTTTTGCACAATTCGATTAAAGCTTGAGAGGTTTTAATGCAGTTTTTTAAACACAGAATTTTAAAAATAAAATATTTTATAATTGTTTGTTCTGATAAATACTGATAAAACTTGTAGCAAAATTTAAGTATCAAATTTAGTTAATAACTTTACAGCTTTAACAAGTAAAAATGCGTTTTAGTTTTCAAGGAAAGTGCCCCAACGTAAACATTCCAATATTTTTGTAGTTTATATATGTGATAAAAAAATATAATCTTGAGAATATTCCCGTTTTTCTCTATCTGCTTAGTTTTCTAATTTATAAAAAGGAACACTGAGCGTCCAAGGCTGCACCTTCTGGAAATTTTCCTCTATCTCTCTTTGTTTTCGCGAAGGGCCGAAATAGCGCCATCTTGGATACCCTGGTAGTAACACATGCCTTGTAACAGCAGAGACATGAAAATATTAAATTTTAATAAAAAATAGTGTAAAATTAACATATTTTTTTTAAAAATTTGAGATAAATAATAATAAAAATTAGCACTTAACATTTATCACTGCGGATTTGAGTTGTGTTAAGTAAAAATAACGAAAACCTGTGTTTAAATCAGTGTTTCAACAGAAAATTTGCTAAACCAAGTAGTTAAATCGATATAAAACACGTTTAACAGATTTTGTACTGCAATTCTGAAAGAAAATTTGAATGAAGACACAAAATAATATTGATACATTTTTGAGCAAAAGCATTTAACTTAAAGCCTGAAAAAGATATTACAATAAAATTTTCTATAGTTAATCGAATAATTTGTTGCAAACATAACCAACAATTTTCAGAAAAATTGTCCTTAATTTGCTTTTAAAGGTGGTAGAAAACCGAACCGTATTAATCACAACTGGGTCGCCAACGGCAAATGCAAGAATCTATCTGATTTTCGTTTTGCTTTCCTTTTTCCAAACGTCAAAAATGTCGACTCTGTCGCCTTATTTAAATTAATAGTTATAATATTTTTTGTTGTCAGTCGACATTCGACACAGTTGTAATTAATCTCAAGTGCAACAGCTTCCGGTTGGTCTGCAAGTTGGTCCGCGAGTTTGTGCTCTAATATCTCCCATCAACTTTAAAAATAAAATTCGGTCAGTAACAGTGTCCACTAGAGACAACTATTTATTTAGTGAATTTAGAATAAAATTAGTGAAACCTATAAAATTTATTAGAAAATTGTCGATATTCAAAAGTGGTAATTACAATACAATTGTGGATTGTGATTTGTCTTTTTTCTTAATAAATTATTAAAATTCAAAATTTGTTATAAAAACTAATAAGTGTTTGTGGTGTAGTAGGTAGGGATCAGAGAACTGCGAAATCAACTTTTTTCTTGATTTAATCATACACAAAAATTCTTGTTCACATTTAATAATTCAACAAAATTCACTGTAGAATAAAATCAGCATCATGTTACTGAACGCGTAATTCGGATCAGTTTGAATCATATGTCGATTATGTTACTGCATATTTAATCACTCAACAAAAAGTCAGCGTTGAAAAAATCAGAAAAAACAACAATCAACGCGTATGAGTGCATTCATAATTAAAATAGAAACACATTTCATAAATGATATTGTTAACATTAGGGTGGGACTTAAATCCGCTTTTTAGAATTTTTATTAGTAATAAAAATATGCTTCTTTGTGAAATATAAATATTTTTTGGAAAAAAAATTTAGGTCGATATCTCAGGCTTGCCTAATCCGGAAAAATTTAAATATTGTCTAAATTTTTTTTCATATATTTTTATTGAAAAATTAGGCAATATTTAACTTTAACCTGATTGGGCAAGCCTGAGATGTCGACCTAAATTAAAAAAAAAAAATTTTTACAAAGAACAATATTTTTGGTATTCCTAATAAAAATTCTAAAAAAAACGTATTTTAGACCCACCGTAATATACATATAACATTTATGAAATGTGTTTCTACAAAACCACCCCCTTTTTATAGATAAGAAACTATTTTGTTTTAATTATGATTACACTCATACACGTTGTTTGTTGTTTTTTCTGATTTATTCTACATCAAAAGAATTATTGTTGGCTCGAATGAACAGAATAAAATCAATGGTTTAACAACGACCGATGATTATAAATCAGTGACAAAACAATTTGCACGTCTTTTGATTGATTTAAAATCATGAATAAATATGTGTGTTAGAGTATATTCAGCGTTTGAATGCAAACACATATTTATTCTTGTGTTGATTGCGTATAAACGTTTTGCAATCAGCAAATGCAGTTCTCTGGTAGAGATGTTGTATTCCGAGTTAAAATCCCACAAAAGGCAAATATTTTAAAAAAATATATTTTTTTAATTAAAATAAAATATGAAAATGTTTAAATAGCAAATAAAATTAAATATCAAATAAAATTAAAATTCGTTGTGGTGCAGTAGGTTCGATACCGGAAAAATACAAATATGAAATTTTGATTAAAATAAAATTTTATGGAACATAAAAATATGAATATTAAATTAGGCAACTGAGTATTGGATTTTCCAACTAAAAATATAATTTATTATGAAGACAGTTGGCGCAAGAATCCGATTGGCAACAAATTTAAATTTGGTAGCCAATACTGATACTGTTTTCTGGTGGTAGTAGTAAAATGCATACATTACAAAACCAAAGTACATTGAGACGTACTAACATGACGACGAGCGTCCTGTGGAAACCTCATGTAAGAGTTTGTCTCGGATTAAAAAAATATTTATATGTAGTAAAAATATGGTTAGGTAACCGGGTTACCCCTACCGGTTATCGGTAGGGGTAACGCCAATTTGGATTATTCCATTGACGGCATTTTAAGGTGTTTTAGGGAAAACAGTTTCAACTATTTCAGTAATGGCATTTAAAGAGTGACGGTGGCCAGTTAAAAGGAGTTTGAATCGAAAATTGAATTTAAGCGGTTTTGCCTGCTTTGGTTAAAGCCTAAGGGGGTAATTATCTTAAACGAAGCGTTTAAACGATCACGAAATTTGTTTGAATAATAATTGGAATTTTAATTTTTCCCCGCCAATGTTTTATCATTTAAACGGTTCTATTTATACAACCAACAAATAAATATTTCATTTATACTCTAACAATCAGATTTGAAGAAAATAAATAAGCACTGAAGTAGACATTTTTTGGATGAACATCTAAAAATGCCAGAGTCAAACTCTAAAATAATAAATTTAAGATTGATTAGTTTTTCTAATTATACTGTAGTCGACATTTAGGTGAATTCTGCAGGAATATAGATTCAAGTACATTGAAAAAACACTTACTTTTAATGATTTTAAAACCACTTGTAATGTACTTGTAAATGCGGCCGAACTGGACGTTTACCAAACAGCCGGTTGATAAAGAATTCTTGGCAAATGATAAAAGACGATCATTCCGTCAAAATACAATACTTTGTTGGAAAGTTTAGTTTATTCCGAAAATCTAAAATAATCTCTACTGATTTTGCGATTATGAGAGAACATAATTTTTTTTTACCAACACAAGAAACATTCATGCCAAATATAGATCTCTATTCTTATTTAGCTACTGAGCAGCTAATGTTTAGGCACATTTTCATTTGAGTCCTTTGGCTGGAAAGCTAAAAAAAATAAAAACAAACCATCAGCACTAGCATGATGATCAATCTGTAACACCCATATAGCACAGCATCAATTGCAGACAAATGTAACAAAAAATGGTCGCCGGTCTGGTTCATAGTGTGTACATAAATATATTTTAATATAGAAAACAATGGATATGTTTGTTGAACAATTTTTGCATTCTGTACTTCATATTTATGCCTGCAACAAGACTAAATCACGATTTATAATGTTTTGTAGTGTTTATCAAAATTTTGTGTTAAGTTGAATGCAGTATACACTCGAAAAAATGGAAGAGTACTAAATTGAAAAACTTTAAAGCACCAAACTTCAGTTTATTGACTAATTTGATTCTTGTGTTGCTTTCGTTTAGTTTCGAGATTCGAGCTACAATCTATCAATATGAAGATAGAGTACGAATTTAAGCCACCACCTACTACTCAAAAGCTGCTTAAATTTCATAATCCATATTCAAATAATAGTTAAAATCTTAGTTTACAAAAGCTAAAACATTAACAAATTCCTTAGGTTTTAGGAAGGCTTTCTCAAAGTGTATAAAAAATTGTGTATATAAATATTTTTTCTTTTTATTATTTTGAAAAGAAGAAAGAAATTTCAATTGAGCGGATATTTGTATATTGATAAGACACATTAAAAAGTCAACCAGCTACTGTTTGTATATTTGCCGCATATTTGTGTTCTTTTCGTTGGAGACCATTGGCATTGATGATGTTTGTCGATTGGTTTGATTGAAAATTCTAGGAAACCATTCACTGGTAACGAGGTGGAATGAAATGCTCATGAGAATAATAAATATTGTGTAAACAATCAACGGATGCAAAACAAAAAACAAAACAAAAATGCAAAATATAATTTGTAATCATTTTGGTTAAAAGCATTTTATAAATGCTATTTTCGCAGCATGATCTTATAAAATGTATACCAAAATGTTGGTGGTAGGTAGTGTAGACATGAATCTGTTGCAGGATTATAATTCAAAAAAAATAATAAAATTTTAAAATTACAAACAAATTAATTGATCTGACTGATATGAATTGAATTGAATAAAAAAACTGTTTACAATTGGTCAATTAGTTTTTTAATTTGCCGATCATTTAACTCCCATTTGTAGCCTATTGCTCCAAATTGGTAACTAGGTTACCAATTATATTTCACTTTCTACAAAGAATTCATAAAATAAACCTGATTAATTTATTTTTATATTGAACCATTAAAAAGGCATTTAAAAAAAAATTAATTAATTAAAAGTAGTACTTCTTCTTTTCAGGTTTTCTATTGCAACCATTTCGCAAACCAAAACGAGTTCGAACTGCATTCTCACCCACTCAACTGTTAAAATTGGAACATGCTTTTGAAGAGAATCACTATGTGGTTGGAGCTGAACGCAAACAATTAGCACAAAACCTAAGTCTAACAGAAACTCAGGTAAATTGAAAAACGTAGATAATAATTGTCAATATATTTATATTTTAAGATTTAAAATTGATGATAAGAAGTCGTTTTTTCCAATTACTAAAAATGAAGAAGAAAAAAAATTCATTTAGGCGGTATTTTTAGATGACGATTTGCCTTAGACTAACAAAAAATTTCATGTAATATACGACAAACTTGTGGATCATCATTTTAAACTAAAAAATACATTTGTTTGCTAGTAATTTTAACAGCTACTGAACAATCCGCCATAGTCGACATACTTGGAATTTGCCTTTCTTTTAGGCAGTAATTTGCTATAAAATGCCTTCTATTAAATCTATTACATATTCATCAGATTGAATAAATTCCATCAAATTCAATAAATAACTTAATTTTTTATGCTACAACATACCAAAAGTATAATAAACCTATTGGCCAACAAAGGGCCCGCAAGAAATAATTTAATAGCAGAAGGAGATTATGTTCAAATGAACCTAATATATTATTCGTTGAAATATTAATTGTTAAATGTCTACACATTTGATAAAGGGAAAGGGAAGGGTAAGAAAAAAAATTCGAGTTGCCATAAATTCATAGGATGTTTCGAATCCAAACGGCCAAAGTCCTTTTAAAAGCAAAAAACAGATTATTTGTGATAATATAATAGATCGGTTGATATACAACAAAGAAATTTTTCATCAAATTAATAAAAAAAAAAAATATTCCTTCACAAAATGCACGAATGAAAAACGTCCTAACGAAAAAAAAAAAATTTTTAAAAAATTGTCAGAAAAGTCAAGGTTTTACTTAAAAATCATAAATAAAAATGCATGTTTTAAGCATCTTTTTAGTATTTCACTTAAACTGAGTTTTCGCACAATTTAAATCTATTAACAAATGTTCTTTTAAAATTTATAAATATTAACCCGTAATCATAGTCAAATGTACCAAATACTCGCATACATTTTGTACTAAAAAATAAGCAAGTGGCATCATTGATCAGCTGATTTTATATTAGCGGAAAAAAAAGAAAAGTGTGTAAATACAAGATTTGCAATTGCAAAATATGAAAAGGAAAAACTTTATAAAAAAAGTATTGAAAAGTGTATTTTTATTAATAAAAATTTATTAACTTAATAAATATTATGCAAAATCCCTTATTTATTGATATAACTTTCTTTTCAATATTCTGCAATTCAAGCATTTTTTTCACAAAAATTTTCTTGGCGGAAAACAGCTGCTGTAAGTGTTTTTAAATTGGATAAAAGCAACTTCAGGTAGTTTTAATTTTAAAGTAGACTTAAACGACTGAAGTATACTTTCACTGCCTATAGTACCCCTAAAGTATACTTTTAAGAAAAGTCGACTTAAGAACTCCTAAAGTATTCTTTATTTTAACTATGATTATTTTCCATTGTTTTTGATTTTTTATCACTAAAATGAAAATATAAAAAAAAAAATTGCAGGCACAATGATGACACTAAAATTAAAAAAAAAACCAAAAATGTTTTTATTTATACAAAAAAAAAAAAAAAGGTTTCTGTGAGAGATCTTTTGCCAGATCGAAACACATGTATCAGCCTGGCTAAAACCCGTTAATTTTCTTTGAAACAAAAATAATAAATTGAAAATTCGATCAAAGTTCAATTAATTGGCAATTTTAGATATTTTATAATAAAAAAATATATTTTTTGCGAAAAAAGTAAAAATGGTATTAGCGGAAAATGTTTTGGAATGCCGGTATTTTGTTAAATCTAGAATTTCGGTGTTGGTATCGGTTATTAATTTGAAAGGGTTTCAAAATGGATAATAATATTAAAATGATCATAAATGGGTTTTTATATGAACATACATGAGCAGGCATGTCAATGCATAGTTCAATATATTACCATACATGATATTATATATGAGCATATATTTTTGGATTCGAAATTTGAAGGTATATATGACCACGAATGCGTATATATGACTCATTTACGTTCATATATGTTCATACATGATCATATACTACCATATACCAAATTCGAATCCGAAAATGGAAATATATAAGATCATGTATAATCATATATGTTTATATAAATTTCGGTTTTTACAGGGGATACTAAAATTGAAATAATAATATTGAAAACTGAATCCATTCGGTTATCGGTTAGGGTTACGCTATTATTAAATTATTTTGGTAACGGTATTTTATGGATAACGGCATTTCAGTTATTTTGGTAACGGTTTCTTAAGAATAACAGTTGTTTGGGTATCGGTATTTGTCTGATAACGGTATTTAAGGCATAACTATATTTCGGTTATTTCGGTAACGGTATTTAAAGCGTAACGGCAGCCAGGTAACTTACCGTATTTTAGAGGCATTGTCTCCCTATCCTTATATTTTAAGAGTTCTTAGCACATATTTTATGTACATAAAACATAATTTTTATTGCATGAACTTCCTTGTCCTGCTGATTACGAATTTTTAAATAATCAATAGACGAAGAAACTCAACTAAACCAAATTTAGTTGCTGAAATAGAACTATTCAATTGATAACAAATTCTGTTTGTAACAATAAATCTGTGTTCTACAAGTGGTAACCATTCTTAATTTCTATATTGTACATCACTGGTTAATTTTCAACATTATTTCGCAAAAACAAAAAAAAAAAAATAACTATAAGGGCGGCATTAGATCCATTCACATAACCCCTTCATAGTACCTGTTCCAATCACAATGATATAGTTTCTAATAAACAAACAAAAAAGAAAAACTAAACAATACCCATAAAATAATGGCAAATTTAGATTCACCCATCATACACTACAGTTAAGTAGAAGAAACTAAACATTATCATCACCGTTCTCAACAGTAGCGAAGAGAATAGTGTTTCGAACCGTTAAGTGATTGCATGTCAACTGGTCGTTAACTGGGCTTAAGTGGCTTGAATTATTAGCTTTAGCTTAGTGCTCGTATACTACTGACTACATAAAACCCCTTAATAAAAGTTTTAATAAGGGTTGTTGTAAAAGGAAAATTGCCAACCGACGAAATGACTCCTGACACCCTTTAATGCCTTATGCTTAGTTGACTGCCACCAAAATTGTTAAAACTGCCTGTTCAGTACGAACATTTGTGTGGATGACGTTTTGAATGGGGTGTGGAAAAATGTTAAATTGTAAGAAAATTACAGTTACCCAATAAAAGTAAACGCCTGTTAAATATAACGTTACATTATTAAGTGAGAATTTACATGGCAATATTTCACTGCACGCGGGCACATTAGCAGCAAACTTGGAAGAGGCAAAAAAAAAAACTGAAAAGTTTATTAGGTGGGGATAAGAATTATAACTTTTAAAATATTATATACAACAGCTAATGAGTACTATTTAAACAAAACACACGAGTTTATCATAAAATCTTCTTTTGCTTTTCTTTACAGGTTAAAGTATGGTTTCAAAACCGTCGCACTAAACATAAACGCATGCAACAAGAAGGCGATAGTGATTCGAAAAGTCAAAAGGGCAGTCAATCTGGTGATAATGAGGGTAAAAATGATGGTAGTCAAACAAGTTTTGAAGATCAAGATGATTTAGAAATGGCCGAAGGCGAAGAGGTGGACGAAGAAGAAGATGAGGTTATTGATATGGATGATTATGATGATCAGGAAATGGATGCTGAGGAAAGAAAGCGCATGACCGAACATTTTCAAGAAATGCAAAATCGCCATTTTGCACATAATCAAATGTTTCAGCAACAAAGTCAACAACATCAGCAATTTTTACAGCAACACTTTTTGCAGCAACAACAGCAGCAGCAACAACAAATGTATGCGCAGCAAAATGAACATCAAAGACAACAGCAACAGCAGCAGCAACAACAACAATTGCAACAGCAACAAAATCAAGAACGTCATCAACAGCAGCAGCAGCAGCCGCAACAACAACCTCCCACACAAAAACACTAGCCACTCGTATCATCATTATTATAAAATATTAAAATTATGTAGCCAATTAAATAAGTTATTATTTCAACTATTATGGGTATTCATGTTACAAAAGCAAACGAAATGAATCTTCGTCGTACTAATTGAGCTTAATGATTAAACTCATAATCAACTGTTTTCTTAGGATCATCTTCAAAATCGTTTTTTTGAAAGTTCTATAAATTAAATTAAAATATTAAAAATTCTGAAAAGATCCTTAGATTTACAATATTTTGTATATATTTAAACGAATATTAACGGTATTCACAATCTATCTAGTAAAAGAATACTCGGTCTGGAGTTGTAGTGTAAGAGAAGGTACAAAGCAAACATTAAAAAATTGAATTTTGAGATTTTTTTTATGTAGTTTGTAATATTTTGTCAAGTCAAGTACTATTTTGTTAGGAAGTTTGTGAATACCGCTATTATATTCAACAATAACGTGTCTATAAGTTCCTTTAGTTATCATAATTTGTATATTATTTATTGTCAAACCAATTAAATATGTTCTTAAAACAAAATTTGTAAGAATGATTTATTTTTAATAGGGAAATGTGTTGAACTTTGAAAAGTTTAAGTTTCACGCAACTGTAACTCCGCGAAAAAGGCAGATTATAGGGTTCTGTAAAAGCTGAAATTTTACTTAGTAAAGCAATATAAATATTTTGTATTAAAAAGTTTTTTTCACATTCTATTTATGGTACAACACATTTCCCTATTAATTACAATTTTACAGTCTATTTTAGATTAAGCATAGTAAGTTGTTTTTGCCGTAAACAAATTTTACCTGAACATTACAGTCCCAAAAACGATATTCAAATTTTTAGTTCAACAATTCTTTCATTTTATAAAAAAGTCAAATCTCACTACAAAACCTAATTTTTTACGTGAAATTAAAACAACTTACTATGCTTTATTCCAAATATAGAGGAGTGATCCCTTAAATTTGTTACAGTTTTGAAACATATTTATGTGTAATGTTTTAATTATAAACCTCTTAATCTCCCTTTTCCTAGCCAAGAAAAAATAATGAATTACAATAAAATTTGTATAAAAAATTTAAAATTTGATTTTATTTCCGGAAAAATATACAAAAAGGTGCCAAATTTAAAGAATGAAATCTTCATTTGCTATGTTTTAAAATAAATCTACTTTTCAATAAACGCGTTATAGACAATTGCATTTTTTTATACTTATAACATAAATATGGCAACTCTGATGTTTATTTTTTATCGCTATAACTCAAATAAATTTTGAGTTATTGAAATTTGGGTCTTACCATTAAGGTGATGTTTCGAGATCAAGTTTTGCTTTATACTGTAGGGGCAAAAATACAATATCAAAATACATGCAATACACTCAGTCACCCATTATTTTCACGATGATTGTCTTTTGGAAAAAGCAAGTAAGAGAGATATTGACGATATCTATTTTTTGAGTGTTAATGAAAATAAAATCTTGTTTTCTGTTATGAAAATGCAACTGTGTTTTGTTTGAATATAAAAAGTATTAAATAGCACCGGGTATTCAAAATAATGAATATTTTTACAACTCTATTTTATATAGTGAAAAGGAGTTTCTTTAGAAGATTGCACGTATTTCAATTAAAACAGGCAGAGGTTTTATCTAATAAATAGACGTAACGTACACTAACGTATGGCAAGGCGGAAAGTGTTTACACGCAGAGAAAAAACATGGTTGCAAAATGATCACTGCTACTATATTGTGCTTGCTGCAATCGGGTATGGTTGTCACAACCAAGTTATGGTTTTCTAACCATCAACATGGTCGCTAGCATCATTATTTAGTAAATATTTTACTATTTTATGATTGACACCTTCTATTTTATATCAATACTGTGGTAACAAAAATTCTGACTATGAAAAATATATGATAATTATGCAACGATAAAATGCTGGCAACAATCAATAAATAATTATACAATCAAAGAAAGGAAAGTTCTTAAAGTCTATGATTTTTTCCTTAACAATTTTTCTTCAAAAAGTCCTTAATATTATTTTTTTTTTAGAAAACATATTTCTAAAGGAAATATTCTTAAATTTAAAGAGCTTTGTCATAGTTTGTAAGAACTTTTCCTTTAAGAAATTTTCTTAGATTATGGATCATATAATGATAATCCAGGAATCATAATATAGTTATGAGGGACCATAATATGATAACATTTTGAGAATACTATGATTACGTGCGATCATATTATAATAAATTCATTATAACATGTTTATTTAGGACCATAGTATGGTAATTTTTGAACCATAATATAACTGTAGGGACCATATTATGGTAAAAATATGGTTATTTTATTATCAAAATATGATAATCATAATATAGTACGATTATGGTTGGCACAACCGTAAACCCAAAAATATATGATGCTCTTCGAATATGATTGACCCAACCATGTTTTTTCTTTGCGTGTAGTTATAGATATACGAAAACACATCATTGTTATTGACTTTTCATTTTCAATGTTATTCATTATTTGTTATGCACAACTTTTTAATTTTATATTGTTTGTCACGGATATATGGATAGAAAATCAAAATTCAACATTTATGACGGGTTAAATTTACGTAAGATAAAGGCTAATTTAGCCATCCGTAACTTGACATATGGTTATCCCTTCTTAATTTAATCATTTAGATTGAATCAGCTGATGGAGCAACATGGGCGAAATTTTCGCCCTATTATATTAATACTCCCCCAAAACCTTAGAACGAATCTCGTTTGCCCATAAACTTGCTGGATTTTTAAATTGCCTACTGGGCATGGCTGGGCCCAGTAGGTAGTGCATGTACTAGAAAAAAGTACTTTCCCAATTTCAAAATGATATCATAATTAACCAAAAAGGCCGGCTCTTCAAAAACCGTCGGGAAAAAGCATTGAGAAAATATTTTAATGTTCCAAAATATTGTATAATTTAAGAAATGTTAACGTCAGATTAGCAGACAAAAGCTCTACCCACTAAGCTAACGAGAGATATAATACTTTAAAGCAAAAAATTAAAAATAAAATAAAAGCTGGCAAACTGCTGCCATTTTAATTCTTCGAAGGAGCCGAAGGCAACGCTATAACCGCGACCGCTATAGACCGATGCTGACTAAATTTTTCTTACATGAAGTTGACGAACTGGATTTGTAGGACATGTGGTTTCAATAGAATAGGGCCACATATTTTAAAGGGCATCCTCCCAGTTTGGCTTTGCCAGCTAGATCTCCCAATTTGACTGTACCGAAAATCTTCCTCTGGGGATATATGAAGTCTTTGGGATACGCAAACAAGCTTTTCACCTTGGAGGAGTTAAAGAACTACATTTCAGCCGAAATTGACAACGTGTCACCACACCACTCTGCTCACAGTTATGCAAAATGTACACTCAAATAAGTTTCTGTTGAAATTTACCCAACTTATAATAGGAAACTGTACTCCTACTATAAATTGTGTATATTACTCTATGTGCGAAAAAAAGTACACACATTATGCGTAAGTTGGTACACACATAAATGGTAATTTCACATTGAAAGTGCGTAAAAATTAAATGAAATTTTAAAATTAATTCTAAAATTTACTAAAATTGTGCGTAAAAAACCTTTTATGGTTTAAATTAAACTGCAGAAAAATATTTTTTTTAAGGAATAAATTTATTTTATGTATGTATATTATCAAAACGTTAATAATAATGAATTATAAATATAATACATAATATATTTCAAATGGGTATTTGCTGTGGTGATCTTGAATTAAAATTCACAATATTCACAAATATTATATTTATAAACTTTTGAAAAATTGATTTTTGTTTATAGCTTTTCTTTTTTTTTTTAATATTTTCCAATTTCCAAATGTCAAAATATTTATTAACATTCTAAGTTAGTATATTTACAAAATTTGTGAGTAAAATTTTAATTTAACAAAATAATACTGATTTTAGGCACAAAGCGTTTAATTTTAAACACATTATGTCTAAACATACTTTTTGTGTGTATTATTGTATATGAAAGTGTGTAGAAAACATTTTTAGGCATTTTTCGTAATATTACATAAAACTTTAACCATTTTATTGTAGTACATTTACAAACATTTTTTAGAGTGTAATCAAAAAGAGCCAAAATTTGCATCAACGCCGACGGCAATTATTTGTCAAACATATTGTTCCACCTATTACGGAAACAAAATTGATAAGTGCGAATGAATATATTCAGTTAAAAATCAAATGAGTTTTCATTTTAAACAAAAGTTATTGTAAAAGAAAATCAGATGATGGGTTTTGCCCCACCCTTTACTAAGGTGATAGCGCGGCCATAAAGCTTTTTGGAAAGAAGAAACCTGTATATTTTCTAAATAACAAATCCAAATCCACCTATTATCAGTCAAACTAATAAATAAACGTTTGTGTTTACTACATTGTTTATAAAGGTAAATAAATGTGTGATTATAAAAATATAATTAGATAAAATATAATTATAAAAACTACAATTTATTTGCTTTAAATTAAAACACTAGTATAACTATTAACCAACAAAATTAACGCTAAACACATTTCACATTTTTTAATTTTAAAATTAACGGTTTCATAGTTTAACAAACATATTAAAACAAAAAACGTAAGTACAAGTTGAAAAAAACCATACATAAGTTAAATATCATTCAGACTTAATTTAAATTATAATTATTTTAATGACATTAAACCGGATCGGTACTGACATCTAATAACAAACATGTTGTTTGATGAAATTTAATAACAAGATTTTAATGTAGTTAAATGTTATAATTACCATAATGATGTATAACATTATTTAGATGGAAGTGTGTACGGACGAGAATACGATTAACGATTACGAGAATTACAAACAAACATACATACATATTTACAATACATACATATATGGCACGTATTAAATTTCTGAAATGACTAACAAAAAAAAAACTAACAACATCTAGTTACAAGCAAAAAAAAAAAAACTTTAATACAACTAAATTTAACTTGGTTAAAATCAACCATAGTTACACTGATAAAAATTTAGTTGACCTATTGGCCGAGAAACCCCACTTCACGCAAAGAAAAAACATGGTTGGGGCAATCATATTCGAAAAGCATCATATATATTTGAGTTTATGGTTGTGCCAGCAATAGTCATACCATAATATGATTATCATATTATAATAATAAAATAACCATATTTTTACCATAACATAGTCCCTACAGTTATATTATGATTCAAAAATTACCATATTTTAGTCCTTAATAAACATGTTATATTGAATTTATCATAATATGATTGAACGTAATCATAGTATAGTCAAAATGTTATCATATTATAGTTCTAATAACTATATAATGATTCCTGGATTATCAATATCCTAATTTAAGAAAATTTCTTAAAACAAAAGTTTTTATAAACTATGAAAAGGTCGTTAAATTTAAGAATATTTCTACTAGAAAAAGTTCTTAGGATCTAAGTATTTTTAATGATGAAAAGTCTTCAGAATCTATAAATTCTTCTTTCAAAGAAAGGCCTTAGAATATAAGTTTTTTTTGGAATATATGAACTTTTATCTAAGAAACAGTTTGTAGAATCTGAGAATTTTAGTTTAAGGAAAAGTCCATAGAATCTAAAAATCTTTTTATAAGAAAAATTTCTAAAGATCTAGTATTTTGTGTAACAAACCCTTTTGTACAAAAAAAAATCATGGGTTCTTCAGGCTTTTTCTTATAAAAAACATTTTATTAATATTTTGTGAACTTTTTACAAGAAATGAATGAATAAACATATTGAAAAAAAAAAATCAATTGTTTTTACTAAAAAGAATTAAAAAATATAAAGTCTTTCAATAAAATATTTTTGACAATGAATTGATTATAATTTTTGTTTTAAGACTTTTTGTAGTAAAAACAAACTGACTGAACTGATAAAATTTTGCTTTTTATGAAAACAAGACAATATTTTGATTGTAAATGTCAAAGTCATATTTTACTTGATGTATAATTATTTATTGATTGTTGCCAGCATTTTATCGTTGCATAATTATCATATTTTTTTCATAGTCAGAATTTTTTTTTACCACAGTATGGTTACAGCCAATCATGTTATAAAATAGAAGGTGGCAATCATAAAATTTTAAAATATTTACTAAATAATTATGGTAGCGACCATGTTGATGGTTAAAAAACCAATAACTTGGTTGTGACAACCATTCCCGATTGGAGCAAGAACAATATAGTAGCAGTGATCATATTGCAACCATGTTTTTTCTCTGCTTGATTAAAAGATGTACAATTGGTATTTACTTAAATCTAAGTTATTGAGAAAACATTTTATAATTGTTAACTGTTTAATCATATACCATTTAATTTTTTAAAGTCAAAAAATCCTAAATTAATCTTTTAAAAATGGTCACTTATATTTACTCGTAGTTCGTTTCAAAAAGGTTTTAAATATTTTGTAAATTTTTTGTAATTTAAACAAAAGTTTATATGCTAAAACAACACATACTAATATTAACTTTGTAAATTTTTTCACTAAATCTTTTCACTGAACTTTTTTTTTTCAAGTGTAATAAAGTGTCTATAATATGTTTGACTATTTACAGCAAATTGTTGGTTAGTTTAGTTTATGCTACAATTCTCTAAAATGATGTGGTATGTTTTAGTCTTTTTTTTTTCTTTTGGTTTAGTTAACAATGGAAAAAGTTAAATGAAAAAAAAAAACACAACACAACACAAAAAAGACCGAATCTACTACTCATTGAGGCTAATTACTTTATAAATTTTTTTATACTTCTTGTTGTTTATTTTATATTTCCATTTTTTTTTTCGTAGAACTTGTTTGCATGTGGCAAACATGTTTCATTGTTTCTGGTAACATTATCCGAAGAATAAACGAAAAAAACAACATCGAAATAACAACCATTAAAAACACTTAACAATTTAATTTTAAATGAAATTTAATTGCATTTAAAATAAGTGTAACCACACCATTTTAACTTGACTTATACTATACAAAACCAACAACAATAATGATAAACATGCAACACACACATCTGTAGTTATTACAGTAGAGTGGGGGAAATTAATGATGGGAGCCACCATCACCAATCCCAAGTTCGCAGTATAAGTGTGCAGGTTGAAAATGAATGCTTTGAATAAGAATTTCAAAGTAAAGTTCTGCATGGTTTTCACTATGTCATTTTTAATGTCAATTTGTCCAAATTAACTGTTTGTCCAATATCTGTTTGTAGTTTAACAAAAAAGTTTTCCGTTCCATTTAAAAATAAAGGAAGATACATTTATTTTTCAAAGAAACATCTATATTAACTTTTTTATACATTTATTCGAAATAATTTACTATCATTTACCGATTTTTTTCAGTTTCATTTATTTTTTTCATTTGTTTGAAATTTAATAAAAATTTACCCACAAAACGGAAACTTGTGGTTTATTTGTGTCCGTAACAGTTATTACAAATTTAAATTTTGTTTGCTGTCTGTTTCAAAAAAAAAATATTCAAATAATTTCAATTTGTTTTTTTATTTAAATCGGTTGTATATATACAAAATTTTTCAATACAATTTACAAGAACTTCATAAACACACTTACATATACAAATGCATTCACACAAAAAGTGTTTATAGCTTCATATGCATACATACATTTTGTATTGTACGAGTATATTAAAAAAAAAACAAAAAATACAAAAACAGAAATAATTTCAAATACATGAAAAAACATTTATTTTTTAAGGATTGGTGGGTAAAATTTTGACATTTATTTTAACTGATTATATCAGTTGTTTCTTACGGATGTGTCAGTTGATTAATCAACATTTAAAAATAAATAACAAATGGCATTTAATTTAAATGAAAATTAAGTAGACCGGTTTTTAAATGAAATATCATTTCTTTTAAATGATATTTTCAGTTATTTTAACTTACAAACTTTTTTAAGTGTATGAACTTGCAGTCAGTTATGCACACGAACTGCCTTCTAAAATGACATGCAAGTGAAAACGTCAAATTTCAGTTTGTCAGCAGATATGGCAGCATTTTTTATCTAAAATAAAATTGACAACAAGTTGTCAATTTTTTTTTTTTTGTTTGGCGAGCGCAAAGCTGTTATTTTTTTTTCCTGCAAAAATTAATTTCAATGCTTTCTTTTATTTTTCCAAGCCCTTTAGTGTTTTAATAACTCAAAGCGCCGCACTAGCTACAGCCACTTGTTTCTTTTTTATTATTTTTTTCCACTTTTTATTTACCTTAAATTAATATTTTCTAATCAGCTGTTCGTTCGCTCGCCAAAAGTTTATGCATCACATTTGACCTTTGTAATGAAAACGACGTGTTAGTCAACTGACACCAAAGTCTTTGACACGCTCTGCTTTATCGACTTATTGTCAGTTTTTAAGATGTAATGAAAACGCATTTGACACAAAATGACGAGAATTCATTTCAGTCAGTTTTTGTTGTCATAATGAAAACCAGGCATTTCAAATATTTTGAGTGTATTAGATATTTTTGGTTACTACGGAATTCAATCCTTAATTCTATTTCCAATTTTAGGTGAATATAGAATAGTTGTAGCCTTAAGCCGAATTTTTAGGAATAGAGTTAGTTCTGAATTGATTATTCTTTCGATTTATATATAAGGAAATTCTATTGGTTTTGTTTCATGCAATTTTGATCGATTGATCACTTTGGAAATGTCATTCGATTTTAACATTTGTAATATTGACAACTTTTTATATAACACTATAGTTCCGTTCGTTTACTCAATAATTTGTACAAATTTTTACTGGATGTCGTTCGTTTACACAAAAAGACAAAAGAGAGAATAAAGTGACAGTTTGATGTTAAGAGTTCTTCTTTTTTCTGCAAATTTTTACTGGACAAATTATTGCCAGCAAGAATTTACAAGCAGAAAAAACATTTGATTAAAAAAAATGTGTTTAAATTTTTGTAAATACAAAAAAAAATGTTTTACAACTACGATGTTTTATGCAAATGCAAAGCAACAAATATTGTTAAATAAATTATAGAAAAGATAAGAAAACCTTCTAAAATGTTTTTACTTAAGATTTTACAACAAGAATCATCTTTTTTCATATCGACCAGTTTATTTTTGCATTTGGTTTTACAATCAGCTGTTTAACAAACTTGTAAATTATTGCAAATTTTCCGTTCGCGTTCTTTTTTCGAAAAATTTCATTTTGAAAGTAAATTTGTCTTACTCTCTGTAAGTTTGTTACTGAGAGTAATTCTTACTGGACTTGACTGAGAAAAGTAAACGACTGAACTTTATGTTACGCTTTCAAAAATACACGAGCACAAAGTAGTGATTCTATGTACAATAATTGAAACATTTATCAATGTGTGGTACAGTTATCTTGCAAAATCCTTTCGAATTTTCTCTGTAAAAGACTTAAATTTCTTTTGGATTAAAACATACACTCAAAATATTTTATAGTTAAAGTTATTTGAAAATGTAATTTAAAATAAATGAAAAATCAGCTAAAAATCGGTCAACTAACTTTTCATTTATTTTTAAATAAACTAACGTACAATATTCATAAAAAAATAATTGATTTTTCATTTATTTTAACTGAGAACAAATAATTTACTACAAAATTCGTTAAAAGTAATGATTTTATCCTTTATTTCATTTTGTTTTTAAAGGGAAAAAGTGTTCCTTAAATAAACTGAGCAAACTTGATATTGGAACATATACAACAGAAACGTAAAATACACTTAAAGAACAAATAATTTAATTTTCTTCTATATATAAGTCCATTCCCCAAAGAACACATACACATTCAAAGTTTCAGACTTTGGCCAAAATAGTTTAGATAGGACGTTTAGGTGGGGGTTTATCTGGTTTTGAACTTCCATTTTCTGGCAAAAACTCCTAAAAGTACCTTCTGGCGAATTAGCCAATATTCCTGGAAACAAATATTTAAAGTTTTAGGTTTCTAGCAGGCCATTAAGGGCCAGACTTTCTCCCTTTTACCAGGATTTAACTGGAAATTCTTAAAAGTATCTTTACAACAAATTTTAGAATTTTAGCCAAAAGAGTTCGGGCAGACCGTTAAGAGGGCCCCAATTTTACCATGTTCCTGACGACTATTTTAAGAAGTACTTTGTCAAAAAATTATACCATTATAAGTTTTTTAAATTTAAAAATTAACCATTACATTTCAAAAATTTTGTTATAAAAATCGTTATTTCACAAAAAAACAAAGGTCTAACAAATATAGCATAAAATGTTCATATTTTCATGATCTTCTCAAATTAAAAACGAACACTGGCTTCTTTTTGATTGCCCTAATCATAAAAATAACATTTATAGACGTAAATATGAATTTAAGCAAACGATATTTTTCAACTGTGAAAAGTAAAGAATATTAAAAAAAGGCAACACCTTTTTTCACATCTGCTATTTTGAATTTCCTAAAATTAAGCCTAAGTTTGTTTACCTAAATTCAGAGTAAGTTTTTGTAGTTTTCCAAAAAGTTCCAAAATTTTCAATTGCAATTTTCTCAAAATCGTGTTGAAGAAATTTAGAAAACTGATTTGAAATCAGGAGACCAAAATCTTTCATGTTCAAGCATTTTTAATATGGGAAGGATTTTGGGATTTACCAGTGAAATCTGGCAGCTATCTTTAATTTATAGATTTAATTCTTCCACAGATATGCCGTATGATACAAATGATTTATAAAGCAATTTATATTTGTAAAATAGTCTTTAATATTAGTTTAACTCTTAATGTGTTTTTATATTGCAATTTTCATCATCATCTGCGTTTGTTTTTATCTGCCGCTCTCTCTCTCTCTCTCGCTATTATTATAATTCATTTAATGATCATCTTATTTAATTGTTTGCAAATGCACCTGGTTATTAGGCAAATTTCATATAAAAATAAAAGCATGCAAAAATGCTAAATAACAAATTTTTATACGTAGGCAATTATAATTATATGTTGTATATCAGTCAATATAATTCAATTAAAAACCCATTAAAATTACTGTAATCAAATAAATGCACATGGAATAGAAATGTGTGCTTGAAGTAACTTTTAAAAGTTATTTTATTTTATACTTCAAAGTTAGTATTGTATTTGCGAGTATTATCTACTGTGTTGCTAAATTATAGCAATCGAAATTTAATTTAATTACCGCCATTTCTAATTTTGTATAATTTATCGCAAACATTTAGAAATAAAAAAAAAATAAAAAAAAACTTTTTAAATGTTCTCACTGCACGCGATATAAAATTCATTGCGATTTGATTTTGTTGCATGGATTTTGTAACCCTTTAATTTGAGGCAAATTTTTGGTAGTTTCTAACAGAATTTTATTTATTTATTTACTTTTTTTTGTTTTGCTTTTTAAATTAGTACAGAATTTATATAAAAGTGTTTATTGTAATAATACAAGGTGGCCCAAAATGTATCGCTCTAGCAGAGGGTGCTATACGAGTTACTATTGCAATTGAGGGCAACTGTCAATTTTGCTATTTGTAAAGTAAATTGATACAGAATATACGTCGGCAAGCCATGGAGCGCTATACTCCTCCAGAACACAGAATACTCGTGACTATTTTTTAACAGAATAATTCGTCAGTGATTCGTCAGTGATTCGTCAGTCTCAATTTCATCTGAACGGATACCTAAAATTTGCAATTCCACGCATCATTCACAAGAGCCATTACATCCATTTAAAATCGCTGATATGACTGTTCAGCGATACAGAACCATAATAAACAACAAATTGATAAATTAGTCTGAAGGACATGACATTTGGTTCCAACACTAAGAATACACTTATCATTCACGAAGAGCCATTAAATCTATTTAAAGTCCTTGCCTGGTGCGCATTTGCAAGAGGTGTCATGGGGACCTTATTTTTTCGAGGTCGCTGTGGGTAACACGGTTAATGTTACTAGTAAGCGATACAGAACCGTGATCGAGTTTTTATTGCCACAACTAGATTAATTGGTAGTGAAGGACATGTGGTGCAAACAGGACGACTCAACTGCACACATAGCTCGCGCAACAGATATTAAAAAAAAACGTATTTCCCGGTCGCCTATTGTCTCGTTTTGGCGATTTGGGGGGGTTGAAGTCACGGAACAAGCTACAGACTCTAAAAGCTTTCTAAGAGAATATTCGACAAGAGTGCGATAAATTATTAACAGAAACTCTCTCCAGAATTATGGCAAATGCGGTAAAAAGTCCCAAAGTGATCATCAACTATGGCGGTGCATACTTGACCTAAATAATCTTCAAAAATTAATTGAAAAAACTTAAAGGTCCAAATAAACATTTGAAAAAAAAAATAATTAAGGTACCAAAAAGGGGGCGTAGTTCTTCCTCCCGTTTCAAGCCTTAATTACGCGGGGTAGTCGAAAAATGAGGCAGGTTGTTCTTTTCTTTTTCACATATCCAAATTTCATACGACTTTTTAACGCGAGGGAGTGCAAGCAGACTTTCGCGTATATGGCCAAGAGTCGGTTGTGAAGAGTATTATCACTTTTTGTATCGGTCGGGGTTTCCGTACGAAAGGACGTTTTGACTTTTCTGTGGGAATTAATCAAAGCGAAATGGTAGAACTTATTGATTAGTGGACAGCCTTGAAGAATCATGACTGGCCACTAGTAAAACTAACATAAATTTTATTGTAGTATGTATTGGGCAAGGATGTATTGGGTAAGATAAACAACTTACTAGACGTGACTCGGTCAAAAAACTTGACTTAATTTTTATGGATATCATGATGGTTTAATGTTGTAGTTTCTAAGCAGGTTCGAAAGGATAGCAAGGGATTACATAACCTCTGACTACACTCGCCTTTTAACAGACTTTCATTTAACCTAACCACAGAAATATCTCATTTATATTTATCTTTTTACTCTTATATGTGGTTTCACAAACTTTGGTTGATTAGAAAAAATTTATAGCTAAAAAAAAAATTATAATACTTTTGAAGGTTAGGAAAAAATGGATTTTAAAGAGTTTCATGTTTTTATTAAAAATAGTTTTTTGATAGGAAAAAATTGCTGTCCAATCCAAAGAATGGTACTGATTTTGCAGAACCTTCACGAAGAAAACATATAAAAAGTGATCGAAATTGTTTTGAATAATCGAAAAGTTTAAGTGGGTAAAATTAATATTATTATTATAAAAATTTTGAAATTTATGCGTAGTGATGTTTTTGCGACGTGCGGTTGGATGACAAACGATTTCGTCAAATGATGCTATGCAATAAAGATCAGTTCCACCACTTATAAGTTCTAGTGAGGAAAGCAAGTGTTGATTTAAACTTGATGTAGTTCGATACAGATTTCGGGGATTCACTATACAAAATATAACAAAACTAGTATTTCAGGCGTTTCTAGAACTTAAACAAATTTTTTTTTGTCCGATAGAGACGAAAAAGCTCATATTGTGAAGTGAATTACAGCACTGTGTTGGTTACGTAGATGGCACAGAATTTAAATTGGCCGAAACAGCTATTAATAACCCTTTTTTTTCTTAAAAAATGACGTTTGAATTGAATGAGAAAAAATCAATTTTGAAATATAAATGTCACACATAATTTTTAAGATCATAGTTGTATAGTTCAGAGTTTTACAAAAAGAGATGCAATTTTTCGTACTTTGAACTACAAATTAACGATTTTCTTAAAAGTGGCAACATTATTTAGTTTGACGTTTATAGTGGAAAATTACAACTTTTTATCCAGATTTGTTTACACTTGGTTATAGGTTGTTAAAAATACAACTTTTGGTGGAAATTTTTTTCCTTGTGTTTGTTGTAAAAAAGTTGCATTTTTCCACTTTTCCATTTTTTCAACTACTAAAAAAACTGAAATGAATACCCTTATTATAGAATGATGGAGAGAATGTGATTGTCATATATTAAATGAGTATAAAATAGCTCTTTGCGCGATTATTGCAGAATTTCGACCTCATTTGACATTTCAATAAAAATAGCTATGGAAATAATTTATGGGAAAAACTTAACTGCTTTCGAACGACCATATTCTCCTGATCTGGGTCTCCAACAACTATTATTTATTTACAAACTTGAAAAGATGACTCAATTATACAAATTCGGAAGTCAAATTGGGGTCACAAAATTAACGAAATTTTAGACGACCGATGAAAAAGAAAAAAGTGCATTAGATTAGACGAATAAAAATGCTTTCAAACCCAAGTACTTGTTTTTTATTCTTTGGCCATGATCTTTTCACTTCATGTACTATATAGCGAATTTCATTGATGAGTTGAAATCTGAAAGACATTCGATAAAGACTCTAAATACAATATACTGAACAGATAATATACGTATGTATGTAGTTACCGAAAATTTAGTGTGAAAATATTAAAACATCTTACTATACTAGGAATTTCACACTTAAAACAAATGATTCACAAGAAATTTTTAACAACAAACAAATGAGCCACTTTAAAGTGGGATCAACTTATGGAACAAGAGAAAGATCAAAACCAACAACCAATTAAGCTTCTTTGCCAACATTTACTAGTTGACACAACCAAAAAAGAATAACAACTAAACACCAGAAACCAAATAATACAACATTTTCTGACTTAATTAATTGGCCAGAAAATGCGTTCGTAGTAAAAGAACTCCATAAGACTCCTTCATAACTGTGAACATGCACAAAAAAAAAATACAATGAATGTTTGGTTAAATAAAAAGATCATCTCTCATATATAAAAAAAAATATATATACATACTTGTATATACAAACTTAACCCATTAACGACTGACTCCGATTTGAGCTATTTTAACTAATTATCACACCGCCATGTTTTTGTATTGGTACCTTTCCACTTAAAACTCCTCAAATTTTTCTTGGAAAAAATCCCCACATCATTTAGAGGAAATCCATAATTTTTCTAATTTCGTTAAAAATTATGAAGTTTTTGGCTGGATTTGGTGATTTTTTTTTACAGATTTTTAATTTATTATGTATATGATGTTTTTAATTACCAAGAACTTGGGGGAAACTCCCGGGAATTGGGAAATGAAAAAGTTCCTGAGAATTTTGTCCCAATACTTGGGATAAAACACCTACCAAGGGAAATAGAAAAATTACTGAAATTCAAAAAAACTGCCAAAATAAGATAATAACTGATAAAATTAGAACATTTTTTGCTAAATATTAGTCAGATAAGAATAGCAACAATGAAACTATTAATAATACAAAATTTTTGCAAAATTGTAATTAATTCAAAATAACAATTTGCACTGCTAAAGTGAACAAAAGATTTTGCTGAGTATTAGTGACAAAAAAATAAGAATTTTCAACGATTTTTTTAACTTTTTTGTTTATTGCAAATAAAAATCCACCCTTCAGATATCAGCATACCAATATTTCTTAGCAAATATTTCTGACGAGTTAAGCAAAATAGACTGCAACTTCCATTCCACTGAATTAAACTTAGATATAATTAAAATTTTGTAAATACCCTTGTGGAAATCGAAATATATATGAACATACATGTTCATATATGGGTTTGTATATGATCATATATGAGTATACATGATCATACATGGGTTTGTATATGATCATATATGAGTATACATGATCATATACGTCTATGCATAATTCAGTATATGATCATACATGATCTTATACACGATATGTCCATATATCTTCGGATCCGAAATATGAGGGTTTATGGCGGTATATTTTTATATATGCTCATATATTTTTCATGTATGCTCATATATGATTATATATGACCATAAATAGTCATATAACCTAACCTAACTTTAGTCATATACACTCAAATTTCCGATCCAAAGATATATTATATACTGACTTATGTATGGACATGGTATACATGTATGACCATGTATGTTCATTAGGGTTATAACTTTTTTTTAGCAAACTTTATACCTATCACCACGTCATGGGCAATACTATACTGACAATAAAAATCAATTTTCGGGTCATTTTGACACAATAACCTCGCCCACCAAATTTTTCTGATATATTTTTTTTTTTTAATATTTTATTTTTAATTTAATGTGTACATTGTACAATGTACAGTCTACATTGTACACAGTTAAGAAACTAAATTACAGGCATTAAATTTGATTATTGTAAGATAAAAAAAAATTGTTTTTTTTTTGGTTTATAATTATTTCATTAGTGAATTTAATCAAGGATTATTATTTTTTTTAATCAAAAATATTGAAAAAAAAATTTATATTGCAGGCCCGTTGTTGTGCAAATTTTGACACCCAAATCGTAAAAAACCCAATATTTTTTTCACTAAAATATTCGCGGATTTCAACCATGAATAAAAAAAACGTCTAAAGGTATTCTAGAAGATCAACAATAGCAATAGTTTGGATTTTTGTTGGAATTAAATTAAAAAAAATTTTCAAAACTTCAAAGAGGTTGGTGGGCCAACTTTTTTGACAACCGCGAAAAAGTAAGAACGGGTTTCTAAATATTTTTTTATGAACTTTACCGCTAGGATAGGTAAATTTTTGATATTTGCAAAAAAAATGTCAAAAGTTATAAACCTAATGTTCATACATTCGATTTTTACATGGATATAACAGATTTATGCTGTTTTTTTCTACAAATATTCAGTTAACTAAAATTTTACTCAATTACATCTAAAATTTTGTGGATTTAACAGTTTAATTTTTTACGGTTCTTATCTCACCAATATCCAGCAAAAAAATATGCTAATTTTAGTAGATTCTTCATAAACTAATTCTTAGTAGATTTTCTGCTATTTGTACAGATTTAAATTTAATATATTTTTGGTTATTTTTCTACCCATTCGAGGAAAATGGGTTAATGTTTGACTCTCTGCTTTTATATTTGTTTTGTTTTTTTTTTTCATCTTGATAATGTTTGAAACTAAATTGCGATTTAAATTTTGTCGCTTTAACGTTAATGGTAATATTTTATTAAGTCAAATATCCAAGTCAAGACTTTTTTGTATGCGGCTGCCGACATAGATGTTTAGTCTTAGATTAAGTAGTAGAGAAGTAGTACAGTTTATGGTGGACACAGGATGCTGTTGAAGCTACAAACTTGCTGTGGTGGATTGGATGGTTGCGGCTATTGGCGACCAAGTGTCTGGTAGGATTTTGTTGAACTTTGTGTTGTGTTTTTTTTTAATGAATGTTTAACTTAAGCAACAACCCACCATTGATGATGATGGCATCAGTAGTTTTAATTTTTACTTAAATAAATGAGCAAATTTTAAGTTTTCCAAAAAAAAGAAGTTAAACAAAATAAAGGTGTGGAAGATGGCTGCTTAATTTATTTAAAGAACCAAAAAAAAACTCTAGTTTTTGCAGGTGTCAAGTTACACTTTTGAGTTGATTTTAAACAGAAGACGTAGAGAGAATTAAAACAAAATTCTCTGTAAAAAGTAGGTGGTTAAGAAATTTATAGTTGCGTCTTGAAAAACGTGATAATCATGCATGGATTTAATTCCCACCAAAATAATCTCAACATACTGAATACATACATACATGAGAAACATAAAGTTTATAATTTTAAATTAAGATCTTTATACTAAAAAAAACAACAAATAAAGGTAAGAAGTAGATTGTAGTGGTCCCAGAATGCTATCTTACCCTACAAAATTTTATAATTATAATATTCATAATTGGTTGATTTGGAAAGATTTAAATAGAACTGATTTAATACTTATATGGGGGTTCTAATAATACTCAATAAATATCTAGCATGCATGCAGACATGGGAGTATGATATTAGTAAATCAATTCTAATACAATAGAACTTACTTAATTAATCACTTCCAACTCAAGATGCAGGTCATATAAAAAATCTATTGCAAATATAAAATTTCTTTCTCCTACCTAAATTCAATTAAAAGAAATTAATGTTTTTTTTTTTACTTTTGGACAATCATAAAAATGTTGGTAATAAAAAAAAATATAAGATAACCCCAAAAAAAAAAAAAAAATCATATCAGATATGCATCACAAGACATAATTTAAAATCTTAAATCAGAGCATCATTATTGCCATGGTTGGTTATCTTAACCCGGTAATCTAAAAACATGATGTTCGAATATGTACAAGATTCACATACATAAACCCACACTCATTTGAAAAGTCATTAAAATATGAATTACTTGGAATGTTTTCCTAGGCTACATCTTCTTTTTATCACTTTTATGTGGTGTAAATTTTATGTCATATTTAAGCTTCTGTGTATAAGGATAATAATAAAATTTAAAGAAAAAGAAAACGGAAAGAATGTGTATACGAGTAAGAGTAGTTCTCACTTTAATACATTTTAAACGAGTACATTTTTAAATGTGTTTATTTGGAAGCCATAAATAATAAAATACTGTGGAAAATATAAAATGATGCTTAACTATCTAGATAATTGCCTTTAAAATGTTGACAACAAGTATTTTAGTTTTTTTTTCTTGTATTTTTATATCGAATTCATAAATGTCGCATGTTTTCCAAACAAAAATTACCGCTATTAAATGTTGTGGCGTAACATTTCTCTTTTTGATAAGACTCAAGATTACAAGTTATTAAATTATATTAAATTGACTACTTTACAGAGAGTAATGTAACAGTTGAATTTCTGTTCAATTGTCACAGCAAAACTATACGATTAGCAGTAATTCGATTGTAAAAAATAATACATTTTTTTGTAAAGTGTAATAAGTTTTGGGGCCTTTTCCTACTACTGAGAAAATAACACCGGGTGTGCGTTTGCGCCAAATCGATCATTGGGCCTTTTTTCTTCAGAGGAGATAAAACTGTCGATAGGAAGCGATATCGGTAGATGTTGGGTAATTATGTCTGCCCGAAAATGCTTGAAAAAGGCCTGGAAGGTTACTGGTTTCAACAAGATGGTGCACCATGCAACGCAAAAATTCCCTACACGCAGAGAAAAAACATGGTTGCAACATGATCACTGCTACTATATTAAGCTTGCAACAATCGGCTATGGTTGTCACAACCACGTTATTGGCTTTTTAACCATCAACATGGTTGCTACCATCATTATTATAGTAAATATTTTACTATTTTTTGACACCTTCTTTTTTATAACATGATTGGCTATAACCATACTGTGGTAACAAAAATTCTGATTATGAAAAAAACATTATAATTATTCAATGCTGGCAACAATCAATAAATAATTATGCATAAAATATAACATGATTCTGACAATTACGGTCATAATATTGTCTTGTTTTCATAAAAACCAAAATTTGATCAGTTCAGTCAGTTTGTTTTTACCACAAACTGGACGAATGTGGGTAGAGAATACCTTTCATGTGGCATTAAAACATTTCATCAATTGACCCATTAGGATCCAGATAATTTTTTTTAGCTTTAGAAGATTTTTTTAAGGGCTTTCTTATACATATAATA
This sequence comes from Eustalomyia histrio, assembly GCA_949748255.1. Lineage (NCBI taxonomy): Eukaryota > Metazoa > Arthropoda > Insecta > Diptera > Anthomyiidae > Eustalomyia > Eustalomyia histrio. Next base: position 7,281,917 of record OX456523.1, read on the forward strand.
TTATTTACACTTATCAATTCATTGTCAAAAAGATTCCATATTAAAATTTTATATTTTTTAATTCGTTTCAATAAAAACGATAAGAAATATTTCTTAAAAAAATATATTTATTAATTCATTTCTTGTAAAAAGTTCTAATAATATTAATAAAATATTTTTTTTAACAAAAAGTCTGTAGAACCCAAAATTGTTTTTGTACGAAAAGGTTTCTTACACAAAATCCTTGATATTTAGAAACATCATAATATGTTTATTTAGAATCATAATATGGTAATTTTTGAATCATAATATAACTGTAGGTACTATGGTATTATGGTAAAATTATGGTTATTTTATTATCATAATATGATAACCATATTATAGTACGACTATGGTTGGCACAATCATAAATCCAAAAATATATGATGCTCTTCGAATATGATTGTGCCAACCATGTTTTTTCTTTGCGTGTAGAGACGTGATGTCAAAAAAGGCGACATTAACTGGCCATTCCTAGATCTGAACCCGCCCCCCCCCCAAAGTTTTATTTGAAAAGCAAAGTAAATGCCAATAAGCCTCAGACCATTGATGAGCTCAAGGCAAACATTCATGCCAAAATCGTAGCTCGAAAAAGTTATGGAAAATTCAGAAAAGAGGGCATTTGCCATCACCGATAGGGGCGGCCACTTGATTGCTCTTCTATTCGAAAGGTAGTCCAAATAAATTAAAATTAAAGAAAAATATCACACAAATTAAATTAGGTTGTTTTTTTTTAATTTTCCAGTTGAAAATTATCAAACACGGTGAAATATAAATTTGCTGGTAATTTTAATATATTCGGAAACTCTGTAAAATATTTTTGCCGTGTTTCTAACACAATATGTTTACCTGAAAAAATAACATATTTGTCTGTAAACATACATATGTGTGGATCAGATGAAAAGTATCCACCATCAAACATATATTTGCCTGCAGTCAAAATATTTTCATCATAATGGATGATTTTTTTAACCGATTGGGTTTTGAAAATTGAAAAAAAGAGCAGAAAATTTGCGATAAATAAATGCCTGGCATTTACTTTTCAAAGATTAGCCCATAGGATTAAGCCGTAGGTGGCCTATTCGTGAGCTCCATTTTTGGCATAATTTTTCTACAAATAGCAGCTGTAATGTTGCCTTCCGGGGCTGGAAAAGTTTTATTGGAAAGAAATGCACTGTTTTTTGTTGAAAAAGTAAAGCTCGTATGACATCTGATTTTTTTTTTTTTTTGAAAAAGCACAAAACGTCATTTTCAATACTAAATGTTATCGATAAATCAGTAAACTGTCAAAAAACAATGTAAAAATTATCAACCTTAAAATGACATTTACTGCTTGAATTATTGACACTGCTGTCAATTTCTAAAGTTTCCCTATGTTTGTAGCGTTTTTTCTTACTTGCAGCGATATTTAATAATCAATTCAATACGAGAAAAGCAGATGTCATGCAGGCTTTAATTATATTTTTTATTCTAATTCATTTTAATTTAATTTTATTAGTCACAGAATTTGAAATCTGACTTTAAAAAGACAATAATCGATTTTTTCCCAAGCCAGTGATATAAATATGAGAGATCGCAGAACAAAACGTGCTTTTTGCATTTTTTTGAGAAATTGGTTTTTTTGTTACTTATGTTTTATTTGGTTTGAAATCTTATTGTTTATTGTTTTTATTTTTCCAAAACGTAATTTTTTCATATTATTGTAATGCCCAAGACTGTCACAAAGCGGTATTTGGATCTTAAGCATTTTTTGGCTAAATAACAATTTTTTATCAAAGAAATGACATTTAATATATCGATACAAAATATTATTAACTACTTTTCTGCTTTTAAAGTTTTTTCTTCAAACATGAGGGATTTAAAGTCAAAACTTCGTAAATGTAAAAAGTTAATTTTTTAAAACCAAAAAATATATTGAAAAAGTCGTCAATCTAGTTTATGTTAGTGTCTGTTCTTGTAGAATGAGTTTGCATTTTTGTTCCAGGACACCGTCAGGACACGATTTTTAAATATCTCTCAGGAACTACACACAGAATATTATGTAGTTAACTGTTTGTAGTTTAATAAAATAGTTTTCCGTTCCATTTAAAAATAAAGGAACATACATTTTTTTTTAAAGAAATATCTTTATTAACTTTTTTATACATTTATTCAAAATAATTTACTATCATTTTCCGATTTTTTTCAGTATCATTTATATTTTCATTTGTTTGAAATTTAATCAAAAATTTACCCACAAAACGGAAATATGTGGTTTATTTATGTCCGTTACAGTTGTTTCAAATTTAAATCTTGTTTGTTGTATGTTTCGAAAAAAATATTCAAAAACTTCCAATTTGTTTTTATATAAATTGGTTGCTTATATACAAAATTATTTTTATTCAAATTATAAAGAACTTCATAAACACTCATACATACAGAAACACATTCAAACAAAAAGTATATATAGCCACGCATATATACATTTTGTAGGTTAAAAAAAAAAAAAAAAAAAAACAGAAACAATTTCAAATAAATGATAAAATCATTTATTTTTTAAGGAATTGGTAGGTAAAATTTTAACATTTATTTTAACTGATTTTATAATTTGTTTCTTACGGATGTGTCAATTGTTTAATCAACATTTAAAAATAAATAACAAAAGGCATTTAATTTAAATGACTGGTTTTTAAATAAAATATCAATTCTTGTAAATGGCATTTTCTGTTATTTTAACTTACAAACTATTTTAAGTGTAGCTAACAGATTTTTTTTTTAAATTTAGCTCAGCTCGGAGTTAGTAGTAAGCAAATCTTATTCTTTAGAATTTATGGATGTTTAGTGTCAATTTCGTTAATTTCTCAATTTTATTATTTTATTTTACTAAGAGTGTTATTTATGGCAAAAACCGAAATTATTTGATTATTGGATTTCTTGACTCGTAATTAACCTAAATAGAGCTATATCGCCTAAATTAAATGATGAATTAAAATTTTTGTATTTTTCCATAGTTAGTTTTAAATAATTCTTAATTAGTTTTTAATGTATAAATATCATCGATATTAGAAGAAAGACATTTGGAGGGTTAAGAAGTTATTTTTCTTGAATTACTTGGTGTCTTTATTTATAAAAGATGGCGCACTCTGGATAACATTAAAAATAATTTATTAACTATAAATTTACAACTCTTATTTACTGGGTCTTTTAGGTCCACAATTATAGCAATAATCTTGAGTAGTTTTTAGTTTGAAATTTTAGCTATAATCGTGTTATACAATTTAAACTAAAATTGTACTTCTTAGATCGTGATACTTTTTCGTTAAATTTTATAAAATGATCCTGGTGCACAATGGCCGTGATAATGGTAGTAAAAATATTATTCAAAGTTGTCCCTTGTACTTTCGCAACAATTTCTCAAAAATTTTTGCTTTAACCTCGTATGAAAATACAATTTTTTTAAATAATAAAACTTTACATAAATTACACACACACTCACAAAAAGTAAATGCAAATAACAAATCATGCAATTAAACTAGAACTAACGACTTCTTTGTCAGTTTTAAACAACAGAGATGCCAAATAACAAAATATACATAGTTGCATTCGAACTTCAACTTGAACAAACACAATTCAACTAAAATTCCTGTTGCAAAACACTAAAAGGCACAATAATTTTAATAAAATGAAAGACAAGAATAAAAAACAACAACAGAAACTTAAAAAAGAAACAAAAAAAAACTTAGCATAACGGCTAAAACAAAAAATAACAAAACCAAAATTGACCGCGACGTCTTGATGTCTCGCAAGGGTTTTTGCAATAAAGAAGAATTAAATTCAATATTTGTTGTTTTAAATTGCATACAAATCGCTTGTTTACAATGATGCAAAAAAAAAAATTGCATACCCAAAAAAAAAAAAAACAGAAAACGAAAAATCAGTGAGTGAGTGAGTGTGCCACAAAACAGTGGTGAATAAGACAGGGAATTCAAAAAAGCGCCTTCAATTCAAACTGGAATACTGAATACCAAATTATATTGAATAGTGTTTGTTGTTTGGCCAAAGCTTACAACAACAATGCGATTGAAGCCCAAAGATTCTTTCTTTCTTGCCTGCTTTTGAACAATAGGCGTTTGGGTAGACACAATTTATTTAAGATACGGCGCTAGTAAGCACACTTTAAGGGTCCATTGTATTCCCAATTGAATTTAACAACAACAAGAAACAAATCGATAAAAAATAAAAAACAGTAAAACAATGACACCAAAAACAAATCTACAACGACAGGGAACATGCATAAAGAATGATCCATACTAGGGCAAAAATTAACATGCCATGTGATGCACCAAATACTATGTCATGCCCATATCACATTTATTTGGAATTAAAAGGACGAATAAGCATTTTTAACAAGTTGGTTGGTGGTTTTGTGCTGGTGGCGATCCTGTAGTTTATTGTTGTATGATGGTATTGCCAACCATAATTAGATAATTCGTGAATGCTAGTTCATTGACCATCAACTATATAGGAATTATTTGTAATACCGCGATTAGACTACAACATTTTTTTTAACTTGTACAAAGTATATAAAATACTGGTACTTGGTCATGACACATAGCAAATTGTGGTACTTTTTAGTTAAACATTTTGATTGTAATAGTACTTTTTATATTAATAATAATCCAGGTACTTTTTAATCGAAATAGAAGTACTTAACATTTGTTTAAAGTACTTTTTGGTCAACAAATGAAAACATAATTTTAGCCTTACTTTCGCTCTTACCTATCAGCGTTAAGTATTTAAAGTAATGAAACAACGTGACGTAAACACAAAAAAATAAAATTCATAATTATTTATGAAAATTGTTCATAATTTTAAAGGTTCATATTATATATGAAGCTTACTACTTACTATTTATGAAGTGTTCCTAACTTCCCAGTGTTTTTTTATAAATTCATATTTAATATGTCTTAATTCTTAAATATTATGAAAATTTCATAACTTAAAAATGTTTCTACAATTTGCCTACGTTATTCGATGACGGCGGACATACATATATGTTTTAAGAACGGGTTCAGAATTACAAAATATTATGAAATTCTTCATATTATATATCATATTTTATTGTTTTCATATTTGTTTTACTTAATTTTAACAATTTTTTTTAACTTTAAATTCAAATTCATACACAAAACATTTTGATATATGTTATGGAGAGTTTCATAGTATTTATGAATGGGTTCATAAAATTTATTTACAATATGAATTATTTCCTAACAAAATTCCCAGTATTATATGTATTTATGCACTCGTTCCTTAATAATGAGATTTTGTACATTGGATAATTTTTTAAGTACTTTTTCATAAATAATAAGTACACTAGACATTTTATGAACGATTTCATTATAAATGAGTACACAAAGTTTCCCAGTATTTTTTTTAATAAACTTTTTTTTAATAAATACAACCTGAGTTTATAAAAAAGTTCTTAAATTAGTGCATTTGCAAATTTTCATAAAATATTCATAAATAGTATGAATTTGTTTTTTGTGTGTATAACATAAAAATCGCCTTTGATTAAAGAAAAAATTAATTATAAGCCTTGTAGAAAATTTATTTCAGCCCCATCTCTTCTAAAATTTCTTCTGCCAGAACCGTAGTAAAGCATAGTTGACAGAGAACTAGAACTGGCTCTAGGACAACCGATAGCAATTTGAAGTAAAAGAACTTATTGCTCTTGAGACAATATCAAACAAAAATTATCAGTGAAAACAGGCTCTGAGGAAAAATAATTGATTCTTCAACCAGTTCTTAAGATTCTTTGAAATTTTTCAACAGAAAAAAAAATCCTATGATTTTAAGGAATTGTATAGAATCCAAGAAATTTCTCTACAGGAAAACCTTTAGATATAGATTACCTTTTTGTTTTAATATTTTCGAATTCTAATGACTTTATGATTCTGAGTGTTTTCTGTTACAAAAAGTGATTTTTTTTAACCATTTGGGTTTTGCAAATTGAAAAAAAAAAAAACAGAAAATTTGCAAAAGTGAATGAAATATTTATTTGGGGCGATAAATGAATGCCTCCAATTTACTTTTAAAAGATTATTTCATGTAAAGGTTGCCCGCAGCTACGACGTAGGTGGTCCATCCGTGAGCTTCAATTTGGCATTTCGGCCGGTGTAATGTTTTTTCCAGGGCTGGAATTGTGGCTGGCTTGTCCCTATTCCACCATTTTGGGCAAAAAAAATCGGTAATCATCGCACGTTACCTTGCTCCATTGACTGTAACGATGCAATTTTCATCGATCTTGAAGAAGTACGGTCCAATAATGCCGCCGGCCCACAAACCGCACAAAACAGTGCATTGGCAGCTCTTGAACTGCCTCTGACTGCACTTTACACAACACGAATTTTGATAATAAAATTTAATGATTTGCAAGTGCTGTTCATTTGTAAATCTATTCATGATGAAATGGCAAAACTTACTGACCATTTAAGACATTGCGACATGTCACTAATCTTTTTTTTATACCGAAAAACCAAACAAAAAAGAAAGACTTTCAAATTCGCAAACTTTTTCGGAAAAAAAAAATATTATAGTCTCACAAGCTTAAAAGATTTCGTACATAGCATAGAATCTTAGAATTAGTTTCTATACCAAGTGCTTTTTGCTGTAAAAAATCTCTAATAGTCCAAGAATATTTTTCCATAAAAAATCCCTCAAATACTAGCACAAGGTGGCTCAAAAAGTATCACACTATCGGAAGCTGTTATAAATTTTGCAAATGACGGCAACTGTCAGTTTTGCGTTGACAAGCCATGAAACGCTAAACTAATCAAGAACGTGACTACTTATTATGGGATAATTCATCAGGCACATTTTGATCTCAACGGATACCTAAACAAACAAAATTTGCACTTCTGGGACACTAAGAATGCACGTATCATTCACGAAGAGCCACTTATTCCACGTAAAGATGGATAGTGCATGGTGCGCCATTTATGCCGGAGGTGTCATCGGGTCTTACTTTTCAAGGACGCTGTGGGTAAAACTGTGAGCAATGCATAACCATAATCAATGTGTTTTATTGCCGCAAATTGGAGAAGTGGCACTGGAAGACACGTGGTTCCAACAAGACGCCGCATTTGCATACACAGCTCGCGCGCCAATGGACATTTTAGAGGATGCGTTTCTACGTCGCCTTCTATCTTGGTTTGGCGATTTGCTGTGGCCAGATAGATCACCCGATTTATCTGCTTCAGTCTTTTTCTTTTTGAAGTCATGGTTTTTTGCAAACAAGCTACATACACTTCAAAAATTAATGGAAAAATAAACATTGAAAAAAATTTAATTTAAAGTTTTAATTCCTCTAGTAAAAAAAAACTAAAATATTTTCTCTTTGGAATCTTTTAAAAATCCATACAATTATAAGAATTTAAAGAAAACAGTACACGATTTTTTATATCAGTACACGTGGCGAAAAATCAGTACTGATCCAATTTGTGAGAATGGTCACCCTAATTATAAGTATTTGTTAACCTTTTTTAATAAAAAATTCAAAACTTGCTGCTACCGTTTTTAAATATCTTAGGAATTATTAAAAACTTGTAGAGTAGTGTAATTTTGATATTTTTTATTGCTGAATTTTAGTCAAATTCTAAAGCAGTGTAAACACATTATTAGTTAAATACACGATGACGTTGCGTCCCATTATATTATGGCCACTCAAGTGAAGAGAGTTTTGTAAATAACAATGGGGCATATTAAGTGAAATACGTGATCGATTGACTACCGACAAGTTTGCCTTAAAAACTTGCATACATATAAAACTCTACCTTCGCCTTGACTGGCTGACTGATTATAACAAATGACCGTGTTTACACGATCATCTACATACGGTACTCCTTAAAACTCATAGAACATTTTACTCAAAAATATTATAGATGATGGTATAATGTATCAACTAATAGAGAAGAAAAATAAGATACTCTTTCCAATGTGTATTTTTATATTTAATATTTTATAGATAAAAATTCCCACAAACAACTTAAAACAATCGGCAAGTTTATGAATTCACATAACTAAATTCTAAAGAAAATCATTCCCAATATTTTTGTTTGGTGAAAATAAATTGAATGCATATTTTTTCACCAATTTATGTATACAAATATATTTTAAAAATTGTGTATAAATTTAAAAACTTTTACGATACTGCAAATTTTCTAAATTTTTGGTTTCGTATTATTTTACAAATCTACTTTAATTAAAAATTTTCTGAACTCAGAACAGGGCTGAATATGTTTCTTTAAACATTCTGCAGTATCAAGTGGAGTCTCTACACCTTCTTCATATTCCGATGTAAAACTAAATTATGATTTCAATTGCAGTTTTACCCCAACTAGATAGAATAAATTGCTCAGCATTAGTTAGTTTAGAATCATAATAAGTTACTACATAAATATGGAGAGTGGTATCCAATATAATAACAGGGTGGTCCAAATAAAGGTATCTTCTTAAATCATATGTTATTTAGACACTGATGGATTTTTCTGTTCGAAATATTGACATCAGTCAGTCAGTTAACTAAAATTGAAGAGAAGCGACCATTCTCTACGTTACGGCTTCTCAGTTTGAACCTTACAGAAGCTTTAACCGGAGATTGAATTTGGCCGAAAAATCATCTTTTATGACGAGGAGCACTATTATCTCGGTGGCTATGCCATAGTCAAAAAGCCAATGCATCCACGGAGAGTGACAGTTTGGTGCGGATTTTGGAGTGAAACGCTACAGAGCCTTGCTTACGGAATTTTTATGTGCTGAAATGTCAGCCACGGCAGCCACATGAATGAAATCGTGTTCCATAAATATTGGATATATTTGTCATTTCTAATAAAGCCATAATATACCAAAAGACATTAAGTTAATTTTATTAAAATTTTTAAAAAGATACTTGTATTTGGTCCCCCTTTTATACTCTCTACCCATGTATATTTTTTTGAAAATACTCTATAGGAAGGTACACTTAAATAAAAGTCAGTACATAAATCTGGAAAATGTCTAATATTGCAATTAAAATGTTGTGTTCAGTTTTTGCTAAAAATCATTGCTTTAACAAAAATACAAATTTTGTTAAAGCTCAATTTATCAGTAAATTAATTTAAGCCAATTTTCAGTAATTTGTATTTCTGAAATTTGTCAACACTGTTCTCAAATCATTATCAATTATATTGAAATTAAGCAAGATAGAGCTCAGGGAATATATGCGCAGGAGTTATATGAGCAGTGTCCAGATTTATACGCATCAGTATAATTTCGTTCTTTATTTCAATAAGGGTTAAGGTTTTTGAAGAATAACGGTGACGGTACTTCAAACGGTTACGTTTTTAATTTTGAATCAGCATTTTAGCGGTTACGATATTTATCTTGGGGTATAAAATCTTTAAAAAAATTTTTTCAGCTTTATTTCTTAAATACCTTTAATTTGATATCCATAAACCTACAATTACCTTGAAATAAGTACATATGAAAAAAAATCAAAATTTTTGCAGCCTATTTTCACTCCAAAATTAAAGATTTAAGACGTACGGTACGTCTATCATACATATATCAAAATTCTTACTTGGAAGAGTATCCTTGTATGCAAAAATTTTAACTATTTATATGGACTTTTTTATGAGTGTATACATGGGATATAGAAAATATTGATAATGATGACATGGTATACTTTGAATTACCAACAATACATATTTGCCATAGTTAAGAATATAACCGGTTGAGTTCATTCGTTTTTGTATCTATCTCCCCAATTGACAATTGATTATCAATATCATTTTTCCATTGAATACAATGGAATATTTTCAGATTTATGTACTGATGATGCTGTAGGAGTAGGAGGAGTTTTTACAAAACAATTTTCTCTCGTAAAATACACTCTATTCTTTGTTTTATGATATGCCCATCATATTTTGGCTAATTTCTTAACAAAAAGGTGTTGTAACTTCAACTTCATGGTAGGCTAACACGTTTATTTCAATAGCCATGGTTTGGAGAAAGGAGTTTGTCGGACAAAATTTTAAGGCCTTGTTATGTGGACAAGGATGAATAACAAGTTAAACTCTCCATTTTTTGTAATGTATATTTATGATGAGAAAAAAGCAAATGTCGACTTGTCTCGGCTTTTAGGTCATCTCGGAAGAGTTGTCTTACTTTGGGGCCCATTACACAGCTCTCAAAATATCTGCTGTCCGTGACAATGTAAAATTTTGTACTAATCCGACCATATAGTAAGAAATAGCTGAATAATTACCAAAATATTTTCAATCTAATACACACTTCATTTAAACAGAAAGCTACAACAGGGAACTACATGGACTCAAAAGTTCCACGAGGCGCAGCTATTGTAAGAAGATCTCGGATCTTGGAGAAACTTTGCGACTTCAGAAGGCCCTCTAACAGAAACATACAAACGGTATCGATTAAACCTGCAAACTATTGCTTGACACGCATTTTCCAGACAGCGTAACCTCTTCCGGGTCTGTCGCGATACAGAGAATCTCAAACCTGAAGGGGAGGAATGCAACTCTGTCCTGTGGGCGATAGGGAATTTTTTCCTTAAAATCTCCAGCTCAGGACAGATCTATGCATGCCTATTTCCGAGGGGGTTATCATATATAGATCTAGTTTTTTAGTAGTTGATGAGAGGTCAAGGTATTCGGATGCAAACCGATACATGAACTTCAGTTCGCGTATCAACGGGGTAAGGCTACAGACAATGATAGAGAATGCGCTAGAGGAAAAAAATAGCCCTTCGTACCTTTGTTGATATACAGGGCGCTTTTGACAACACCTCTTACGATGGGATTAAAGAGGACATGATAAGGAAGGGCACCTCTTTCATCCCTTCGTCCCTTTGTTGATATACAGGGCGCTTTTGACAACACCTCTTACGATTAGTGCAATCACGTTTGGTATAGGGACTACATGTAAGACCGTAAATGCGATCAGGTGATGTCCTCAGGGCGGTGTTTTATCGCTATTATTATGTAAACTGGTTATTGATGACTTTCTCGAGGGTCTAAACGATTTGGGCTTTAGGTCCTATGGCTACACCGAGGATATTGTTATCTTTATCGTCGAATGGAATGACAGGACTATTTCTGAGCGTATGTAATATGATCTAAATTTTACTCTTTCGTGGTGTGAGGAAAAAGTTTTGTCCATCAACCATCGTCCAATACGATTCATATACTATTAACGAGGAAGGTTAATCTATCGACGCCTGTTATTAGGGGTACGACAATATACTTATTGGACAGTGTGAAATACCTAGGAGTAACTCTTGACAAATCTGGAATGATAACCATAGCTCTTTGTCCAAAAAGCCCACCAGGGTATTTATGCGATTCAAAGCTATTTAGAAGGACGTGGGGTCTAAGGGGATATATGGTCTACGACGGCTATACTTGGTTTCCACCGTTGCATTTTTCTATAATGGAGGCTACCAGTATGTGCTCCATTAAACTTCGAGGGATCCGTAACATAAAAAGTGGCGAAAGGGTCGCATGATAATCGGCAAGATCTTTATTACCGGTACAGACTCTCGACAAATAATTTGACGTTATGTTGTTTAATATGGCCATGTCGATCGATCCTGGGAGCCTGAACAGTTTGCTCAGGTATTGTTCACTGACAACACAGACAAATATAGGTGCGAGTGTTTTGAGCTCCAACGTGCTCTTCTCATAGGCAAATACCTCTCAACATTTCAGGTAAAAATCTTCGCCATATTTGTCTATGCGAAGAAACCCCTACGGCACGGTATGGTTAGATCTCGCGTCTGTATTTTTCTAACAGTCAGGCAGCACTCAGAGCTCTAATGGCCAACGAGATGTCATCCGAACTGGTCGTGGAGTGCATTTAGAGTACCAATCAATTTGGAATGAGCAACTCCCTAACCCTAGGCTGGATTCCTAGCTATTAGGAGCATAAAGGTATTGAAAGGGTAGACTGCCTGGGCAATTTAGGATTCCGTCCACTCTTCATCAGTCTTTAAGCATTCCTTGGAGAATTCACCGGGTATGCAAGGGATTAGCTTAGGTTATAGAGACAGTTGGAATTTTTTGGGAAATTTCCTTTGGACAACGCCTGGCCAAGAGGTTCGTTTCTCTGTACAGTGAAGTATTTTTGACAGGATACTACACTTTACACCATAACTTCCAGTATCAATGGTTTTGTGAGTTAGCGTTTGAAACTTCGAAGCATATTCTCTGCGAATATTTTAGGCTTTGTAAAAGAAAATTTAAGTTTCTGGGTGACTATTTCATGTCAACTTCTGACACTTGGAGTATTTTACCTAACAGGGTACTTAAGTCTTTAGGCAAGCTATAGGCAGCACAGAAGATCTATGCTGGTCGTAGTGTGTAGTGTCATTTAATCAAATAAATATTCTCCTCTATATATGGTCATAATATGGTTCTTGATTCACCCGCCAAGATAGTTTTCTTATAAAACTTATTGGTGTAATGCCGTTAAAATAATAAACAAATAATGTTCTCTAAAGGCCCTCCTATAAGATGGCCTATAAAGTAGCGGATGTGCTGCTGTATACACCACATACTTGTATCTTATGTATATCATATGATATATAATATCATGATATTTTTCAAACACATTAGATATATTTTTTTTACAGTTCAAAAACAAATTACTCCCGTCTCACATTACATTATATGCCAAGAAAACAGAAAGAACAACCAAACATTAGTCTTAAATATTGTTTGCCAGAGATTTTAGTATAAGTTCAAATATGTTGCAGTTGCAAAAAACTAAAAATTCAAACAAAAATATTATTTGTGTTGTTGTGATGTGGTTGGTGTGCATTTATTTGGTACATCATCTCTTGTTGTTTATTTTCAAGCTATAATTTATTTCTAAATTGCCAGCCAACGGCCAGGATTTCCAACTAAACTGCAAATTAGCAGCCAATTTCCAAGTCGATTAATAACCATAATTATGGTTCACAATACACCAAGTACATACACCATAGAATACACTCCACAACTACAAACATTCATTCGTATTAATCGAATACTCGCTTGAGTTTGGAGTTGAAAAAAAAAAAAGATTTGGGCAAGAAGGAGCAAGAGACGGGTAAGTAAATGATGTATCAAACACTTTTGTTAGCTGTTTTTTATTGTTTTTATAAATTCTTCTTGCATTACCAATAATCACCACCACCACCAATGTTTGTATAGTTTTCACAGTTTACTGGTTGTTGTTGTTGTTGATGTTGTTTTAAAAATTATTGGTTGCATGTCTTAACTGATTTGTTAATATTGGCTACAATTAACAATTGTGTTGTTGGTTTAATGAAAAATTGTGTTCTGTTATTATTTATAGTAATTAAATGTTGGAAGAGTGAGAAAAATTGAAATAAGTTTTATGTAGTTTGAAGCTCAATTATCTTCGATCAGTTTGTTGGTGAAAAGAAATGATCACGAAATCACGATAGAGTGAAAAAAAACTCTAAATACGATTACACTACTCTACAAGAATTTTGTTTTTAGTTGATCATCTTTCTTCATTTTTAGCAACTGAGCTAGAAAACTTTGCAAGTCAATAAAATTGTGAAAAAATTATTCAAAATCTTTTGCATTTTCCTCAATTCGACAGATAAAGCACAGCGTGCATAAACATGGTTTACTATTTTGGCCGAATTTTCCAGGTTGTAGCTCTCAGGATATACCAACCACTTGGACCAATATAGTCTCTGAGCCGAATAGTGTGACCCTAGTTTCAAGAGGTTAGGTAAAAAAATCGGAAGTGAAGATACTGTTTACAAAAATAGGATAACCACCAAAGACCGAAAGCCCGACTTGTTGTGTGCTCTCATGTGGCGGTGATTCCCATCTCTATCTATTCGAGGAACTTCGTCGAGTTTACGTCACACATCAGTCTTTTCCAGACTATAACACTGGTCACCTAAAGTTGAAATATTGTCACGTTCTTTATATTATTGAGTGATTTCATATACTATCACAGTGTCCCATGTTGTTCTTCGATGAAAAACAGTTCATTTACGTAGTTTTAACCCTGAAAGCCGAATAAGATTTTACATTCTTTAAGTTGACTGTGCTCAGAGAAGAACCTTCGTCAGTCATCTCGTCTACTGTGATGTTACAATGATCCGTAGCCCTTTTTTCAGAAGTTATTGGTTTCCTCCTTGCTCTTGTTGATAGTGGCTGATCTTACAGAATTCAAAGAGATTGCTTGGATAACCGCCTCATAATTATCCTTATAATTAATAATTAATATAGGGTCCGCCATCTAATGTTTTTTTTCAACTAGTGCTTATTTCGTGAATGGTAACACTTAGCTCATGTCTGCTTTAGAAGATAATTAGTTTTATCCTTCCGCTGAACGAATATGGTTGTGTATACGCTTGAACAACGCTGGGAAATATTGCGACATTACTTTGAAAATCATGGTAATGTTGCAGAATGTCATCTTTTCAATGTCATCTTTTCAGATGAAGCTCATTTTGATCTTGGCGGGTATGTAAACAAGCAAAATTGTCGCATTTGGGGCACAAAAATGAGCAAGAAGTGGCCGTTACAGTCAATGGCGATCGTTATCGGGCCATGTTGAACGAATTTTTGTTCACAAAAATTGAAGAGGAGGATATTGGCAACATTTGGTTTCAACAGAACGGCGCTACGTGCTACACAGCCGAAGCTACACTCGATGTTTAGCGCCATGTTTTTGAAGATCGCATTATCAGCCGCAGAGCTGATGTCGTTTGGCCACCTCGGAGCTGCGAGTTGACACCGTTGGACTATTATTTGTGGGGTGCCGTCAAAGATAAGTGTTACGCCGACAAGCCAGAGACAATTGACGCTTTAAAGGACAATACTCGTGAAGCCATTGGTGAAATACAGCTGCACACAATCGATAATGTGCTTAAAAATTGGACCGATCGTGTAGGCTACTGCATGGCCAGCCGAGGCAGCCACTTGAATGAAATTATTTTCCATTATTAACCGGAAAGATTGTACTTTCAAATAAAAAAATTAATATTATAATTAATAATTAATATTAACAAATTTAATACATTCCGTGATTACACAGATCTGTGCCTTAAAGACGCTAATATGATCCGGTAGGAGGAATCATTTAAACGGAGAGGTAACAGCTATAGAAGTCCAAATCGGAATGTCTGGATTGTCCCTCAGAAACGAACCTTTTAAAAGAGGATTCCCTGCTTTGCTCTGCTTCGAGTAGTTTGAGTTTTTAACATCTGGGAGATTATATGACAATTTAATTCTGTGATTTATTCCAGTAACGCGTCTTAAATCCTTTGGTGGAAGGCTTAAATTACTCATTCTTCGAAGTGTTGTCCTATATACTACACTCAGAAAAAAAAGTTAGTAGAAAAATTTGTAAACAATTTTCAATCCCACTTTACTATTTTTGTACTGATTTTTAGTAAAAAATTATTATTTAGCAAATCTTTTTGCTATTTACATTTTACAAATTACAGAATTTTTACAGAATATTAACAAATTTTTGTTGCTAATTTCAGAAATCATTTTACAAATTTTTGAAAACCGATTTGCTAAAATTCTAATCAAAACTTATCAAAACTTACACCTACAAACTTAAATTACCTTAAAATGTTACATAGATTAAAAAAGGGATCGGAAGTGAATATACCGACTCATGTCTGAAAATGGGACATCCACTTAAAACACCACTGAAAAGTTTTTTTTAGTTCTAAAAATCAGCGCTAAAAACAATTAGAATTTGACCTTAAAAGTAAAAAAAAAAATGACCAAAATATTTTTCAAAACAGAAATTACCAAATTAAAACAAAATGATTAATTCGTTTTTTTAAAAATATATTCAAAATTTTTGAAACTCGATAAGAAAAATAAATTCAAAGCTTTTTAATAATATTAATAAAATTTAGTAATTTTTTTTTGCTGATTTTAGCAAACAGATTTTAAATTCCACTTTACAAAAAGTCAACTAAAATTTAGTAGCGGGTACTAATTTTTCTACTAATTTCATTATACTACACGTCAGCAGACATGTGTTGCTAAGATTAGCAAAAAATACCGCTGGGCTCGAATTAGCAGAATTTCCCGTAATAACAGCAAAATTTTCAGTTGCCATTACAGACTTTTTTTGATGAGTGTAATGCCATATAAGACAAGATGAGTCTGGCTATGTTTGTGTAGAGCCAGTGAGTCATTATCTAATTGAAACCCCATTTACAGCCTACAGCTACACCAAAACGAGTGTATTTAAAAATATTGTATCAAAAATATTGTGCCGTGAAAGGATTCAATAGCTTCCCAAAGTTTTAAAAATTGTAGGGTTTTTAATTTTGAAGGAAGTCAAAAAGATTTTAAATTCCAGTCATTGAATTTTGAATTTTTCACCCTTTTGTATGAAGACTACTGGGACTGTTGAATTTTTTTTTTACAAACTTTTTAAACGTTTGAACGTTTCGTTTTACGTTTTCTGTGAGATGCCCATAAAAAACTGTTATGGGATTATTTTGAAAAGCGAATCGTAAAAATTTTTAAAAAAATTGTAGGGAAACAATTTTAATTTACCAGTATTTCTCTTACATTTTTAAACGTTCCGTATTCTTTTTATAAATTTCAAACGAGCCGCCGATTTTTTTTTCGTTTGTAACTATTTATTACTTTTAACTAAATTTGTATAACTTTTATGCAATTGCTTTTCCTATATTTCATAAGCATCGTTTTACTTTTTTCTCCTCTTTTATTCGCCAGTGTTGCCACCATAGTGCATTCTAGCTAATCCCGCGCTAGGGAAAAATGTGTTGTTGCTTATTTTATTGGTTATTTTCACTTAATTAAATTAATATTAGTTTTTTGTTGATCAAACAAATTAACTTAACTTTTACAAATCAGTTCTACCAAAAATGCATCATTTGACTCAAACATTGCTAATTAAATCATAAAACATATTATTTAATTGAATCAAAATTGAATCAATATAAATTATAGACTAACTGTCATATGCATAGACATTTTATTGATTTGTATAACCCACGTATATATTAAATTAACACGTAAACAAGAAAAAATTTTCCTTATAAGACTTTTATAAGAAACAACTAAATGTCTATGCATATGTGGGTAAATCAATATCTCACTTTATGCAATATAAAATTATTTATTTAACAGTTAAATTCAAATTTGATATGGAAACAACAACAAATGTGTCAATTAAAGTTCCAATTAGAAGCTAATGGGACATTGCAAATATGATGATTAAAATTGTTGTTAATTTAACAATAACTTTTATTGTTAATTTAGCAATAATTTTTTTGAACGCGAATTAATTTATTAAAATACTCGGCACAGGTCTCTGGTGTACATACCCCAACAGCTGATTCGCTATTGTTACGTTAACGGTTTCATTTTGTAAAATGTAGTGAATTTTTAGAAACTCTAGCGGTACTTTGAAAAACTGAATTATTTTGAAATTGTAAACAAAACTTACACAATTCAAGACACAACCACCCAATAGTTATTGTGAATCGGTGCTGCTGAGTTGCTTTGCTATCCGTGCCAACAACCGTATTGGTTGTACATCAGCCATTTTATATCGTGAATGAAAATCTTATGCCAACAAAATTAAATTTAAATATTCTTGCTTACTTTGAGGCAGTTGATAATAGTGTCCAGTGTTGCCAGAAATTTTAGCTCATACCCACATTTTGTAAGTTGAAACTCCCCCTAAAAATGGTTAAATCCCCAATTTTGTCACCAATTCAATTTCTGATCCTTTTTTAAACAAAAATCCATTTTGAAAGAAAATAAGAAACTAATTTTGCAACGTACTAAAATTACAATTCATAACCAAAAAAATAAAGAAAAAATTGTAAAAAAATTATCTTGTTCATAACTGACTTGGAGAGTTTCTCAATGATTCAAATTTAATCTCTCATATGTTTACATACAATTTTTCTTAAACCCTTTACGGCATATGCTTTTTTCAAGCTACTTTATCTAGTGTTTTCTATAAAATGTTTGAAAAAACAAAAGGGAATATAAGAAAATTTAAAATATTTATAGAAACCGCTTAGTTTTCGCTTGAAAAAAGCAGGTGTTTTATAGGTTTAACTCTATCATGTTACGTAAGAGGTAGAGATATACATACGTCCCCTTTACATATGACGTTCCAATTTAAACACATTTTTGACTTTTAAAATATTTTTTCAAAATATCTAATTTTTGTATAAAAATATGGAAGGACAAATGGTTTGAGGAAAATTATTAAATCCAAAAAATTAAAAAATGACTCAAAAAAGAAAATAAATTTTAATATCTTCAAATTTTTGAACCTATACAAAATATATTTTTTTTTTCTAAGACTTGTGGATGGACCAATTTCATAAAAAATTTTAAACTTTTTGTAATAAAGGGTGGTCTAACTATAATGCACGATGTTAATTGTGAGTCACACCTTAACGTCAAGTTTGTTTGCTCAAGTTTATTTGACATTTCTTTGTTTCAGTGTTTGACAAATTCAGCTATGAAGAGATACAAAATGGAACAGCGCGTTATGATTGTTGAAGCCATTTACGAAAATGAGCGTTCAAATCAAAATGCATTTCGTGCACTTCGTGATTTTTTTGGTCAGCGTAATCGGGAGAATTGTGAGCAAATTTCAGCAAACCGAGTCTGTATGAAATGCGAAAACACCTGCTCGCCCAGTTCGTTCTGCGGAAAACATTGCTGTTGTTCGCGTTACACTCAGAAAAAAAAGTTAGTAGAAAAATTTGTAAATGGTTTTCAATCCCACTCTACTATTTTTGTACTGATTTTTAGTAAAAAATTATTATTTTGCAAATCTTTTTGCTATTTACATTTTACAAATTACAGAATTTTTACAGAATATTTACAAATTTTTGTTGCTAATTTCAGAAATCATTTTACAAATTTTTGAAAACAGATTTGCTAAAATTAGCAAAAAATTTTACTAATTTTAAAAACGTGGATATTGAAGGAAATGTTATTTCTAATTAAAACTTACACCTACAAACTTATATTTCCTTAAAATGTTACATATATTTAAAAAGGTATCGGAAGTGAAGATACCGACTCATGTCTAAAAAGAGGACATCCACTTAAAATAGCACAAAAAAGGTTTTTTAGTTCTAAAAATCCGCCCTAAAAACAATTAAAATTAAACCTTAAAAGTAAAAAAAAACTGACCAAAATATTTTTCAAAACTGAAATTACCAAATTAAAACAAAATGATTAATTCGTTATTTAAAAAATATAATCAAAATTTTTGATGCTCGATAAAAAAAAATAAATTCAAAGCTTTTTACTAATATTAATAATATTTAGTAATTTTTTTTGCTGATTTTAGCAATCAGATTTTAAATTCTACTTTACAAAAAGTCTACTAAAATTTAGTAGCGGCTACTAATTTTTCTACTAATTTCATTCTACTACACGTCAGCAGACATGTGTTGCTAAGATTAGCAAAAAATACCGCTGGGCTCAAATTAGCAGAATTTCCCGTAATAACAGCAAAATTTTCAGTTGACATTACAGACTTTTATTGGTGAGTGTAGTCTGGCAGAAGAGCCCGTCGGTGTTTACTATCGCGAGATGATAACGGACTAAATATGGCTCTTTTGGGCGAGAAATTCAATGGCCGTGTTATCTCACGTCGTGGCGATGTTAATTAGCCGCCACGATCATGTGATTTGACACCGTTTGACTTCTTTTTTTGGGGATATTGAAAAGGAAAAGTGTACGTTATAAGCCAAGAACAATTCAAGAGCTAAAGTATGAACCTCAATTATGTTTCAGAGTCATTGAAAACATGCACCATCGGATAGAGGTATGTCACCGAGCGAACATTTGGCCGATATTTTATTTCACACATAATTGTCATAGATTCTTCTATCATAATAAAAAATATATTTAGATAATTCTCTGAAAACATTTTGTTTTATTTACAATTAACATCGTGAATTATGGTTGGACCACCCTTTATTTTTTAGTCCTGTATTATTCCGTTTTTGTATTACATGTATTTTGATATTGTATTTTCGTTCGTCTAAAGCTAAACGTCATCTGGAAACACCACCTCATTTTGACATTATAGCTAAATGAGGTTTTTTTTTGTCAAGAATACATCTTTCTGACCGTTCTTTTATGACTCACAAGACACTGAAATGTGAGCATTATTGTAAATTTACGAATCTTCTGAGCCATTTATGGTTAATTCTTGAGTAAATTTTTTAGTATAGAAAAAGTTTTCGGAGTCATGTATAGTTCTGAAATTTGAACGTTCTAAAAATGATTCAAATTTTTGAGCGCTTAGGAAATTGTGTTGGCTGGGTATTTTAACAATTGAAAAGAAAAAAAACAGAGCTTTTATTTTAAGGCAAAATTAGGTGCACGAGGAATCATCGGAAAATCAAAAGGATATTATTTCCTAAAAAATAGTAAAGAATTTGTGTTAATATTTATCCATGAATTGGCAAACAAATAGGAAATCAGTTGAAAATTTTGCCTGACGCCAGGTATTGTATTTATTGAATAAAATAAAATATTTTGTATTTGGGCACCAAAATATGAGGCAATACTTTTAAGCTTGGCATTTATAGTCGCATTAAAAACGATTTTGAGTGACACTTGCAAGCGGACTAGGTCTAAACAAGGACCAATATCCATCTAAAGCAATAGGGTCATTGGACTAAGTATACGTTAATTAGTGTACCAAACTTAATCGCAATATAATGTTTTATTATTTTTGCGATAAGTGGCGTGTGGAAAATCACAAGAGCCAATTTTTGGTGACCAGTTCTGAACAAAATTAATAGTCACATGGTCCCATGGACCTATATGAGTCACTTTTTATTAAAAAGTATATTTCTTTTTGCGTTCTTTAATTAAAACCGGTTACAAAGTTCTTTATAAAAACAAAACTGCACAGAGAAATCAGATTCATTATGACAACCAAATTGTTTGCCAACTGTATTACTCGATATATTTGTTTGGGGCAACATACATTCGCTTATAATTTAAATGGAAATTCGGTTATCACTATAAAACAGTTTTCTATTTGTGCATCAAAATGGCGGGCATGTCATAACATGGACATTATTCCATTACTATTATTATTGTAATTGCTTTTAACCAATTATATCGATTTAAATATACCCGTGTAAAAAAGATTAGATCTGATCGAATATGCTTAGATCTAATTGGATATGTTTGAAGCTATCCTGCGGGAAAAAAGGGGTCAGTTGGGAATTGGGACCTGTCCGGGATAGGTGAAAACTGAACCAGTTCCGAAAAAACATATCACGAGATAGGTGAAAAGAGCACCGGTTCCTAAAGTACCTATCACGTGACCGGTTTAAAAGTCACGACTTGTCCTTTTAGACCAGTCCTGTGACATGTCACAGAAGGCAATTGACCCCGTCCTAAGACAAGCCCTTGTTAAAGTGATCGGTCCCGTGGCCGGTCTCTATCACAATGAACCAGTCATGTGACGTGTCCTGGAATAGGTCCTTTTTCCGCAGGGTAATTACATCTGGTAGCAGATCTAATTATATCTAAAGAGATTTAAAAAGTTTGGTGATTTTTTTTGGCCAAATTTGAGCAGATCTTTTTATATGATACCAGTGTTTCCAATTCGGTTAACCAATTATACTGATCCCTCGATTTATAGGCTCTATTTCGGTTAATGTCGAAACAAATAATTTAAATCTCAAATAATCTCAACAAATCTCAAATAATGGGTTAATATATGTCGATTTATCGGATTAATTTTTAATATAGATTTTTTTCGTTATACATATATCCTTCAAACTTCCTTATTTTGTAACTAAAATTAAAAACATGTCAAGAAAATCCTAGAAGAAACATTAACTAAAATACAATCGAATTCTTTTAAAATCCAGTTAAAGAGATCCTTAATATTTAATTTTTGTTTCAATTCCTTTAAAAGTTTTAATTAATATAAATTATATTTGTATTTCCTTCACAATCGATGTCAGAGATAACAGACAATTGACATTTTAAGTACATAGGAGTTCTAACATCTTCCAAAACATCATTTTTTACAAACGGTCATTGCTCCAGATCATAATAAACTAAAAACTGTTTTTAAAAGAAAAGCAAAAGATCTCATCAGAAGCCGAAATTTTAGAAAAGTGAAATCCATCAGAACAGGCACAATGTAAAAAATAAAAGAAACTGCTTTCAACATTATTTTAGTTTCATTTCAAATTATATAAAAACTAAACTAATAACATGAAATTTTTTAACTTATTTGACTTAAGTAAATTTATCAAGAAATTTTGAATAAGTTTAAGAGCTCAAGTAGAAACAAGATGTTTTGTCAAAAATATTTAAGAATTCGCTTATTTAAATCATTAATTGCGAAAACACATAAAAAATCGTTACAATTTACTAGATGAAGAGGTTTCCAGCAAAAACAAGGGGTTTAACTACTTACTAGCCTATTTACTCGCTTAATTACTTTTGTTCGTGATGTCCCAAAAGTAATGAGTGGTCATCACCTTCTCACTTACAAAAAACACAATGTAATGGGTGGTCATTATCCTCTCGCTTACGAACAGCCAAAAAATAATGAGTACCCATTACTTCTTGAACAAAAGTAATTAAGCGAGTAAATAGCCTGGTAAGTAGTTGATACCATGTTTTTGCTGGGTTCCTTCTCAGGAATATGAGTGTTCAAAAGATTTATTGACTACAAAAAACTTGGAAAATTTTCTTAACTCGACTTTTTGAAAGCAGATCTTGCTTATTTAAAAAAAAGATCTTTAAAAACCTTAAGATTGTTGAAAAGTCATGATTCTTTAAAAAGTCTTAGGATGCTTTTAATTACTTGATATTCCTATAAATGACTTTACTTGGTATTTTACAAAAAAGCAGCCCTTTGTGTTCTTATTTATAAAAAGAAATACATATATTTTACATTAAACGATTAATCGATTAATTACGAATTTTCCGATTAATTGACCCGAATAACATATTCATCAATTTTTGGCATTTTTCGAATAATACTCTAATCGGTTAACCGGCGGGATCGAATAATTGGAAACACTAACCAGATTTTAACCATTTGAGACTCTTTCAAAGACATCAAAATAAAAATGTAAACAAAAATAAATATATCTTTTAATTTCTTATTGATTCTGATTACCCGACTACATTAATTTTTTTTTTAAATTACCTAATATTGTGCCGTATAAAACCACATCCAGTTATATATTGGTGTTTATAAAATTTGATGTAAATGATAAGTTATTGATAAATGATAAGTTATTGTATTCATTGGTTCATTATTAAAAATATTTTAAATATGGTATGAGATATAATTATATATTGTTCAATACATAGTCCAATGTAAGATATATTTTTGACATAGCATAAGATTTAATTAGATAATTATATGTGGTTCCAACAACGAGAGATTTTTTTGTGTTTCTTGAATTACTTTTATTTGCTAAGAGTTCTTACAAAGCTTTCAAATTTTAACCCATTTTGGAACAACAAGACCTAGAAACTTTTGATAGGATATAAGATATAATTAGTTTATAATAATCTCGATATGACTTTTGTTTCCGAAAGTCTCGTAAGTGATAAAAATTTTGTATATTTTATTATTTTAAGTATAATAATTATATCTGCACATTCATCATAGTTGATAATATATAATTGTATATAAAATCATATATATATAGTTATATAAAATTATTTGAAATCAGATAAGTACAGAACTAATTTACTGTCATTAATTCAGCCATGATTTTTCCCAAAATTGGCGAATATATAACTATAAATAAGTCCCAATTATACGAAAAATTTAGTGCAATAAAGTCAGCCCTTATGGTATGTAGCTGAGTGTTTAAGAGTTGTACTCTGGCGAAGGCATTGTTTGTTTTAGAATTTTAATATATTTCTTTTTACTTTAAGTTTTTAAAAAACGTTTTTTATAAACTAGTTTCCGAATATATTGATGGTTCTAATTCGATCGGACATTTTTCGGATAAATTTAGATCCTTTTAAATCAATTAATATATTACATAGATATTAAAAAAAATCAAATTGGATATGATCAAATATTGCAATAGAACTTTTTTTTACTCGGGTAGATACAACACACAAACAAATTGGATGTGATTATACAAGGTGCGCCAGATATGCCTAGATTTCATCACATATAATTAGACATCATTTGTTCCCTATTTTGAGATCTAATTAGATCTGAGGGTCAATTCTCGTTCTGTGAAACGGTGAAATGAAAAGTTTTTTCACGTTTCCATAGTTCTTTTGATTCGCGTTCTGTGAAAAAATGTAAAGAAATATCAAAACGTTTTCATATGAAAAAAAAAGTGGAACGAAACAAGATTTTTTCACGATTGCACAGCACTGGCGATTCTTGTTTTGTGTAACAGTGCAAACAACTGTCAAAATATTTTCATATGAAAAAATTGTTTACACAGATTATTTATAAGTGAAATAAACATGGAGAAGATTGTAAGAGGAAAGCGTGCCAGCGAAAGCCAAAAGGAGTATTTAACTAATTATTAAGAAAAGCATGTGGACATTGCAAACTATAAGTAAGTAGCTTAATAACCATAATCACACTTTTATTAATCCCATATTTACAGATTTGTAACTGCAGATGGTGCCAAATTTAGAGACGAAAAGTGTAAAGAATTAGCGGCGAGCCTTAACAGTTTTAGTGGGACCCAAAAGGACAGTGAAAAATGGCAAACGTATGGCATATTTATTTATAGTTTATTTATATTCTTTATGAAATTTTTTTTCTTTAAGTAATATTAGACTTCATACGCGCACCAAATATAGTTCACTTAAAGTAAGCCGATATAAATCCATGAAGTGCTTGTCGGTTGTCATCTCGAATGGATTGTGGTCAGCACGAAGTATGCGTCTCAGCACTCTCAAAAAATTTCTATAAATTACTAAATTATTTACTGCAATGAAATGCTTGTAACATCATTGTCTTACCTTTGTTCATCCGGAATTCTTTGAGTAATATCCAATAATACAATTAATCCAGATATTTTTATATAATTATTTAAAATAAATTTTTACGAACTTAATTCACTTTTGTATATGTTTTTCTCTGTTTTGACATTTGCTTTAAATTTTGAATAACACAGTTACAAAATTTTCATGGGTACAGTGCGAATGAAACATTTTTTTCATAATACATACGAGAATCGCAATTTATGTATTTGTGAAAAGTTCGAGTGAAAAGTGCTTATGAAAGCGAAAATGAAAAGTTTTTTTCACTTCACATTATCACAGAACGAGAATTGACCCTCTGGTACAATTGGATCTAATGAGTTCTGTTCAGATCTGATAATTTTTATATGGATATCTATCTCTCTATATTAAAAATAATACGAAATATTCAGGATTGAAATTCGAAAAACGTTCGATTTGAAATGAGACAAAATTATCATATAAAGACCATCTGACAATTAGAACACAAAATAATTACTACAATTTAATGGAAAATCACTGATGATGCCTGTCCAAAAACAAAGGGGCAGACACTAGCTAGTTTTATTGTAAATTAATAATGTTTACAATATTTGGAGGAAAACGTTTATTCTTCTTCTAAACCTCAAAACCCTTACTTGAAATCGATGTGTTATTTTTCTATGTAACTAAAGAGACAAATAATCTATGAATCGGAATGGAAACATGAGCCTAATTCTCGCAATCGTGGGGGATCGAAATTCTTATCGAACGGTTTTTTTGTTACTTAAGGGATATTCTTCTTTGATATCGAAAGAGCTCTATTGAAGTTTCTAATGATACATAGTATTCGATATCAAAAGATTATTTGACCGCAGTCTTGGAATTTTTTGACTCAATAGCAAATGAGCTTGCGAAATGACATTTTATAATATTATTAATATGAATAAAATTAGAAAAATTTTACTTTGAAACTGTGAAACAAGTGGAGTTTCTGCAGAGTAATTTTTTCCAGCTGCTATTTGACAATCTCACATAAATTCGTTTTTTTTTTAAATGGTGAAAAGTCCAAGTTTGATCCTTAATAAATTGAGGACATGTCATACATCAAAGCTTGAATTTTTCTTAGGGTTCTAGAAACGATTTCGATTAAAATCGCCAAAAACAATAAGGGACAATAACCATAAGAGTCAACATTTCTATATTAAAATTTCAAACGTCTGAAAGCTCCTACCGAATATGTAGTATTTCCTAGCTTTTCAATTAATTTATTCCCGCACCCTGAGTGTATCTTTATCTAATTTGCACAAGAGAAACTAACTTAAAGGCAGACCCATAAGAAAAGTATGAGTATGAGAACAACAAACCAACATTTACCAAACAAACAACTAACCAACCAACCGAGTCACCAGTCAACAACAGCAAGTAGACGACAAAAAGAACACTTGTTTCTGGAGACTGACCCAAAGATTGCTAGCATGAAGAATTGATCGTTTAGTTTTAAGTAAAGTTCGATTTGAACAAGTTGTTGACGTTAAAATAGCCGCACACTGCTTGGTTAAAAGTTGGTTTAAACAAAAAAAAAAAGTCAACATTTATTCTTTATTTTAAGTATTTTTGTGATTTTTGTTAAATTTTATATGTGTGTTGTTAAAAGCCTGAAGTAGTTTCAAGTCGAATTGTAGTGAATTTTTTTCACATCAAAGTATCATCTCTCTGTTCTGTTTTTTTTCGCTTTGTGTTTTTTTTTTTTGGGCCTGTTGTTTGTTGTTAATTGGGTAATAAAATAGTTAATGAGGTGTTTTGTTGTGTTTTGCATATTATTGCTGCCTACTGACGACAGATTTGTCTTTATAAACAACAACAACAACAATAATAGTGTAATTTTAAATAAAAACCAATTTAAATTAAAACAAAAAAAAAGAAACAACTTGAACAACAATAAAGGAAATTTACAAGTGTTAAATAGTAAATTAAAAGACCAGACATAAAAAACTAAATTAAAAAAAAATATATACAATAAAACGATACTGTTCCATACGCGATGCGATGCGATATGCGATAAAGTGAACCATCAATTTAAATTATATCAATGCTGTTATGGATGTTATGGTGGTGGTGGTAGAGTTTAGTTTTAAAAGTGCATTTTTCATTTCGTTTTAATTGATCAAGAACAAGAAGAGCAACGGAAATCGGATTACAATAAGGAAAAAAAATATATATTTATAAAATACCATCAAATCAATTTAACACCAACTAACCCAACCAGCCGGCCAGCCAGCACGCATTTAGTTTAAACAAGTAGCAAAAATTATTTAAATTTATTGATGCAAGATGTCTGTCCATCTGGCTGGCTGTATTTTAAAACTACATTGGTTTGTACGGCGAGTGTTTGATAAATATTGAGCCCAAGAAGGAAGTGGAAAAATGCCTGTTTCGGGTCTAAAATTATTTAAACTTAAATTAAACTTTTTCCTTAAAAATTTGGATTTGTAATAGAGCTGATAGTATACTGTTTATTTTAACCAGTGTTTAAATAATATTGGGTGTATAACCTAAAAATACGGGACTTTTGACATATTTTGGGCTTTTATTGTAAAACATTGGTACAATATAAATTTATTTATTGGTTATCGTTAGCTATGAACTTTTCCCATCTTTATGGGAACATACGGCGGTTGAAGCAAAACTTGCCAACCACTTTTTGTTTTAACCGGTCTTACAACTTGTGGCCGAGCGTTGTCATGATAGAATATTACGGTTTCATATCTGGTCGCATATTCCGGGAGGTTGTCGGCCAATGCTTGGGGCAAACGACTCTATTGTGTTCGGTACAGGTGCCCTATGATTGTCTGGCAGCTCATAATAAATAGAACCCTTTTGGTCCCACCAAATACAGAACATTACCTTGGCACCATGGATATTCGGTTTTGGCATTTATTTGGCTGGTTCGCCGGGCTTCACACATGATTTCTTGCGATTCGGGTTGTCGTAGTAGGTCCATATTTAATCGCCAGTAGTGAATCGATGCGAAAATTTCTACTTTATATGGGGTTCAAGCAGCATTTCGGACATGCAAAATCGTCTTTCAACGTCTCACGACTTCAACTCGTTTGGTACACAATTTTCTTGCTTTTGGATGAATCCAGCTGCTTGCAAACTTTCTAAAATTTCTGCTTAAGTGAATCCCAATAATTTTGCAAGTTCTTGAAGTTGACAACAATCTTCATCGAGTAATGCCTCTAATTTATTATCTTTGAACTTTTTTGCCTTACCTGGGCGGTCTTTGCCTTCTGTGTCAAAATAATAACTTCTTAACTGCACAAACTATCTCTCGCAGGTTGAAATCAATGGAACATATTCAGGATAAGCTTCGGTGAGCAATCAATGTGCTTCAGCTGCACTTATTTTTTTCAATTATAGAAAAACTTTAAAGCAAAACTTCCCTCAAATAATGCATTGTTGGCATAAATTCGACATTTTCGAAGCAAAAAAAAACTTTGTTGTTTACACTATTTCGTTTAATAAATAAGTGACAATGTTTACCCTCCAAAATATTATATAAGTTTTTAAAGACACAAACCACGTTTAAGTTGTACACCCAATATTATGTTACTTTTTTTTGGAGTTATCAGGCCCTACGTTGGGCGCTATTTTATAACGTCTAAAGCTTCTTATGTGAAAGTTAATGACAAACTAGAAGGTAAAGAGAGTGCAAAAACAAAATAAGGCGAATTCGTTGGGAGGGTTCTCTACCAGATTTTAATTAAATATAGAAATGCGTTTTGAGGGGACAAGAGCAAAAAATATTCCATCTGATATTTAGGTGGGTTAAAATTATTTTCAAAATTATTCATTACTTTTTTGTTTAATAGTTTTTGTCCCTTTGCATCGGTCTTCAAAATACCGTTCATTTGATACCCAATTTGTATAAACATAATTTCCTTGGAGCTAACAATGAAAAACGTGAAAAATTGGGTAATTTTTTGCCAGAGAATTGCGGTCATATTTCTTAAAATGTTTTCAAATTCTAATTCACTGACTACTTTGCAATAAAATCTTTTGTAGGTGGCCGGATTTTTGCTAGACTTCAAGGTTTTTTCCTGTTGGGTATGAACAATACCGACTTCACTGAAAAAAATTTTTTGTGTAGTCTGCCATCAGCCAGGCTTAATCATTATTTAAAAACGTTGGAAAAAGAATACATTTTAAAAAATAGTACAGAACTAAGAAACAAATATTTTTTCATTCTTTTTTAAAAAATGTGTTTTTCCAAAATTTTTACTTTTGAATTTAAAAAAAAACTTGAAGAAAATTTAAGGCAAAAAATGTGAAAAAAAAGCTCAAAACTGTTAAAAAGATTCTTTAAAGCTAAAAACTGAAAGAAAAAAAATCAAAAAAAGGAAAAAATAGGCAAATTTGTCATCTCTAATTTATATTAGTACATACGTCCCAATAATATTATATAACTAAAGGGTATGTATTTTAGAGAGATTTCGCTTCTCATGATTCTTTCGACATATTATAAAATAAGCAAATCTATTCATAAAAACGCGACTAAAAATAAAAAGATCGAGTTGAGTACCTTAAATAATCATAGAAGGAGTCAAAAATAATTAGGAAAAAATTTTACTAGAAAGAAAACAATGATAGAATAATCATTATAACGTTTTACTGGAACCGTTTTAAAAAAATATTATTTTTGATAATAATAAAATATAATATAGAAATACTTCGAAAACTAGATGGATTTTTTAATGTTTTGCAAAATTTTCTTTAATTTTTTTTCCATGATTTTGAATAATGTCCTTTTCTTAACCACACTCAAGAATTATCAAACAACCCACATAGGTATATTTTTCTTACATATAGATTTTATTTGTTAAAATTTATATCATATATTCAGGGTCGGGGGGATACAACTCGTTTTTTAAGATGATGATCATTATCTTGATCATCCAAAATTATAAAAACAAAAGTAGTTTGGCAAACATTTTTAAAAATTTTATTTTATTTTTGGACGAAACGTTAAAAGCAACTAGCGAGACTTTAAGACGTCACTGTAACTGTTAACAGACAGACGAGCGACAAGATAATAAGTCAAATCAATTGACAATCAGTTAAACGATCATCAATCGTTCATTCTCAAACGATCAATATAAAGTTGCAATTTTTATGTATACAACAGCAGCAATAAACCTTGATAACATTTTATTTTTGTTATTTTATGCGATCGTAACCGGCCGGCAAACGAAGTACAATTACATAAAGATAGGAGAGACCGACAGACGGACGGACAGACAGATAGACAATTACACACACAAATCAGCATGTGATCGTCGGAGAGTGTGAATAATAGACGGATGGGTGGTGTTGGTGTATAGTTTATATAGTTTTTTTTATGTTTCCTTTTGGTTCTTCACCTGTCTGTTGGACAACAAAAACTACAAAGTGCATTTAACAATGGATGGCTACTTGTGGTGTTGTGAGACACCAACAATATGAAACAACAACAGCAATAATGAGCGTATTAGTGTGATAACAACAAATTAATGCAAACAACAAGTAAAAGTGCATTGAATAGTAAGTTGTATGACTTACAAGGAAACTACACAGTGGTTTAACCCTCAGATCTTAATTAGCAGAGAAGGGCTTTGGTAAAAGTTGGTTAAATTTCGAGAACCCACGAATATCAGAAAAGGACAAAATATGAAATAATATAAAAAATTATATATGTGAATTTGATGTGCATCTTAAACATCGGAATCACTTGAAACCCGGTATCGACCCTGAACCATTTAGAATAGTTCGTTCTTCGTCTCTGAGATACTGCTGATCGTATAATAAGTTAGAACTAAAGTGTTATTATTTCTACCTTAGATCTTCCTAGCTCTAGACAAGTAAACATATGGTTGGATTTGATTAACATCCCTTTGGGAAAAAAGTGGATGGTTTCGAATTGGGACCTGTCTTGTGATAGGTGAAAACTGGACCGGTTCCAAAAAATATATATCAAAAGATAGGTGAAAAGAGGACCGGTTTCTAAAGTACCTACCACGTGACCACGTGTTCTTTGGTGATAGTTGTGTGACATGTTATTTTAGACCAGTCCTGTGACATGTCACAGAGGGTCCTTTTCATATAAAAAACGGTCTAGTGAACCGACCCTGTCACAATGAATCGGTCACGTGACGTGTCCTGGGATATGTCCTTTTCCCGCAGGGATCTAAAGAAACGAACCATTGAGAAAAGTGTGTTCTCTTTCAGATTGACCATCACGGCTTGAGTTGGCTAAATATGTTCACTATTCTAATTTAGATAGAAACAAATCTAAAATCAACAACATCCACACATTTTGTCTTTGTCCGTCTGCTGTACGCACAATACCCAAACATTTCCGCAAACCTTAACCATTCCGAACTTGATGTGCTAACTGGCCATCAGAGACACATATTGGCACCACTATCGAGTAAAGATAAATAAAATGAATCCTAAACCCTAAGTTAATATACGGCCTATTATCCAATTCCCTTCTAATAATGGAAACAATCACACATTATTTCAAATACAGAAATCTTCGATAATATTCCCAAATACGTTTAGCAGTCCTAACCTTTCTGCACGGTTGATTGAAAATTCGGTCACGAGCCTTCACGTACTCGGCTAAACATCAACGGATTAACGTCCGTCGTCTTGTTCTGTTTGTCCAATTTCAAGCTACACTTTGGGCATGTGGGTTTAAATACGTCCTTTAAAACAACATAGTTAAGAGAGAATGATCTTAATTACACAGATAAAACTGATTCGTGTTGAGGTTATTCAGATCTTGAACCTGGACCAGTCAATTTCTGATTTTCCAGACCAAACACAAGTTATTACTTCGTGGGTGGAGATCCCTAAAATCAAGCCATCGGAGATCCCTAAAATCAAGCCAAGAACGGAATTTGAATATTAAAAGATTTAAAAGTGGAGCCAAGATTACTACGGTTTTGATTTTTTGCTTTTTCCTTATTTTATTTACAAAGAAATTTATACAAATTGGATATCAAATGAAAAGTTTTTTTAAGATCTATCCAATATAGATCAAAATACTAAGAAGTTTCGAATAAATTTATTTTGTTTGCTAAAATAAAAGTCATTCGATTAGCTGTGTGGATTTAGCTATTTACACAATCATTTAATTTTACTGTTAATTAACTAATTTATTTACAGTTTAATTAAGCGTTAAAATCTCTTAATCCCCTTCACTTTATGATCGTGACAAAGTTATTGCTCATTTAAAAACAACAACGAAAAAAAGTGTCAAAAATCATTTCGTTTTCAAAAGACCTGTCTGTGACTGTGACTCTGACTGTTTGTTAAACATCATGCACAAGTATCGAATGTTAACAAAAAAGTAACTTCTTCTTTACCCCTGCGTGTAGGGTGTGTGTTTATGGATGGTTAATAATAATGCAATATAAAAAGGGAGATGTGTTAATTTCAACACATACAAACTACTCAAAAGAAACAAAAAAAAACCTACTAAAGACTCTAAAGACGACGACAGCAATAATAAGAACAAAACATACATTGTAGTACATCACAACAATAGCGGTGGAAAAATTAAAACACAAAAACTAAATAATCTAAAATATATAATCGGAAATTTTAAAGAATTCATTCTTTGATGATTTAGATCCTTAACAATGTTAAATTTGTTATAATCCTCAACTTTAAAGACAACGAATATCAAGTACAAGATAAACATTCGATAAGGCTGACATCTAAAAATCATTGGCAAGGTTGAGTAAGAATAATATTTAAAAAGGATTTTATAAATTAATCATTTATATTTGATTTTCTTTTCCAATCATGTAATGTGCTGAATTTAATCAAAATGTTTCATGATATTACGCAAATCCCATGAACAACATCTTTGTTTAACTTTTAAAACACCCAATCCTTTCTTTACCAAAGTTGATGAAATAGCTTTACTCAACCAGCTCCGACTTATACGACTTGTCATTTTATTACGCTACAAGGAGGTAAACCCTTTGGATTTACATTATTGTCGGGCCACTTTGTTGCTGTCGGCCTACTACGCTAAAAGATTTGTCAAGTCTATGTTGCAGAGTCAACCACAATCTTAAAATATTCCAATCAACTATTACTTATAATTAAGTAGCAACAACTCTTCGGAATTTCTGGATGCTGGTTTTCTACGCAAAAATATTTACCTGATCTAGGAACCAGATCTAATTATTTAACTATGTGTTAGAGGAGGCAAAATTAAAAATATTGGTCCAAGCTGATATTTAGGGGCCAAATCTAATTATTTGACTATGTGATAGAGGAGGAAAAATTCAAAATATTGGTCAAAGCTTAGTTTAAAAATTGTCCTAAACCTTTTTCTTCGAAAACATTTTAATATTTTTAATATCTCTTCAATATACCTCTCATTTGATACACAATTTGTAGAATATATATTCCTTTAGAAAAATATTAAATAAAACTGTATAACTTTGACTCCTCGTTGTAACCACTTAAAAGGCACACGTGCTAATTTCTCTTCTTTTATCAGGTGTTCTTATTTCATCCAAACTGGAGTTGAGCACATAAATCCCTTGGAAGTCAAGCACAATCCGACAATGTTATAATTAACTAACACATTCTATTGATTTACATTATGCACAGAGACGTAACAGGAAACTGTAGATCTGGTGAACTTGCAAGACTAGGAACCACCTTAATGATGTCGATATTCACCCTGAAGGTGTCGATATTCCCGGCGAATTATCTTAGGTGGCTAATTGGGAGACTTGTGTCGTAATAAGGCACGCTCTAGATTTGAGTGATCCCAGATATGGCGGTCATAAAGTGCCACATTCGCATTTGGAGGCACAACCAAAGATTGGACGTATCTCTCGCACGGCCTCTGTAGAAGCGAGAATTAAAAGACCAACGAGCACTTTATCTGCCTGTGTCCGGTGCTGGCGTAGGATGCTCTCGGCATAATTTCATGATCTCAGTGATGTTTCGAATGTTGACATTGCGCATCTTTTTAGCTTTGTAAATGGTGGTACTAATCGGTGGAGATTCGTCCGTCCCGTGGCATCACAAGGTCTAAGTGTGCTAGTGCACACATCGCCGGCCGCTACTCCAACCTAACCTATGTCATGTTGGTGGCCCCTTTGTATCTGCCAGTGTACAATGATAAACTATCTGAACGATCCAGTGACCAGATCTGACATAACGACTATCCGATAAGATATTCAATTTAACAATAAATTGAATAGCGACAATGCTTTGAAGTTACCTTAGGTTGGGCGTCACTTTGTGGCTCTCTGTCTTATAAGATTCAAGATCTGATTAGCATACCTATCCCTACCTGTGACAAGTTGTCACTATCATAAGACTTTTTTTGAGACGCAGAGTCACAACATTCCATACAAAGCAAGAATAAAATTCAAATTATATTTGTCAATGTTGTAATGATGTCTGTACAAGGTTTTAAATTTTTGAAATTTTTAAACAAATTTGGAATAAATAAAAATATCTGTGACTTTTGCAACAGCAAACACGTGGAGAATACAGCTACAGACTTTTTCGTAGGAATATACACTTTAATGTCCACCTACAAATCTCTGCTTAAACATCTGGTTAAATGTTTAAATCTGTCTTAAATACAATCCAAGAATGTTCCTTCGGATTTACCTCATGCTAAACCTTATTAATGTCGGTCTACTACGCTTAGAATTCTGACAGCATTCCAACACGGATTACATTCTATTTCAGATTCAAATTATCACAATTAAATGTTGGCACCAATTTCCAACTGATCTACATATATATATAAATTAAGCGACAATTTCTATTACAGTGTAAGTCTTATTAAAGCCAAAGACCAAATCGGATCAGACTGCCTGCGAAGAATCACTTGGAATATAAAAACTAAAGTGGGAGCACAACAAACCCACTTTCGGATTCAAGTGTTATTTTGGACATAATTCGGTTGTGAAGAATATCTTTAAATCCGATTCCTTTTCTTCAGTCTAACCTAAAGTGGAACCAAATTCCAGAGATCCAATGATTCATTGGTTAAAGAATCCAAAAACACATAAATGCTTTATTGGAAAAAGCAAACAAAAAAAAATCAAATGAACTCATTCAAAACTCTGACTGAACACTGAACAGATAAAAGTGAGTAGCAACAGCAGCATTAACAAGTATCCCCATCTTTTAAAATGGTTTAATAAAAAATATGGGCTGATGATGATGACCACTGGTCTTCTTACCTGTGTATTGACTTGACCACTTGAACACGTTTTAAATGTTTTAATACAGCAAAACACGAAGACAACAACAAAACAAAAAACACCCGTTTTACTAAACACAGCAGCACCAGCAGACAGAATAGCAAACACAACACCATCGAGCAGAAGAAACAAAACAACAACACAAAACGTTTCCTGCAGTTGATCATGTTATAGCAGTGGCCTCTTGACGGTGGTTGTTGTTGTTGTTGCTGTGATCGAATGTTGCTGTCGTTTAAGGCCGTGTTTTGCTTATTTGGTGTTGGATGTGCCTTTTTTCTCTTATTTATATTTTATAAATCGTCCATCGTATTGTCTGTGTTACTACGGTTGAATGCTACTGCTGCTGCTGCTGCTAATAGTTGTGGTAAGCTTTTGTTGCTGCTGCCTTGCTGGCTAAACTTTGTCTGCCCGATGTCTTCATGTTGCATTCAACTTTTTTTTGGTTTATTAACATCAACCCAACTACGATGATAATCATGATTATGATGCCACTACCATTTGATCATGGGCATATTAAGTTCACATGAAAAACTTGTTACATTCTTTCGACACACACACACACAACATTTATCCTGATATGGGAATAGATGAGAGAGATAAGTTGAAAAGTGTCATGAGTTTAAATAAGAAACAGTTATACATAATATGGAATTTCAAGTGTTACTAAATACCTTGTTAGATTATTGTCTTATCTTGAATTACGAGTATGTATCTTGTTTTTAGAAATGTTTAAATGTGGAATCTTGATTTGTAATTTAAAATCCTTAGTGGTTATTGTGTTTTGTATTTCCTAAATGATTAGAAATGTTTAGTTGATTAATTGTAAGCCAAAAATAGTAAAAGTTTTTTATTGTGTAAGATTCTAACGATATACTCAGGGAAAAAATTTCATTACATTGATGAAACTTTCTCATAAATTGTTTCTCATCAATTTTTCATCATATTTATGAGGTTTCTTAACTACCCTGCGGGAAAACGACCTATCCTAGGACACGTCACGTGACCGGTTCATTGTGCTAGGGACCGACCACTTAAAAATGGGCTTGTCCCAGGTGGGGGTCGATTGCCCTCTGTGACATATCACATGGCTGGTCTAAAAGGACGTGTCGTGACTTTAAAACCAGTCACGTGATAGGTACTTTAGGAACCGGTGCTCTTTTCACCTATCTCGTGATATGTTTTTTTCGGAGCCGGTACAGTTTTTACCTATTCCGGGACAGGTCCCAATTCCCAACAGACCCCTTTTCCCGCAGCGTATTTCCTAAAAGTTTTTGAGAAATCATTCATAAATCTTAATCATTTCTTAAAAAATATATGAAAAAAGCTCTTACAAATTATTTATTTCGGTTGAAAAACACTGCTGTTTGTAATTCTCAGTAAGTTTGAATTTTTATTTGCTTAAATAGTTAAAAATAAATAAAATAAAATTTAAAAAACTTAATGAAATCGATGAAACTTTTTCATAAATAGTATAAAACATTTTTATTAATATTGATGAAACTTCTTCGTACATTTGAAGAAATTTCTTCACAAATATGAAAAATCTTCTTCATAAATATAAACAAGTGTTTAATATTTTATATTTTAAAATTTTTTATCATATTTAAGAAACGTGTAGTAACTGTTAATAAACATGTCATCAATTTGCAATTTTATGAAGTGTTAGATTGGACGAAAATCTCTTAAATACGCTGAAACTGTAAAGATAAACCTAATTATTTACTTATTTCGTTTGGGATATATGGGTAGAAGCAAAAATTACGTTAATTGAACAAAAAAAAAGCTACCCTGTGTTTTATGGAATAACTTAAACTGTGAATTGCCTACTTCCAGAACCGATATATTCAGATCGGTAATTGATATAACGGCGCAATTAAAAGAATAAAAGTGAGGCTACAACCAAAAATAAAAAATTCTGAATTGTAATTCCAGGTTTACCACATATTGATTTAAAAACCTAAATGTAAAAAATTTTTAAAAAAAGGATAAAAAAGAACGAAATTCGAGGGCGGATCAATAAGTCCGTGACGTTTTGAATGAAAGTTTTTTTTTGAAAAAAAAATCTCCTTTTACTTCAACATAATCTTCTTTTACACTTAGTCCATCGTTTCTCCAATTTATCCCTTCCATAAAATAGGATTTTACGAGGTCCATAAAATAGGCATTTGTTTGATCAATAATTTCATCGTTGGAGCTAAATCCGAGCCATTTCTTTAGGTTTGAATATAGTCACTGGGGGCTAAATCTGGAGAATATTGCGGATGAGGTACCAATTCGCACCCCAATTGCACCCATCTTGCAGACAGCTTTCTTAAATCCAACTGATCATTTAGTATATATCAAGCTTTTCCTTGGTTTGATTGACGGTTTTTTTCGCAATAAATAATGTTTAATGCACACGAGGTTGTATACTTTGAACAGCTGTTAAACGCAAAGTAAATGGTGGAACTTGCTTAAAATTTTATAGTAGTCTATTAACAGGTGGTACTTGATGGGAGCAGTGTTGCATTTCATATAACTACGAGGGAATTTCGAAATATCACGGACTTATTGATCCGCCCTCGTATAATTCCAGGGTTACCAAAAACATCAATGTCAAAATTATTCGCATTGCATTAGTTTTTAACGGCATCTCACAAGAAAAAGTCTAATGGGGGCAAATCACTCCGAAACAGTAAATTGTTTGATGTGTGACGTGGTGTGCCATCCTGCTGAAAACAAAGATTATTCAAGTTCGTATCTTCATTTCAGCCCATAAAAAGGGCGTAATTATGGCCCTGTAGCGCTCACTTTTCCATCTTTCTTTGTGTAAAATTCTCATCATGCTGCTGAGTAAAATGCCGAGTTGTTGAGATCGATGGCGAGTCGATTTTCTTGGATTGAGTTGCACACTTTCGGCCACAGCAGCCACGTTCTCATCGGTACGCACCGTACGACGACGAAGACAATGAGTGTTGTCCAGCCAGCCTCAAGAACTTTTTGGACAAACATGCGTACGGTATGCGCAGTGGGTGCTTCATTTCGGCCAAAACTTCTTTTCAACAAACACACAGTTTGTGCAACAGAGCACTTAACTACTTTGGAAATAAGTTTGCGGTATTTCCCAAAGTTGTTCAAGCGTAAAGGACGTATGGTAGTGATTGATAGTCAATATTTCAAAAAGAAAAAATCCATAAGTATCAAAATAACGTATAATTTAAAAAAAATACCTGTAATTGGACCACCCTATATACGAGATTGCTTGAGTATCTTATTGGCAGATATCTTTGGAAGATTTCTTTGAAATGTTTACAGGGTAACGACAAACTTTTTTGAGTGTGCGTGTGTATATTGATACTTATAATCGATTTTATTTGCGACAACTTTATAGAAAAATTCTGAGAAAATGTATTAAAGCTGATTAAGATTTCTATAGAATTTTTGTTGTAAATATGTGTGATTTGTAAACAATTTACTATTTAAACTAAATACTTAATAAAAACTTGACAATTTGACGACGATAATGACTTTGTTTTTTTACTAAGTAGTAATGAA
Organism: Eustalomyia histrio; assembly: GCA_949748255.1. Taxonomy (NCBI): domain Eukaryota; kingdom Metazoa; phylum Arthropoda; class Insecta; order Diptera; family Anthomyiidae; genus Eustalomyia; species Eustalomyia histrio. The sequence goes on from OX456523.1 coordinate 7,320,795, forward strand.
ATCCTACTCTATTTTCTTTTGCAGAATAATGCTGAGAAGCAGCAATATTCATAATAGCGACAAAGAGGGAACCAAGAATGACCATCATCAGAATTACACGACGAAGACAAAGGGAAATGGGAGGAAAATATTAATGTTCCCATGGAAGTTTGTTTATATATTACTAATATTAATGCATTTTGCATTATGGATTGATGGTATAGAGGCTAGACAAAAACAACAACAACAACAACAGAGACATGATGAACAACAACTAAATGAAGCGGGTCCACTTCATCATCACCATAATAATAAGAATAATAGAGGAAGCAATGACAACAGTGGTGGTAGTAGTGGTAGTACTTCAACTTCTTATGAAATTTTTGTAGGACGCAATCATAAGAAAAATCACAACAATAATAAAAAGCATTATCATGAAAAATTACACAAATCAAGTGGTAATGGTGAAGGAGAAGGAGGAGGAGGCGAAAAAAGAGGTGCCAACTTAAGTGGTAGTCTAAAAATTGAAAGTGAAGCAGGAGAAGTAAATTCCGGTAACGCTGGTGGTGGTGGTGGTCGTCGAAAGGGTGATAATAAACATCGTAGAGCTCATCACAGAAAACATAATCGTTCCGATAATCCTGATGATAATATTTCATTGTGGATCAATGAAGAACAATTAAAAATGCTAACTGGTAATGTTGCCATAAATTAAACTCCAACATCTTAAGATCGATTCAAAAAAAAAAAACTAACAATTCCTTTTCAAAACTTTAAGCTTTATTCTTTCCTCAGGGTTCTTTACTGGGTCGGGTGTATGGCATACAAAATGGTCATGTTTTAAATGATATCCGCGACGGTCGAATTTATGAATATTTAGTTATACCACCAGAAGTTAATTATGTAAATTTCACTTGGAAATCAGGACATCGTAAATATTTTTATCATTTTGATTTATTGCAATCCATGGATGAAAGTATTTTAAAGGCTCCAACAGTATCGATTAAAACTAAAGGACGTGTACCCAAGGAGGAGAAAAGTAAGATTATTTAGCAATATTAATGATTTTTCAATATAGTATAACAGTACGATTTGGATTCTTTATTTGAATAGCTTTCAGTGTATTTCTACCTTGCAGTGGTAATAATTCCGGTACAGCCATGTTTAACATAGGTCTCACCATACACAATCGCAGCGGTAATTCGTTGCCTGGCACTCCGTTTCGTTTAAATTTCAAAAAGGAGTGTGCACATAGAGGTGTGTATGATAGCCTAGACGCTTCCAATCCTACACTAATAACATCTATGCAAGGTAGTGTATATTTATGTAATCTCTGTATGTATCAAAAACCAAAATTTTTAATTTTTTTGAATTATATTAAAAATGATTTCATTTTCGATGAAAGTTTTTTTTTGAAAAAAAGGTCCTCGAAAAGATGCTTAAGAAATTTTGATTGTATGTATTGTCATTAACCCATTAATGCTCACGGCGATGTGGAATAGATAAAAGTGGAGTTGTCTAAATTGGTTCCCGAATTATTCGATTAACCAGGTTTTAACAAAAATCAAAGCTAGTGATTTTTTTAGTAATTGAAAAAATAGCTTTCGTTCCCTCTTTATAAACCGAATTTGTAATACAACAAAAAAATAGTACTTTTTTTGGATCTTTTTAAAACTCTTTTTTATATATAAAAAAAAAATAACAACGTTAAGTTTTACCAGACTGCTTCTAAGGTTCTTTAACGCGTAAACTTTTTATGAATTGCTGTTTTTTTGCCAAAAATCCTGCACTTTTAAGTTATACTTCCAATAAATTTTCACGTGATATTCATTAACGTAAAAAATAATTTTTTATGTGGAGTATAATTAGTTTTTCATGTAAAACCCGAGCAATTTACTATGCTTAAGAGTGAAACCAATTCGAACATTTTTCTTCAGAAAAAATAAATCGAAATGCAAATTTTTTCTATATTATTTTTATACCTTCTACCATATATGTTGAGGGTATATATCAGTCTGTCATTTCGTTTGTAACATGTCGAAATATCGGTTTAATACCGCATAAAGTATATATATTCGTGATCCTTATGCAATTTTAGCCGATCTAGTGATGTCCGTCTGCTGAAATGGCGATCACAGCGCGAAGACGCAAGTGATGGGCTTCATTTTTAGCTAGATTAATGTACATCCTCCCAGACAGTTTGGTATTGAGAATGAGCAAAATCGGTCCAGCGGTTAAAAAGTTATGAGTGAAAATGTGAAGGTACCTCAAAATTTTCCATACAAATTGGTGTATTTTAGTACAATTTCGTAGTAGCTACTGGCAAGTTAAATATTTTCACTTGTTTTTATCCAGTCCCTTAAAATTGAATAATATTTTATATTCACCACAAAAAATTTTATTTTCCTCAAAAAATTTTTTCATCACTAAAATTTTTTTTCTCAAATTTTTTTTTCGAACGACAAAACATCCAAAAAAGTTCCTGTGGGAAAAGTGCCCCAGATTTGTCAATTGTTTTTTTAACACAATCGCGGAGATTTAATTTCCGCATAGTCTCTTTGTGGGAAAGAGGTTATATACATAATTAATACATAATTGGAGAAAAATTATTAGAATTAAGAAACAAATTTAATTATGTGAAGTTTTTTTAACAATTTAATTCTGAATTGGAATTGGACACGTCGGAAAATCCAGTCTTGACGATATATACCATACTATCCCAATATTTTGCTCCATTAGGCTAGTTGGTAGCGTGCTAGCTTATCAGTGCGGGGGTCGTGGGTTCGATTCCCATCAGAGGCTCTGGTCTGTTTTCGCTACAACGAGCCGGCATATGCGGTCTTGTCCGCGAATGTGTTAACAATTTAAAATAACTGCAATTGTCAATTCATTTAAATGCAACTGTAGTACACATCAGAGAACTGCATTTGCTGATTGCAAAACGTTCATACGCAATCAACACGAGAATAAATATGTGTTTGCGTTCAAACGCTGAATATACTCCAACACACATATTTGTTGATGATTTTAAATCAATCAAACGATGTGCAAATTGTTTTGTCACTGATTTATAATCATCGGTCGTTGTTAAACCATTGTTTTATTCTGTTCATTCGAGCCAACAATAATTATTTTGATGTAGAATAAATCAGAAAAAACAACAAACAACGTGTATGAGTGTAATCATAATTAAAACAAAATAGTTTCTTATCTATAAAAAGGGGGTGATTTTGTAAAAAACATATTTCATAAACATTATATGTATATTAGGGTGGGTCTAAAATACGTTTTTTTAGAAATTAGGAATACCAAAAATATTGTTCTTTGTGAATATTTTTTTTTTTTTAATTTTTTAGATGAAAAAAAATTTAGACAATATTTAAATTTTTCCGGATTAGGCAAGCCTGAGATATCGACCTAAATTTTTTTCCAAAAAAATATTTATATTTCACAAAGAAGAATATTTTTATGACTAATAAAAATTCTAAAAAAGCGGATTTAAGTCCCACCCTAATGTAAACAATATCATTTATAAAATGTGTTTCTATTTCGTTTTAATTATGAACACACTCATACGCGTTGTTTGCTGTTTTTTCTGATTTATTCAACGCTGACTTTTTGTTGAGTGATTACATTTGCATAAAACATAATCGACAGATGATTCACACTGATCCCAATTACGCGTTCAGTAACATGCTGCTGATTTTATTCTACAGTGAATTTTGTTGAATTATTAAATGTGAACAAGAACTTTTGTGTATGATTAAATCAAGAAAAAAGTTGATTTTGCAGTTCTCTGGTACACATCTGTTTGATGTAAATTGCAGTTATTTTAACTGTCATTTTCCGTTGATATTACCGCCCTAATTATTTAATTATTTGTGCTCAAAAACTTAAATATCATTACCGAAATAAATAAAATACTCTTCCCCAAATATACCGACAGTGAAATAATTAAAAATAGTGTTTATCGTTACCTACACCTATATCGTTTCGATGGCCATCCCTGAGATTTTGTAATCAATACGAATACATACAATCAATTTACTTCTTTAATAGCATAACAAAATTGGTTTAAAAAAAAAACGTAGATTTCAAAATTACATCATACAAAATTTAAAATTGATTTTAAGCAATTCTCCATAAAAATGCTTTAAGCTAAAATTGAAAGATAAGTACAGAAATTAAATTAACCTTTCTTTAATATGCTTATAGTTTCTAAAAAAAGCATGCAAGTTATTTTAAAATACTCTGTCTTGTCTGGTTCTTGTTGACACCTACACATACAAACTACATAATTATAAACAATTAAAGAATTCTTTAATTAAAGAAATTCTTAACTAAGCTTCTTATTTTTTTATTTGACAAAAACTTATCACTTAACTTATATGCATTTATGTGTTTCTCTATATAAAACTATATTTAAAATTTGCTTAAAACCACAGCCCACCCAAAAATTTAGTATTCAAAATACAAATTAAACCAACACATACTTACTTTCATTTCCTAATTACATCTCCTCCTTAATGCTTTTTTAAATGTATGTTTGTTAAATGCCAATTATTGCTTGAAAATATTTCAAATTAAATTAAATATTTTTATTTGCCCAAACTAAAGGTCCCGATCCTGAATGTCATTTGAAGTGTGGCGAACATGGTTATTGTAATCATCACAACATATGCCAATGTCATTCTGGTTATATTGGCCAGTATTGTGAAAAAGCTTTTTGTTTTCCACATTGTATGAATGGTGGCAATTGTACGGCTCCGTCGGTATGTACCTGTCCAGATGGTTATCAGGGTACACAATGTGAGGGTGGTAAGTAGTTGTATTATCGTTGTTAAATGTCATTGCTTAAATTTTAAAACTTAAATTATGAAAAAATTTACGAAAGTATATTTATAATTAACAGTTAAGAGTCTAATTTAAAGGCATTTAATGTTTTGTGTAATGAAAATCGTTTAAATCTTTTTCGATATCGCTATGGCTGTCTTACAGCCCAGTTTTATAACTTCTGTCATAGCTTTGTAAAAGGGTGCCTGTTCGGCACCACAATCTATGCCAGTATCATGATGTTCCTGTTCTTCATCACGAAATTTGGTAATAGTTTTTAAAAGTTCCTGAAATTAAAGAATAAAATTTGAATTAGTATTTAAAAACTTTAGCAGGGAGAAAATTAATTATAATTCATTCGACAAGGTTTTTGCAAAGGCTTCTTAAAAAACTTTTTTAAAGTATATTGACCTACTAAACATAAAGTTGAAGTCAAAAATATTTAAGCAAATTGCGTTTACGAAAAATGGGCTATTTTTTAATGGGAAAAGTATCTTGAAATTTGAGTTTTTTAATTTGTCTTTTAAATATTCATGCGTGTTAAAAAACTTGATCACATTAAAACAATATTTATACTAGACATTTCAATAAATAAGTAGAGGGATCGAACTTGCAAATATATTGAGTAGATCTTGAAATTTTTTCAACAAAATTTCCGTATTTTTGCATCGTACAACATTTAAAGGACCCCACACTTTTTATTGTTAAGATTTTAACGGCCAAACGTTGAGTTTTGTGTGCAAATCTTAATAATATTATAGATTGCAAAATATCAGAAACGACCAAACTTTGACCCCAGTATGAAACTAAAATATATTGAACTATGTTTTCACATATTGTGTCATACATTTTCCCTGGGTCAGGGGTCAAAAAAGAAAGTGTCAAATTTTTGAAACGAGATTTTATGGAACTACTTTGATTTCTGACGAAGTCGACTTTTCTTGAGTAGTGTAAAATTATCCATGAGGAAAGTTTATTAATTACAAGAGAGGTATTCCAAGCTAAAGCTCGATTTTATTAAAAAAAATATCGAATCGACTTGCCTCGGCTAATGAATGGTTTCTGGAATTTAAGGTGTCAGAAATTATTCCTTTTTCGAAATATTGCTTTTTATTACATTCTATTCAAACGAACCATATGCAAATATGTTATAGTTGGAAAAAGATTCCAAAGGGAGATTTTTGCCGGCATTTATCGTTAATCGTTAATTCTCCAAGTAATTCAAGCATACACGTATTGTTGTTTTTTTTAATAAACGTGATAATTTGGATTTAAACGAATTCTTCTCGAATGTGGCTTTTATTTTGAAACTTGTAAGTTCTTTAAATACTTCCATACAAAAAAGTACCAAAAATTTAACATTTTCGTCTCCTATTTAATCTCCTAAACCCCTGAGGTGCCCGAAAAAAATTAAACAGGATATTCCTAGATTCCCTTTTCTTATCACATTTCACATATCCTATTCAAATTCTAAATTTCATTTATAATTTTCATCATTTCGATTGTAAATTTTGTAAAAACACAATTTTTTATTTTATTGTCAAAACTTATTTCATTTTTCATACCTTATCTGGATTGGGTGAATCCACAATTTGTCTTAACTGTTCATTGTAATGTTCTACAATAACTGTCTCCACAGCCACTGTACAAGCCATTGCAGCTTTTTCTCCCATTAAAGCAGTACCTTAAAGTAAAAAATTCGAAATTATATAAAGTCATACAATTAAACTAAAATAACTAACCTGCACCCAACACAAACCCAGCTACATTCCATAAAGGAATCATAACGGTAGGTCTAACACGATGTTTGCGTATTAAGTCCTCAAATTCTCGACGATGTTCTTTTTCTTGTTCCCACATATGGGCTATAGTTTTACCCATGGCACCATTACCTAAAATTGCCATTTGTCCAGCATAAATACGATCAGCACCCAATTCACCAGCATGATCTACACGTATGATTTCATCTGTTAGGGCAGAAGGACGAGCAGTCATTTTTTGTTCCGATGACGTTGGTCCCGCAGAAGAGTTAGAATAAAATGCGGTTTTTGTTAACTGTAGGTGTACATTTTTGATAATATTTAATGATGTCGGTTGGCGCAACATATTCTGAAATTTACAGATTAATACTTGTTATGGGCTAATTTTTATACACTTCCAGGTATATGTTCTGAAAAATGTTTAAATGGTGGCAAATGTATCCAGAAAGATAAATGTGACTGTCCTAGAGGTTACTATGGTTTACGTTGTGAATTTTGTAAGCTTACGCTGTCGTAATATTATAATTGATGTATGTTCAAATTTATTTTCTTTTTATTTCTTTTTACTGTTAACCAGCTAAATGTGAAATATCTTGTATGCATGGTGGCCGCTGTATTGGCACCAATTTATGTCGTTGTGCTGAGGGTCTTAGTGGTGATCATTGTGAAATTGGTCATCGCCAGAGAACTTCATGTAAACGAAAATGTAAGCATGGCGATTGTATAAACAATAAGACTTGCAAATGTAAGGATGGTTTCTATGGACGTTTTTGTAACAGACGTAAGTTAAATTTTGAGTGAACTTTCAAAATATTGAGAAAAAAATTTTTGGTTTTTTTTCAGGTGTTAAAAAACATTGATGTTTATTTTTATGTCTTAGATATACATCACAGATGTTTCCCAGATTATTTTCTAAATTTTACAATATGTTTAAGTTTTTTTTTAATTTAACAATTGTCATATCGTAAGGAACTATGTTCATGAGTTGACATTTGTCCTAAACTTGTATTTTTCGATAAAAAATTTTCTTTTTTAAAAAAAAGTTGTGATAAATTATTTTATTTAAATATATACACATATTTTTCTCAGTATAAGTGCATTTTTTTAAATTAAATTTATTTTGGCTTTAAATGAGCTCTTTAAAATTATTCCATGTAAAGTTTTTATTATCGAATATAAAAAATTTTTTACACAAAGGCAGAGTTTTTTAGATGTTGGTTTAGTTAAACCAGCCATTTCCAACAAAAATTTTGCTGGACGAAATAAAAGAATATAAACTACATTTGAAAAACAGTATTTCAATTAAAATTGCGCTAAACTAGGTTTGGAGATAACTTACACCCAAAAAAAAACAATTTTAGAAACAACTTAAGCTCGGGTACAGTTTTCCGATATTTATAGTTTGGTGTCCAATTCGATGGGTTAAAGACGATGAATATATTATTGCTAAGCATAGTTTATCTGTATAACTTAGGCGGCTTCTCCTATATTATCGGAATTTAAATTGCTTTGCCGAGTAAAGTTTTTTGTGTTTGACCGAGCTAAGGGGTTTTCTGGCGTGTAAACTGTAAATAAGCCGATATTTTTATCAGATACAAAAACCTAAATTGCTCCAGAACGGGTTAATTCCTACATACATATTAACCCATTCCTATGTACATATAAACCCATCAGTTTCTAACCGATCGACAAAAACAAAATTTGCACCAGATCGGAGACTGCACTCTTTAAGAAATGCTATTACGTTATGAATACATTCATTAAATATCAAAGTTTTAGTATTTTGAGGCATTTATCAAATAGAAAAATTCTCATTCTGTAACATTTATTTTTAAATGAGCTCTTTAAAATTATTTCAAGTAAAGTTTTTATTACCGAATATAAAAAATTTTAAACTCAAAGGCAGAGTTTTTTAGATGTGAGATAAAGTTTGTTTAGTTAAACCAGCCATTTCCAACATTTGAAAAACAGTATTTCAATTAAAAATTGCGTAAATCAAGGTTTGGAGATAACTTACACCCAAAAAAAACAATTTTCGAAACAACTTAAGCTCGGGTATAGTTTTCCGATTTTTATAGTTTGGTCTCCAATTAAGATCGGAGACTTGCACTCTGTAAGAAATGCTATTAGATTATGATACATTTATTAAATATCAACGTTTTAGTATTTTGAGACATTTGTCAAAAAGAAAAATTCTTATTCTGTAACATTTTCCATAAGAAAAATTCACTGGTGCCTAAATAACACGCCGATTGGCATGAGTTTTACGAAATGTCTCAGAATTTAATAAAAGCTTGTACATTGCCGAAAATGCCTACGCAGAGTTAAATGTTGCAATTTTTGTTTGGCAGATTTACTCAGCGAATCTAATTTTAAACATACCCCAGAGGTAAGGAACCCGTAACCCCAGACGAAGGCCGGCTACGTAAGAATGCTTTTTTTCAGTAGAAAACCTGAAGCCATCCAAATAAAACGGCTAATTGAAGTAAATTCCTATTGAAACATACCCACTACCTTTGTCGATGCAAAAATGCTTTACAATTTTAGAACCCGAAATGGTTCCCTCTGAATTTATTTTCGGATTCCTATATAAAGGCTTAGTTTGTTAGAGATTTTGGAATACTAGATGCCGAGTGTTTTTTTGCCGGCTTAAAATTTATATCATTTTACACCACAAAAATTCAATTGTAATAAATACTCCATATACATTCCTGCGTTGAAACATTTTCCATTATCACTTGTTATATGCAAATAGGAGTGCTCATAAACATTGACAAAACTTTTGTCCAAATCATTTAAACATAATATACTTTTAAATAAAGCAATTTACATCAAATACTACCAAATTTATGTACCTTTTCAGTTAAAATATAATGATGTTCACAAATTTAACAATTACTTTAGTTTTTTCTAGTAATATATTAAATTTTAATTATTTTTGCAGATTAATTTCACAACAAAACAACTTTTAAAAAAATACAACAGCTGTTTGTACTTTGACAGCCCCAGTGTTGCCAGACCTTGCATCCAATTGAGTATTTAAATTTTGGTTTTCTAACGGAGGATTTGGGGATTTAACGAATATTTCCAGATTTTACCTTTATTTTTCGAATTTCTATTTTAAAGAATTTAATTATAGTATATTTTTTTAAAAGTAAAATTCGAACGAAAATTGGAGGTTTTTGAAACATTTTTTTTTTATGTTCAAAAAAAATTTAAAAAACTCATGAAATCGTAGAAATAGGATTTAAGCGAAATCTTATTGCATTTAAAAGTTTTACCCAATTGTTTTTCACCTGAAAAAATTTCATTCGATCTTTTATGGAGCGCCCCGGTAGGCTAGTTGGTAGCGTGCTAGCTTATCAGTGCGGGGGTCGTGGGTTCGATTTCCACCAGAGGCTCTGGTCTGTTTTCGCTGCAACGAGCCGAAGGCCTTTGTTGCTAGTGCTCGGTTAGGGTATTAACATATAATTTGTAATTATATGATTAATAAATAAAATAAATAAATAAAAATAAATTAATAATAATTAATTTTATAAAAAAAGACACAATCAGAATAAAAACACAAATTGTCAATTTTTCACTATCAAAATAATAGTCTCGCATATTAAAATTTGCATGAAAACAAATTGTATTATATTTTTTACATGAAATTCGTTACAAGTAACTTTTATAACAGTTTTTCCAGGTAAAACCAAAATCTATTCAATACCGCTATCAACAGAAAATTTTATGGAATATCGGTATTTTCAAAAGAAATGTTTCATTATTGGTATCGGTATCAGATATTAATTTAAAAGAGTTTTAAAAAGCGTATTACCTATTTATTGGTTGTCAACCTTGATTTTTGCAGCAAAAAATATGACTGAAGTGTGGGTATTTATATAAATCTTTCTTTAGCTGTGTTTATGTGGGAAGCTATCAACGTTCTCTTCTGGCATTCCCATACAAATTAAGCTACTCTAAACCTTAACACTAAACGTTTGCTTATGTCACTGCTTTTATGGACAAAAAAAATATTTGCATTCTTACATGAATAAATCTTGAGTTTGTGCGGCATGGTGTTAGCAAAACCATTTACTATGAACCATGAGAAAAAAAAAATTGAGAAAAACGTTGACTATTAACGTGAACTAATGTCGAATCTATATGAGATTTTCGAAATTCAGTTTCAAACAAAAGGAAAATAAGTTATTTAGATTTCACAAAGAAAAATCTTTTAGACTCCATAAATATTTTTCAGGATAACAATTTAACGTGACAATTTAGTAAAATTTGTGTTCACAGATACAGGACTATTATTTCTAATATTCTAATTAGTCCTGTAAACTAATTGATAAAATAAAGATTCATTTAAACAATTTAAATTTTTCATGTGAAAACAATTTTTTGTTATGCAAAAGTTGGGGACAGATATGTGGATTTCAAATTTATATCTCAGATTTTTGGGGATTTTAATATTCAAAATGGGGACTTTTGCTAAAACAAGACTGGCAAGACTGACATTCAGCGGCGATTGATAACAGAAGCAGCAGCGCTGTTCGTTTTGTTGAGTTTGTGGCTTAGCTAAAATGAATATAGAGATGCCAACCTTTGTAACCGGTGTTAGGTGTTTCTTTATTTGTTGAAATAAAAAAATAATAAACCAATGTACTTGACAACTACAAATAGTACTTTTGCGATAAAAATTACAGCCAACAATATTACAGATTACGAATCTAGCTCATGCTTTACGAGATTTTTATCCCGTGTAGATGTACCTTAGCACGATGCTCGCACATACAATACAATGCTATCAAGCAATTGTTTAATCGATTACAGAGAAACGTCAACAAATACTTCCCGATTTTATTGCTATAAGGAAGTCACAACTAGAGTCACAGCCTTTTTTTTAAAGTTTGTCGGTAGAAGGCGATAACAAAATTTAAATTCTGTTCTTAAAAAAAATCAACATATATGCATTGAAAATAACCAATAACTGTCAAATTTTTGAAACAACTGACAAAAATTTGGTAAAAACCTCTTTTTTTCAGTATGTAGTATTTTTTATATTTTGGTATTATTAACTCAACGTCGTCATATGATAATACAATTTCAGAAACAAAACAAACAAGAAAAAAGTGTTCAACTTTATTTACATTACGCTCGAAATGTAGCTTAAACTAGATTTTGAAATCTAGTTCAAGTGATCGAAATCCATGTTAATCCAGATTTCGAGCGTAATGTAATTGCAGTTCTAGCCAAATTACATAGTAGTTATTCTAACTTTTTGTTGTAGAAAATACAAAAAAGTTTTCTTTGGACAGTTTTTTCATATATTTAGTTACTTTTTTTTACCTTAAGTCCAAAATGTAAGATTACAAAAAAGTAATTTTGGTAATTTTTATTAACTTTTTCTGCTTTTTTACAAACTTATTTATATCAGTATAATAAGTTGACTGTAGGGCAAATAGACTACACAACCCTGTAGGAAGCCTGGGGTCAAGTGTCTACAAGTCACCACTTTTGTCGACTATTTTGGGTGACTTTTTGGTAAAATGTCCCCAAAGCGTCTATACTTTTTACATTTCTTTTTTGCAGCTGCAAAGCTGTGCTTGTTCTTGATTTTTTTATTGTTTTATTTTATTGAAAATACATGTGCGTAGCTACATGCAAAATTAAAGTTTTAAATAAAAATATAAAGAAAAATTAATTTAAAAGTTAAAAAAAAAACAATTAATTTCGTGTAAAAATAACAAGAAAGAGGCAACAATTTTTAGTAAAAATTGCAACTCTAGAGATTTTGTACAGCCTGATGAAGATTTTACAGAGCCTGTGGATGATTTTGTGCGGTCTTTTGAAGATTTGTCTACTCCAAAATTAAATTTGCACGTTTTTTTTTTACTTTAATGAAATTTATAAAAAAAAAAATTTATAAATAAAATATCTTATTTAACAAAATAAATGCACATGTCTAATCTTATTTCCTTCCTAGTGTGGAAATCAAGTAAAAAGTTTCAAAAGTGTAGACTAGAATTACTAAAATTTACTAGTTAATCTCTGGTTCCAATGTCAACACCTAGTCAATAGTTTTGTAGATTCGCAATGACACGCACATGTTAAATGTCTACAGCAGAAAGCGTTGGCTGAGGCATAATTAGTCAGAAGTACTGGTGACAAAGTCAATAGTGAATCAGTAGAATTTCACTATCGACATTTCCTACAGGGAAGTGACTCGCACAGTATTGTAATAGTATGCGTAAATTTTAAGTGCCCGGGTATGTTATAAAGTTTTGAATTTAACACAAACTTTTATCATTGAGTTAGTTTGCGCAGGTGACTCGCATAGTCTAGTTGCCGCTATGGGTTTTATTATTTTTATTCTGGTTAAAAAAATATTTAACCCCATAAAACATTTATTTAACTTTTCTTGCTTATTTATATGTATTAATGGCAATCCTAATTTGTATAACAGTTTAAATATTTCCTACAATGCGCCACCTGCTGCTGATATCTAAAAACTTTATTTTCCTGACATTTGTTTCATCACCTCTTTCTATACAAACGAGTGTTGTTACGACACTTGCTTTCAAACTCCATTCTTTACGAAAGTTATTGCACGAATTTCCTTTGAAACGAATTTAGTTTGAAATCGAACACACGCGAGTATGGACGTGTCGTCGCGCGGTGCCTAAAAAAGTGAATTAGTAAGAAAAAAAAAATTAAGTGTATAAACAAAAATAATAAGAAAAAAAAAACTAACCAACTTCAGTATTAGAGTAAAGTATGAAAATTTGTCGCCCGCCCGTATTATAAAGTGAGTGTCTTTAGTTGTGCGAATTCTTGTTTTTTTGGTACATGCAATTTCTGTATACAAAACGACGACAACGATTAAAACCAGCAAGGAATAAATAATATAAAAAAAAAAATTGAAAATATTTTTTAATAAAAAGGGCAAAAATGCCAGTGTGTGAATTTTTGTTTTTTTTTTTGTTTTTATTTAAACCGATCATTGTATTGTCTACTGGTAATGTCCCCCCTCCCCTGCTATGCTAAACACAGTCCTATTTCAATCAAGTCAATGTCTTTTAAATTAATACAAAAAAAGGAGATGAAAATGTTGAGATAAAAAAGTGAAGTAAAAAGTATTTGTTTGAAAACGCGGTAGTGTTTCTTTTTTCTTTTTTTTGCTTTTATTTATTGATTGTCTGCCAATTCAATTGATATAAATAATTTTGAAATTATTGTGTAAATAAATAAATATCGTCTTAATAAAATCATAAAAATAATAAAAAAAAAAAACGTAAAAGATATATAAAAAAACTGTTGTAACTTTAATAAAAAGAGGGGGATGTAAACGACAACAATTGGCAGATGTTATACGCATTTTTTTTTTGTATAAATACTTAACAGCAACAACAGCCATCCTTTGTCGGGGGCAATAACAGCAGCAATAACAATAAGCATTAAAGGTCAAGGGATTAAAGGTCAAATCACAAAATTATTAAAACGTGCAATGTGAATGGAGTGGAGTGTCTGTTTTAAAATTGTTTCTTATTTTTTTTTTATTGTTCGATCTACGATATTGGATAAGGATGTATAAAATACTGTCCAATCAAAGTGATTTTTTATTATGATTAATTATTATTTTATTTATGTGGAAAAGTCTTCTTAAATACACGCCAACTACAACAACAGCGAACAAAAAAAATCAAAGCAACAACAAAACAAAGTAACAAAGTTTATTTTTTCCATTCTTATTTCATGAAAAAAAAATATTGTTAATATTATGTTTTGTGCAATTTCAATTTGAATCAACCAACCAAAAAATACATAAAAAAGGTTGAAAGGAAGGAAATAAGCGCCACTAAACAGGTTTTACTTTTAAAGTCGTCTTTACGTTTGCTCAGTTCTTCATATGAAATGAATGGTGTTGTATTGTATTTGCCGTATGCAGTGTACCAGAGATGATAAATTAGATTTCTTTTAAATGAAGTGTTCTATATTTTCAAGTTTGTAAATTAATGAAAATTTTAACTTCTTAAATTTTGGTCTTAAGGTTTTAAGAAGTTAAAAATAAAAGATGGTTAAAAATAATTTAATTGAAATTTTGAAACTTAAAAATAATACAAAATTCTATTAAAGTCTATTTGAAAAATTGTTTTTATGAAAATTTAAATTTTTTTGAGTGGTTGTTAGCTATACATCAGAGAACTGCAAAATCAACTTTTTTCTTGATTTAATCATACACAAAAATTCTTGTTCACATTTAATAATTCAGCAAAATTCACTGTAGAATAAAATTAGCATCATGTTACTGAACGCATAATTGGGATCAGTGTGAATCATCTGTCGATTATGTTTTATGCAAATGTAATTACTCCACAAAAACTCAGCGTTGAATAAATCAGAAAAAACAACAAACAACGCGTATGAGTGTAATCATAATAAAAACCAAATAGAAACACATTTCATAAATGATATTGTGTACATTAGGGTGGGACTTAATTCCGCTTTTTTCGAATTTTTATTAGTAATACAATACTAAATATATTCTTCTTTGTGAAATAAAAATATATTTTTGGAAAAAAAATTTAGGTCGATATCTCAGGCTTGCCTAATCCAAAAAATTTAAATATTGTCTAAATTTTTTTTCTTCTATTTTGATTGGAAAATTAGGCAATATTTAACTTTAAGCGGATTGGGAGATATCGAACTAAATTAAAAAAAAAAAAAATCACAAAGAATAATATTTTTGGTATTACTAATAAAAATTCTAAAAAAACGGATCTTAGACCCACCCTAATTTATGAAATGTGTTTCTACAAAACCACCCCCTTTTTATAGATAAGAAACTATTTTGTTTTAATTATGAATACACACATACGCTTTATTTATTGCTTTTTGTGATTTATATTACATCAAAATAATTATTGTTGACTCAAACGAACAGCATAAAATCAATGGAATAAAAACCGACCGATGATTATAAATCAGTGACAACAATTTGCACGTCATTTGATTGATTTAAAATCATCAACATATATGTGTGTTGGAGTATATTCAACGTTTGAACGCAAACACATATTTATTCTTGTGTTGATTGCGTATGAACGTTTTGCAATCAGCATTTGCAGTTCTCTGCTACACATACAGTTTCATTTATCATTTAGAGCTTTGAAGAAATAATTCCAATTAGATTTGAGGTACGGCTCAAACAGTTTAAAATTTAAAGTCAAAATTGCAGTTATTACGTTTTTATGCCCAAAGAAAAGAGTATGGAGCGGTTAAATCGGGCCGTCTTGCTGAACACTGCACATCAAAAAAACTAGTCCATTGTCGCGCGGGCTGTGTATGCAGTTGCGCCGTCCTGTTGGAACCACATGTCCTCCTGTCCGAATTCATCAATTTGCATCAATAAATACTGGTTGTTCATGCTTCTATATCGTTAACCAGTCACAACCGTGGTACACATGGCGTCCTCGAAAAAATAAGGCCCGCTGACACCTACGAAATAATTGGCGCACCATACAGTTAACTTGAGAGGATGTAATGGCTCTTCGTGGCAATGGATTGTCAGTGTTCCAAAAGCGCAAACTTGGCCAGTAAATCGTACATTACAAAATAGTCACCAGTATTCCGCATTCTTGAAGCGTGCCATGCATGGCTTGACGACATGAATTCTGTACTTCATAAAAATTTAAACAGAACTGACAGAAAAAGTCAGTTAATGCATCTCGTGATAGAGTGAAAGCACATGTATTAAAAACTTCTTGGCCTAACAATAAAAAACCAGTTTTTTGGATTTGAAATCAATTTTATTCCTCGACGTAATCTCCATTATGTAAAATGCACTTCTTCCAACGATCCTCTAAAATACTATTTGGCAAACTCTTTAAAATAGACTTACGTCTCTGATATGACTTCTTCATTTGTGGAAAATCTCTTTCCCTGGAGCGATATTTTTAAGTTTGCGAACCAATAATAATAGCTGGGGGTCAGATTTGGAAAATACGGAGGGTCGGGAAGCAATTCGTAATTTAAAGACTTCAATTTTTCTGAAGCCAAAGCAGATGAATGCGTCGGTGCATTGTCAAGATTTTTTTCTTATTTAAATGGGGTCGTTTTTTCTTTATTTCTTCGTCCAATCTGTCCCATAACTTAACATAGTATTTGGCAGTTATTGTTTTGCCTTTCTTCAAGTAATCAATAAATATTATACCACGTGCATCCCGAGAAACACTGGATATTACCTTTCCAGCCTGGCCATTACTGGCCTCACTGTCTATTGGACTGCGTTATATAAAAATGTATCCACGTCTTATCCATTGATATAAATTGACGTAAAAATTCTGTTAAATTTACTTCAATCATGAACACGTTTCAGTTTTTGTTCAGCTGTTACAAATGAGGCAGCTGTAACTGTCTCATTTGGACTACCAGGACGATCCGCACCATTTGTGCTCTTATCAAAATACAATGTTTTATCAAAACACGAAACTTTTTGCAATCTATTTTTTTCTCAAACTTTAAAAGCAGCATCATTTTTATAACCAAAACTTCATCAGTTGGCCCTACTGAAAAAATAAAAAATATTGTTACTTGTCACACCATCTCTATCTGAGGCCAGGGCCCAGGTACTTTTCAATCCATGTAGTACATAATGGGAAACCTTGTACAAACAAAGCATTTGGCAAGACTAATTTTTTATCTAGCGGTCGCGCAGCAAACGATCCGAAAAAAATGTAACCACAATGATGGGGGCTTCAATGCATTTTTATATTATCGATTTTTCTTTATTTAAATTTGTAAATATACAGAAGGTTGCCCCGATAAACAAAAAATAATCAAGGCAATAGCACACGAACGATGTATGTATATTAATCTGCTGAATTCGGGAAAAAGAGGTGAACAATTTTTTGATCTTCAGTAAATTTAAAAATTTACGATATTTTTATATATTGATAAAAAAGTTTAAAGTTTTTCACAAATTTGCCTAACGACAAGGCAGTTAAAAAACACATTTTTATTTAAGTGGTTTTGGTCCACTAGTAATTTATTAAGGATAAATATCATATGTAAAAAAAAATATAGTTTTTAAATTCCTTATTTTTTTAATTTTAAAGGAATTTTACCCTAGAGTTATTTTGTAGACCAAAATTGATAAACTTGGCAATACGCAACTTTTAAGGTACATTTTGTCAACATCTTCAAAATTTGCATCTTAGAAATGAAATGGAGAACTAAATTTACATTTTTTAAATGCCCTTATAATAAGATCATACATAATTACAAAACTATTAATAAAAATTTTTTGTAAAAAAAAATCGAAACCTTTTCTAATTACTTGGTCACGATTTTTTTTGTTTACAGTACCGGATATTACAGTAAGGATTTTTTAAAAAACCTAATGTAATGGAGAAATTCTACAAAAATCTTAAGAAAAATATACATACACTGGCATTCAGAGCATAAAAGATTTCGGTCAGCATAATTAGTTTTCGACTATTTTTATAGGAAAGAAATATTAACTTCCATTATCAGGAGTTAATAAAATAAATTTAAAGCTAATAAAAAATAATGTGATACATTTTAAAGTACGTTTGTAACAACTTAATCATCCCTAAGCTGTATATGCCGTATGCTAAGTTCACCGTGTGCTGCTCTCCTAAGTTGTTGTTTTTTGTTATAATTTTATGATACATTTTGTTGTTGTACTTGTTTTGTATAATTTTGCATTCACATTCTTTTAGAGGTACGAATAGTGTACACTGAGAAAATGATATGCATGATATTAATGAATTTTTTTTGCATAATAGTTACACTGTGTGAACAAATATTCATCATATTTATAAAACAGTTACATTGTCCGTAAATATATGAAGATTATTAATATTTATGAAGTTTTCATAAATATTATGAAATTTTTCATAAAATTTTATAAAGCGTGTTTCATATTTTCTTTAGAATATCATTGAAAAATTTAATCAATACTTTTATTTGCTTGGAAAATTACCCATATCTCGAAAAGTAGAAGTGATTGGCCAAAACGGATAAATTTTTTATTCTAGTGTCTAATAAAATTACAAAAGTGAAATTTTGAACCAGGTCATATTATTAATGTTTTTAAGAAACACCTTCATCATATTTAAGAAGTGTTACATTGGACAAAAATCTTTTAAAGTTTTTAATTAAATGCCAGCACGATACAAACAGACTAATGGAGCTTTAATTTAGCTTTTAGTGTCGCCCAGAATATCAACGTGACGTAAAACGATTGTCACTGTGAAAGAAAATACAACTAAAACAAAAACGTATGATGGTGACTGCAAATGAAAAGAACACAGTAGAAACTCTCTCCTCTTCAGTATCTCATTCGCCTACTAACAGTTTAATATTTTTTTTTTTGTTTTTGCATTTAAGTCTTATACAAAAATAACAAAAATTTTGGTGTCGAACATATTAAGTTGGTTTATATTAAGTTATACATACGCTAACACACTAAGAGCACATGAGAGCCACATAATTTCCATCTTATCTTTACTCTTCATATGTTCTTTGTAAATAAAAAAGGAGAGAATAAGAAAAAGCGTCGTGAAAATAAAATTAGATTTTTTTTCTTACAACAACATCGCTGGACGTATTTTATGTATCAATTTGTATGGAAAAATACGACACGTTGTTATTATGTTTCTATACCTACTATGCTTCACTGGAAAATTGCTATATATTTTTGTACAATAAAATTCTCTCTGTGTACTACTAGTGACAGTCTCAGAGCTCTGCAGCAATAGCAACATACACTTTACTTGATTCACAAAAAATTAAAAACACACACACACACAGCCACACAGAAGAATATACCTTACGGCAACAACAAAATGTAAAAAGACTACAAAAACAACAAGAAACATAGAAGAAGACGCAGTACTTTGCAATTCAACCATAGCCCCATCATCCGCAGCAGCATCATAATCAGAAAAAGAAACAAACAAAAAAAAAAAAAGTAAAAAAGCAGGTTTTTTTTTTCCAAGTGGAGTTTTTTTTTTTAACATCTTACGTTTATTTTTTCAAACGACAACAACAACACCAGCAACAACAACCAAAAAATGTCTTTAGTTTTGAACTTCATCTCGTCTACAAAAAAAACAAAAGAAAACAACCGAAAATAAAATCAAACCCAACCAAGAAAACTACTACTGTTAGCAAACAGTACCAGCAAACAATCTGAAAATGCTGCGAGGTTCATGATGTCAGTTGACGGTCGTTGCTGCGTTCAACATTGTTTCAGCTTAGACAGTTTCTTCATCATCTCCCAAGTTAAAGGTAAGAAAACTCAAAAGAAATACTCGACAAAAGACAACAACATTTATAGTAGACACATGTATTTGTATTTATTTCGTATAATTGAAAGCAAAGAAACCCAACTTAACCCATATGGAGCATATTACATTACATAGCAAATTCCAAAATCATACACCAGCCGTACCTTCCCATACCTATGGTGCTATAGCACAACAACTTAACTCATTCCCCTTGTTGTTATTTTGTAACATTTGGTTCAATTTATTGTTTGTTTATTTTTTATTTTTGTACATTTTTTTTTTTTTTTTGTTAATCCTCCTCTCAAATAATACGTTGTTGTGTCGCTTAACTACAATGATTCAACATAAAACCGTGCAAGAAAAAAAAGAAGAAAAAACTTTAAAATAATTTTTGTGTATTTTTATATTTTATGTTCGCCTTGTTTTTAAAACCAATTTCATTCAATTTATTTCTTTAAATTTTGTTATACTATATTTACTTTTCCATTGTTTTAATCTTTCTATATATTTAACGGAAATTTATTGATTCCTTTCGATCATTGGATAAATTTTCAAAAGTTCAATTTCACAAACACTATTTAAACCTTAAGCAGGGCTTTATTTATTTCATTTCATTTATTGCAACTTTTACATAGAAAACCTTTCAGTTTTCTCAAGCTAATTTACTTGCCATTAATTCGATCCTTATTCGAATGAGATAAATAAAATTTTTCTTTTAGTGTATTTTTTTATTGTTATATCGGTATAAAAATATGTTGTGTATAGTTCTGATGTTACATACTAAAAGTAAGTAAGTAGGAAAATTTTATATTTTAACATGGGATTTAGTTGGCAAAAAGCAACTCTAAATTTAGATTAGAAAACGATTGGGGCAATCCGATATTAGGTTATGTTGAAAAGAGTAGGGGCTATTCGCTCCTCATGATCATCCACAAGGATGTCATACACCAATGCGAAAAAATCGGCATGTTCTAGGCCCTTATAGTCGGTGACCCTAAACATTCCGGTCTTTCTGAAGAATTTAAAGTTTTTTTAGGTGGCCCATTAGTTTCTCCAAATAAATTCACCGCAAACATTATAGTCACGGTATAACGTCCCTCTGCCAATGCTTTTCCCTGCTTCTTGTGAAAATTGGACAAAAGTAAAAAAAGTTATCTAGGCAAGCCCTTCAAACCCTAGAGTTACTCCCTCACATTCTCAAAAAGTGTGAATGTAGTGTAAGGGCGGCCTGTTTGAACTCCAATCAGATTGCCCGATTACCTTTTCTCTAGACTTAAGATCCTTCTCGTCTTGCCCACATCGGCATTTCCCCAAGGAACAACATCATCCCTGCCCCACATCTTATTCATATTGGTTGCCCACTGTTTAAGATCTGTTTTCGTCACTCAAAAAGTTTTCCGTTTATAAATCATAACAGAGACCAGGCTGTAGCCATAACTAGACTGCTCATCAGCCCTTCCAATCCCATCCACTTCGCAGTGTCCGGGTACTCATATAATCTTTAGAATTCTCTTGCTTATACATACTCCATACGATCTTACACATACTCCAGATATTTTCCTTAGCGCATACTGACTATCAGTAAAAATTACTGTATAACTAGAATAATCTGTTCCATTTAAACATTGAATGCACTCTGACTGGGTCTAATCAAACTGTTAATGTCCAAATAGCAATATTGCTGGACGCTTTGGGTTTGTCCAATATGACACTTCTCGTCCGCTTGCGAAAACGGTGTAGAGCCGCAAACAGTCTTATTTCCAGGTTCCCTCAAAAGAAATCTAAAACAGGTCTCCAGTCCAGTTGCGAGCCATTCGTGTAGACACGAATTTCGTTGGTTTTCACTAACATTTTTTTTATCACCCATAACTCTTTGCCACCCTATCACTTTCCACCTCCTGAAATGCTCCAAGAGTCGAATCTCCAAGTGTTATCTGCTTGTAAGTCGCAAGTGCCGCTATATATTTAACCCGAACATCTAATGGAGAGTATTGTCTCCACCCCCCTTGTAAATGTCGATCTTATCAAGCCGGTAATACACAAACAGCATATTTTAAACCTTTTGGAGTCGTCCAATATTACACTTCTTTAGGATCGAAGGTCAAAGTGATTACGAAATAAGTAAAGTTAATTGATGTCTAAACAGTGAAAAAAGATTCGTTCTATCAACAGAAGCGTCAATTAAAAGGTTGGGTTGAGGTAACGAATTATTCGGCTGTGACTCTGGCAACAAGTGAAATTTGACTGAATTTCAGTTTCTTCAATAACAGTTCGTTAGTACTAACTGACAAATATGTTTGCTGCAGTTCTTAAGATCGTATACATTTCCTGACACTTCCGCAGTATTATAATTCTTGATATGAACACACAATGATTATTATGATTCAGTAGGGTACTTTAGATTGAAACAAAACTCGTAGACTGATAATGCTTAGTAAAAGGGATTTGTTAAATTTAGGGTGAGTGCTATTATATTTTGAATGTTATCATATTTTAAACTTCTTTTGAAAATATTAGCCATTGGTATTTACATCAGACCATTAAATAATATTTCATCACATCCTTTTCTCTATATTCACTTTAGTCTACCTTCTTTGAACTCTTCGATTGCTACAAATAAAAAGTACTTGGACTTGAAAACCATTGTTAGCCTAACAAATCCTATTCCCAAGAGTGCGGATCCCTTACATTTAGGGAGATTAAAAAAATTATTCCTGAGGCTACTTTATATGTAATAATTCGTATCAATTTATTTACTTCTCATTCCAATCCCACTTCGTAACTCAATTTCATAACCCTTTTGTTAATATTCCATCAACCTCCATCAGAATAAATTGCTCGAAGCAACGTAAACAATAACATCCTTCTTGTGTGGTTTTCCTTATATGTTCTGTGTGAAGGATGAGATTGTTGCAATCAACTTGATTGCAGCTTACTAATACCATTAGAGTTCAATCACTTCAATTGTCTCTTTTATGTCGCTTTGAGGATTTGATAAGGGATAAAAAACAAAAATAATAATAATAATAATCGGCAATATCAAGGAGTAGGAGCAGTAACATATCCTGGTTGTGTTTTATTCGCTAGATGGTAACATCTACAGAAGATGCTTTCGGTATGAATTACAATTTTGCGTTTAATATATCAATCTTGTCCATTAAATCTGGGTTAATTTAGACAACTTTTCTCTTGCAGATTTATTATTTCAATTGTCCTTTCCATTAAACTAAGTCATGGACCAACTAACAATTCCAGTTTTAGCTTAATATCGAGAATATCACTCACACTGCCTTCTTTTCTATTGCACTTTCTTCATACAGGGTGTCCGCCGGGAAGATATACTACTTTGTTTGTTTATAATTTTTGATTAAATGAAAGAGAATGGATCTTATATTGGTAAATGTTTTATTTAATGCCGGCAATTATGTATGGACTACAATATCAGATAAATGTCCGCCTCTGCGAGCCATTTTGAGCACATTTTTCATTATATTCTCACACATTTCACGCGGTATTTCATTAATTTCATCACGAATATTTTGTTTGAGTTGCTCAAGCGTTTCTGGTTTGCTTGCATAAACTTTGCTCTTCAGATATCCCCACAAAAAGAAGCACGGAGCAGTAAAATCAGGCGACCGTGGAGGCCAATCACTATTCTTGAAATAACTTGTTGTAGAAAGAGGTCTCGCAGTAATTCCATTGTAATCCTGGCTGTATGCGGTGTAGCACCGTCTTGTTGATACCACATGTAAATTAAGCCCAAAGCATGCAGTTGTGGCGTTAAACAATTTTCAATCATATCACCATATCGCTCCCCATTCACAGTTACCGTTACGCCATTTTTATTTTCAAAGAAGTAAGGTCCAATGATTCCTCCTGATCAAATTGCAACACTAATTTTACTTCGGTTGTTGGCAACCGAATCGTAACCTTTCGGCAATCTCTAAATGGGATCTAGCTAATAGGGTTGATTTCGATGCTAATATGACCCAATGTTCTTTATTGACCCATAGGGCGGTGGCGTCGTCAATGTCATCAGTTAATATGGGTGGTGTCAGTATTAAGGAATCGAATATGCTCGATGTGTTGGGAATGAGAATTTAGTGTGATGTCCGTTGGAGTAAGCACGAACTTGAAGTGTCGAAAGCAGCATTTTGGTCTTGGTTTCCTAAAACGATCACTCCGTCCGAGTAATCACTTATATCCAGTCTGCACACCAGACTGTCACTTTTAATGGATGCAAAGGTGACTGATGAATAATTTGAGGGTATTCCATTGCCCAGAACCGACTATTCTGTTTATTCACATATCCACTCAAATGTGCCTCGTCACTCATTATGATTTTTTCAGGAAAATCGGGGTTGTTATGGGCGAGCTGTTTTAAGGATTAAAACACATTGGTTTATCGAATATTTTTCCATAATAAATTTGCCACGTGTCTACTTCACGACTGCAAAATATGAACTGTCAAGAATACTGTTTACCAAAATGGCGGCAAAACAAAGTAGTATACCTTCCCGTCGGACACCCCGTAGTTGTTTTTTGAGTTTTAAGTACCGCAAATGAAATAAGGAAGTCGAAGAAACTTAAAATATGGTTTGAGTACAAATTCACTTATATTTTCCAGTACGAGAAATACATAATTCACACTCATTAAAGATCCCTAACTAAGAGTTACATGTATAATTTGTTGCAATTATGATGACCTTAATTTACATTTCTTTAAAGCAAAAACATGAATGAACAAATTTAATTGTAAACAGGATAATAGGTTAAATTTCATTTGGCATAATAACAGCAGATGCAACTATTTCCCAGCAATTATAATTTAAAGAAGCCCTACCTCTTTTAACTTCTATAATCTATCTTGTATTCCTCTACCTATGACAGAATTAAGGTTATAATTAATTGTTTATTGATAATACCTGAGTTTCGGTACACTTTGAACACAAAAAAAATTCACATAAACACCACACAATATGCTGCTCATTTCATGTAGGGGTTATACTATTTACAGTACAGGGTTTGCTGGTTTGTTTTCATCTTTAAAATTTGTGACCAAGCTACACTCATCAAAAAAAGTCTGTAATGGCAACTGAAAATTTAGCTGTTATTACGGGAAATTTTGCTAATTTGAGCCCAGCGATATTTTTTGCTAATCTTAGTAACACATTTCTGCTGACGTGTAGTACAATGACATTAGTAGAAAAATTAGTAGCCGCTACTAAATTTTAGTAAACTTTTTGTAAAGCGGAATTTAAAACCGGTTTGCTAAAATCAGCAAAAAAGTTTACTAAATATTATGAGTAAAATTTTAAATTAATTTTTTTTTTATCGAGCATCAAATTTTTGTATATGGAATTTTATGAATTGTTGATCTGTAATTTTGTAAGTGAATAGTATAGTAGGATTTAAGATGTTATCATATTCTTTTTATTAATTATTTTATTGTAAAGAAACATGAAAATTTTTATTAGTAAGTTATAGAGAATAAAAATTGAGAAATTCCACAGAGCTAGCAGGATAGAATACTTAGTATTTTCGTTTGTCGCTACCCAACCTTGTCAATATCCATGCTCTTCTTTTCCCTTTGGGTCATTGCTTGTTGATGATTGTTTATTTTATTTATTTAAAAAAAAAATATATTTTACTAGCTGACCCGGCAAACGTTGTTCTGCCTAGGAATAGGATTACATTATTATCTAGGTAGCTCGCACAAAGTTTGAATATTCTCACAATAATAGTACCCCAGATATGCAATAATAAATTTGTACTTCGTATGGGAGGTGCCACGCCCATTGCTTGGATCCCCCATATTTTTTGGAAGATTATGAATATTATTATCAAAGAAGCTCACACAAAGTTTGAAGACTCCCACTTTAATAGTACCCCAGATATGCAATAATGAATGTTTTCTTCGTATGGGAGGTGCCACGCCCATTGCTTGGATGGCACTCATTTTTTTGGGAGATTATGAGTATTATTATAAAAAAAGCTCACACAAAGTTTGAAGACTCCCACTGTAACAGTACTCCAGATATACAAAAATACATTTTTACTTCGTATGGGAGGTGCCACGCCCATTGTACCCATATAGGTCAATTGTGAATCTAAACCATTCAGGGATCAAATAAAACAGACACAACAAATTTCATCGAAATCGGCCCAGCCGTTAAGGAGGAGTGCAGTCACTAACACACGTACAGGAGAATTATATATATAAAGATATAAAGTAATACAAAATTTTATTTTATACAAAATTAATTTCTGCCTTGAAAAATATTTTAGTCAATATTCTTTTTTTACTTTTTAGGTAAAATTTTAATTGTTTTTAGGACTGATTTTTGGAACTAAAAAAACTTTTTATTGCTATTTTAAGTGCAAGTCCTATTTTCAGACATGAGTCGGTATATTCACTTCCGATCTCTTTTTTTAAGGCAATTTAAGTTTTTAGATGTAAGTTTTAATTAGAATTAACATTTGCTTCAATATCTACTTTTTTTAAAATTAATTAATTTTTTGCTAATTTTAGCAAATCGGTTTTTAAAAATTTGTAAATATTCTGTAAAAACTCTGTAATTTGTAAAATGTAAATAGCAAAAAGATTTGCTAAATAATAATTTGTTTACTAAAAATCAGTACAAAAATAGCAAAAGTGGGATTGAAAACCGTTTACAAATTTTTCTACAAACTTTTTTTTCTCAGTGTAAATTATCCTAACATACGTTATGTTATGTTATTTTTTTTCTCTTCCTTTTTCTAATACATTTTGTGTTTTTGGTTTTCTTTGTCATATTATACCATTTAGTAGGTTTTGTTATATTATACATTTCCTTAATTATTTCAATATCTTTTGTGTGACATATTCGTGCAAATGTCATAAAATAGACAGACTTAGATAGACATAGATACAATTTTGGTTGGTTCGTTGTTTTTATTATCAAAACCCGTGAAATGATGAATTTCCATTAATGTTTGTCTAATTTGTTGGGCAGATCATATTAATACTTCATAATCCTTGTATTGTAATGTCAGTGTCTGTGAAAATCTGTTTTTGGAAAAACACATAGTTAAGACACTTCCAATACAATAACTACGTCCATACCATACATGCGATATATATTGATGGTCATAGTTTGATAACCCGTAAATGACGATAAAATTGTCACTTTGGCAAAGGATGCCATATGACTTTAGTATAATGGAAAAGTTGTTTCACAAGCTTAACTTAAATTTTAGCGGCCAGTTTTGTAACATCAATTCATGACCATCGATTTGATATATTCAATACATATACTACAAATTTTCATTATATGATACATGAAATACCATAGAAATGTTTATGTTCGTAACAACAACAACAACATACTTTATTAATTAGGGACTGTCATGTTTTTGGAATCAACAGTGCCACAAATCCATAATTTGTTTCAAAAAACTTTTTTTTTTTTAAACTAGTATTTGTATGTTTGTCCCTATATATGCGAGTTTATTTGTTAAACCAACTGTGTGAAACATTGTACATACATACAAAATATTTGTTAGTATGTTTGTATTCCTCTCCACAGTTGCTAAAGTTATTAATGTCCATGTTTCATAATGAAATTTGACATGTTTCTTTAATATAAAAAGCAAAAAAAAAAAAAGGAAAACTTTTGTGATTCATAATGAGTCATATAGGGAAAAACTAAAGAAGACCTTTTCAATCATGTTAACACATATGCCCACTCAAAACTAATATTTTTAATCAAAATGTTAATTGAAAACGATTTTTGAAATGTTTAAAACAATTGATTACAAAGTTAGTTCGTTTGTATGCATGGGTCATTTGAAAAGTTTATTTATGGCAGAGAATTTCTGTTTGTGTAGTTTTAGGTACACATAAATCATATATCCTCCTCCTTCATCTATCCCATTTTCAAAGAAACTAACCCAATAATCAATAGGAAGGATTTCGCAAGTGTTGATTTTCCTTAAAAAAAAAAAAAATATTATACGGCCATATACCCTCAAATTTCGGATCCACAGATATATGGACATATAAGAAATCATGTAGGCTCATATATTGAACTATGCATAAACGTATGTGTGCATGTATGCCCAGCATGATCCTGCATATTCATATATGTATCAATTTTCAAAAAGTATTAAGTGGTTACTTTTCAGTATTGATTGGTTACATTTTAGTATCCTATATAGTCTGTATCAATTACCAAGTACTTAAATATCCCGTGAAAAAAAATAAGATCTGCACAAATCTCAATCTTTAATTAGATCTCAAAATTACGGACAAATTTGAGATCTGATTAGATTTTTTTCAAATCTAGACATTTGAAAATGGCTCAAATGGTTATGATCTTGTACTATAGGGTGGGTTAGTTAAAATTTGAATCGGCTATAAAAAAAAGCACTGATTATTTTTTCAAATTTCTGGTTTTATTGGAAAGATTGAACTTTGCCATTTAAGAATGAAACACAGTATCATTCATGTGACTACCACAACTAGCTCGGCAGTACCTCATCCAAGCAACACAAATTTTCAGTACATTTTCCGTTGTTTTGGCGCGAATCTCTTCAACTTCGATTTCATGTTTCAACGCATCAATTGTCTCTGTATAGTTTGCGTAACATTTATCCTTGTTAGATCCCCACAGAAAAAAATCCAAAGAGCTGAAATCACAGCTCCAAAGCGGCCAATTGACATCACAATTTCGTCTGATTATTTGATTTTCAAAAGCAGTGCGGTAAAATATCGATGGTTGCGTTGGCTGTGTAACATGTGGCCCCGTCTTGTTGAAACCAAATGTCATCCATGTAATTCACCTATGACGGTAACGGCGGCTGCTTGCTCCTTTTCGAAGAAAAATGGCCCAATGATGCCGCCAGCCCAAAACCCACACCCAACATTGACTCGTTGTGGATGCATTGGCTTCTCAATAGTCACGTGTGGGTCTCTGAACCCCGTATGCGGAAATTTTGCTTATTGACGTAGCCACCGATATGAAAATGAAAACACGATTTTTCGGTAAAATTCTTCATCTCCTGCCAAACAATCTTTAGCCTATTGGGCTAAGCGAAAATGGATCGGATGGTCATAATGCTTCAGTTGTTGGACCAATTTAACTTTGTAAGCCTTCATACCGAAGTCTTTATGCAAAATTCTTCAAACTGAAGGCCGATCTTTTCTCGAAAATTGTCCATGTAAATTTCTTACATTTTGTCAAAGTAATCGGTAGTTCAAATTTAAAATTTTAAATGTCCCACTCTGTAGATCTTTTATTATTTATAAACAGATCTGCCACCAGATATGATCCCATATGACCAGCTATGCTCATATATGGCAACAAAAATTGCGAAATTTTCCAGAACCTTTTAGATATGAACACAACTGGCACTAGAGCTGTCCATAAAGTGTATCACATAAGCCATATCTAAACACATATAATCAGATATGACACCACTATTTTGACAAACTTCCTTTTAATCAGTTTAAAAAACCGATCCTAACTGGGCTCGCCTTAGAATTCTTGTGGTTTCACCAACTTTCGTGCAGTCCTACATAATTTTAAGATTTCAGAAAGATATGAGCTGCAAACTGGAAGCAGTACATTAAGCGAAAAAGCTTATGCCCAAGCCACGCAGTATTTCCGAAAGCGGCTTAAAATTCCAGTTCTCATTGATGTCCACCATACCCTCACATACGAAAATCCCATTTAAAGCCTAAAGCTTTTTTAAATGAGGATATACGAAAAATAATTTTTAATAATACAGAAGAGAAGTTGTGAATTGTTTTTTAATCTTAAACGCTATTCTCTAGATTGTATTAAACAGATCAATTGCGTTATCCTGCACTTTACCTTTACCGGAAAATTACCTAAACTAGTGACAATTATTTATTTCGAAAATTATGCAGTTATTGGATCTGCTTTCATCTTAAAATTAGATTGGACTACGATTGTCCAAACCAGCGCATCTTAATACGGTTTGTGAAGTATACAACTTTCAGTGTTAGTGTTTATTGCTGTAACAACAAAATTTTAGGTGATGGTATTTATTTTTGTGTTGAAGAATATTACCTTACTAAAGAATCGAAATTGTTCTCGATTCTTTAGGAGTAAGCTGAACGAAGAGGAACTTGGCCCAAAGAAATCAAAAGGCTCCAGCGGTCGAAATTTGCCAAAAATAGAATTCCTAAAGTATAAATCTTCATTTGGAAAGGAAGATGGGATTCAAAGTTTATTAACGATATTAAATTCAATTACAACCTTCTTAAAAATATTATGAATTTAAAAGCTTAGAATAACTGAGACTTCCATTTCAAAGCATCCTATTGAGTAAATAAGCATACGAGAACTATATTCCTAGATACATCGTATGTAACTTTAACTTTTGCTGTTTATAAATTGCGTAATAGTTCGGACTTTATATTCGTAATCATTGGTTAACAGAAACTTGGATGAAATATGCTACAGCATACATAGTAATATTTTTTACATTCCATTAAAGTATCATTTTGTGTTGTGTCTTCGTTCATAACCACAATAAATTTTCAATAAGACATTGTTGGTTATTTTTTGTTGTTGTGGTTTTTAACTGCCGATTGTCCATTTCTGAAGAAAAACAGCAAAAAAAAAAAAAATACATTCTCTTCTAATTACACATTATTTTCCACAATAAAATGTAACTAACAATAAATGCACATACAACATAGTATCACAAATCAAGAGAAAGCCTTCAAAGGAAATTGCTGCACATTGCACACACAACACGAGTACATCATGATACATGTTGGTGGTTTTCTTTATTTTTGTTGACGGTAATGGCCTTCTGCGATTACAACTACTTAACTTGGCTAGTATGAACAAACGAACGATGGATGCAATGATGAACAAAAAAAAAAATAAGGCATAAAGATGAGAGCAACTTTAATTGTGCTCTGCTAGTCAAACCGGTTGTTATTATTATTATTTGCAATGCATTTGTACATGTAGCTGGTGTATTTTTGAGATCCACAACAGAGCTACCGATGTGCAATTGGGCCAAATGCTTTAACATTATTCAAAAAAACAGCGATAAAAGCAGCAGCAA
Source organism: Eustalomyia histrio (assembly GCA_949748255.1). NCBI lineage: Eukaryota > Metazoa > Arthropoda > Insecta > Diptera > Anthomyiidae > Eustalomyia > Eustalomyia histrio. Next base: position 7,351,759 of record OX456523.1, read on the forward strand.
CTGAAGCACAAAAAATAAAAGAAGAATTCCCACCAAAGAAGATGCCAGACAAAGATAGCAGCAACAAAGTCAGTTTAGGTAGTTAAGTTGGCAGTCAGTCAGTCAGTTAGTCAAGTCACTCCACCGTCTTCTTCAGGCAGTTACTAGCTAGCTAGCTAGCTAGCCAGACAGTCATCCAGCCTGACTGGCAGTCATCCAGGCATTCAGACATTTTTTATAAAACGTTATGTGATAGAGTATCATTTCTACGTTTTTTTTTCGCAATATATCCTAAGTTGCTATATTGTTTTTTAGTTGGTTACTTGGCTTGGTACGTTGGATGGTTGAATTGCGAAAAAAGGGTTGCTGCTGTGGGATCTTTTGTTGATCCGCATTTGTATTGCATTTAGAAGACGAAGAAGACCGGTAACCGGATAGTGCCAGCATGTTACAAAATATGTACAAGTTGCAGCATATACGAACTAAAACCAGTTTAAAGTCTACATATCGTACAACATTGTCGCTAGTTGTTTTTGTTTTTTTTTTGTTACTTATTAAACTGCATTCCTTCGTTGTTGTAAATGTTCATTAGATTTATTGTGTTCATACCACCGAATGTTTGTTAAGTCAAACGAAAAAAAATTGTTTTTGCAATTTCAAATCAATTTTTAAGATTCTTTGAGTTCATTATAGGGTTGGGTTACAACTTGCAATAAATAGAAATTTGGAATTTAGCTACGCACTGGAATTTTTGGAAAAACAATTTTATTGGAAAAGGCAAGTTAAAAATAGGATAGCAACAATACATATCATTTAGTAATAACTGGTTTCAGTATAAATAATAAGGAAAAATACTTTGTGACTTTACCTTTTGAACCAAATGAAAGCCATAGATAGTGGGAATCTGTTTACAGGATGTTGAATCTAAACTGATTTCAATGGAACTCGCAGCCCTATGGACCCCGAACGTCAAATGCCAATTCAACAATCAAATAAAATGTTAATAAATTTTTTTCTAAATATATCAACTTTATGCGCCAAACTTGCTAAAAATCGCACTGGTGCACCCTGCCGGAGATGAAGAAAATCCATGAACTTGAGTTTGCCAGAGTTCAATGGTGGGTTAGAACTTACAGAGACTGGGATGATGCTACGTTGCCTATACTGTACTAGTCGACGTAATATTGTTATGTTACGCTGACCCCTCTCTCAACGCAACGCAACAGCAACAACCGCATATTTAACAACAACAGTCGACGCAACTAACACCACATGTTACTGTATCCCGAACTGAGATAATTACTCTTACTTTGATGCAGTTTAACTGCAACAAACTCCAACATAATAACACAGAGCTGACCTGATTCATGCAACACCACAAAGTTATTGGTGCTGTGGTCCAGAAAACCTATCGATATACCACCTCTATCCTCCAGAGTTGTTGCATTTATAACATTTTGCTCAAGGACAGTAAACAGAGCCGAGGCGTGGCCTCGCAGTAAAAAATTATCTCGCCTGGCCGAAATGTACCTCACCTATAAAGAGGACACCAGAGAATAAGTAGCAAAGCTCGAGATCAAATTGTACATTCCGTTAGCTGCCCCACATGTTATCATCCTAATATAAATTTTCTTCTAATAGGTTATAATCGCATAGTGATGTGTCACTTCAATACCCACCATAAACTCTGGCACTCCAAGTTGGTGGAAAATAGCCCTGGTGAAAATAGTCGATGACAAACTTGGATTTGTACAGATCTCCACGAGGAAAGGAAGGTACTAACAGTACGGAAACCCTTTCAAATCCTTTTTTTTTAAAAGAGAAGCAACAATCAGGAAATTGCTCCTACTTATTACTCGTAATGTGTTGCTTTCTTCGGAAAGAGGATAGAGAATAGATGAAAGTTGGTGAAAGATGAAAGACTTTAAATATGGCAACACTGTAATTACGCGAGATGATAAATCTTAGAACAGTTGTTGCTCGCCATCTGATAGGGAGTTGGCCAAAATTTTTGAAGCTTTTTAGTTAATAGCCCTGTTTTGTTATTTATTTTCGGTGGGGTTAAGTGCTATTAAAACACCGAAGGAAGACGTTGCGATATGTATGAGGAAGAGAAAAATCACACATATCATTTTCTAAATTGATGTTGCCGCCGCAACGAACCCGCCACCTTCTGTGTAACAATCCAACGCGCTAACCATTACACCACAACGCCCACGACGACGCTGATCCTGCTGGGATGCCATCGGAGGGGAAATCTGAATCACCATCTAACGGTGTTAGAACGTCTGAAGAAAAAAGTGACCTCTACACAACAATTATTGAGCCAAAGTTTTATATTTTTCTTTTCACTCAGGGAATGGTCCTATACATATAGTTCTTTCAATTGGTGAGAGGAAAGTTGGAAGACGTTTGCCGAAGTTTATTCCATATACGGATAGTTCTATATAACAATATTGGAAAAGCGTGTCCGATGATAGAACAGGAAAGAGTCTACATTAAGTGCACTTCCCATAGAACAAGAAATCCCACATTGCAACAATACTCTGCACTCATAGAAAATGCTTCATCATACATTCTCATAAAAATGCAATCAATTTTATTTAACTGAATTGAATCGGTTTGATAAAATTTAGTGAAGTACTAACAGGACCAGGTTCGGGTAGAATACCGAACCAGAGCTTATTAACAGTATTTTTATGAACAAGTTTTATATATATTTACCACATCATCAGATAGAGTTTCAAAACCGGGATGAATGTCGACCATAAGTCACCGATGATAGAAAGCAAAGTTAAACAAGCTTTGAGGCTTAGGAGGATATTATTTAACCGGTTCTATAAAATAAAAAATCATTCATGGAATGCCACAACATTATGTGCTTTGTACATTGATGTCGTAAATCATAAAATACCCTTTCAGTCTAACCAAACTCACCTCTAAGCCTTTAATGTTTACCACAGAAAACATTATTTATCGAACAATTAACAAATAACAATTGAAACCTTAAAATTTATCTAAAGATCATAAATCAACTAAAATTAAACCATTTAATGACCGCGGACAAAAAAGCCAATTTAGTGTACATATAATATTTGTTTGGTAAACACCCAAAATAATAACAACAACACTCTCCGATTGGTAAACAAATAAAATATTAATTTACAAAAACATACTTCAAAGCGTAATTGATATGTTAAGGAAGATGAAGATATTACTTACAAACAGCCAACAATAACAACAAGATACACACATATTTCAACTGCCATAAGCAACATGTATTTGTATTTATTCATATTTTCTATTTTTATATATTTTTTTTCTCACTTGAACTAAATTGCACCAATTCTCTAGTTGTTTCCGGAGATAACAATTGAATTGAAAAATTTACAAGTTGTTATCCTAACATCCATCTACTTAGATAAAGGAAGAAAATGAAAAAAAATAAACTAAAATATGAAAATAAAATAAATAAAAATCATTGTCAAAAATGATAGGCAACATGGAAAAAATACATATGAATGTATGAAATCTACATACATATGAACAACTGCTTTGTACGTATTCATGTTTGTGCATATATGCACTACTGCCTAAATAAATATTGATTGAATATTCATACACACCAACCGAAACATATAAACAAACACACATGCACACACGTACAAAACTGTGCATAGAGAAGTGAGAAAATAAATATTAATTTAAAAACTAATAAAACACTATTTTTTCCTTGATCATATCAAACAAGTATAAATTTTTCTTATTGTTTTTGTTGGTTTTCATTTGACACACGTTTTGATGGATATTAAAAGGCTTCTTCTTCCTCTTCTTCACACACACACTGGAAGAAATATTGTTATGATGTTATTGAATGATAAGAATTTAATTGTTAATGAAACATGAAATGAATATTATGAATAATGGATTTTTAAGAAATTATATTTATAGAAATTATACCATACAATATATCCCAGCAAAAAAAAAAAAAAATGGTAGTCATTCTGTGACTATAACTTCTTTCATTGCTTCCTAAACTTCAGTTGACATTCTTTTATGATTTTTTGGTGTTAGTCTAAGGCACTTCCAAAAGAATTCATGTGTTCATATTTTAAATGCAGTGATCTGGATATAAACCCGATGCATATCTAAAAAAATCACTCTTCATTACTTCTAAAGCATATGTTATAGTATATCGTATATTTTTTGGAATCTAAAGCATTATTCAAATTGAAAAAATAGTTCTGATGAAATTTTTTAATTAAATCATTTTTTATATTTTAGTTTAAAATTTCATGAGGGTTAGAATTTATGCAGTTTTGAAATTTTTATAAAAGTTTTGGAAAATCAAGAAAAACAGATTTGTTTAACCTTTAATTGAAACTAGCTGGCCTGTCATTTGCATTTTTTCAGCCTCAAATATTTATGACGACGCAATCTGTGCATTTTTGCATTATGTTTATTATTTAACACTACACCATTTACAGTCTCATGCATCAGAATATTTAATCATTGTATTATCATCGCTTCCTTACTATGACACGCTAATGTTAAATTCATCGATGAAACCATTAGAAAAGAAGTGATGCCTTTGCCCTAGTAGTGATGCTTTTATTGCTTCTTTGGCAGCTTCATTTTTGCTGGGATAATAAATATTTGTGTTGAGAGCTCAAAATTGCTGAAAAATAAAAATAAAAAATTTGAATCAATTTTATTTGCCTGAGAATTCCTCTGGCAAATAAAATTGAATAATTTATTTTAAGATCTTTATTGCTTTTATTGTGAGTAAGCTGCAATTTCCTCTTCGTTGGTCGACAATATTTCTAACAAATGGATTCGATTGAACTAAATGTCCGTTTATTACATAATTACATAGGCTTAGGAATGTACTTTTAACACCTAATCCTAATCCATAGGCATAACATGAAATACAATATGAATTTAAATCCTGAATTATCTGTTTAAAAATTTATAATATTTCATCCTATTTTTCTCCATACCAGGCATGTTTACAGGTTGGTTGAAAATTTCCTGCGCTCACCAAGAGATGGCACTGCTAGCTCCAAACTTTTTTTCCTCAAGTTGGTATAACTGTCCTGAGAACACATGCAAAGTTGCAAGTCATTCTGTCAATTTTTTCTTTGTTTACAAGCCATTTGAAGTTGACGTGTCATTGATTTTTTTTAATATGGAAAAAATTGAATATCGTGCAGTCATTAGATTATTTGTTTTAAAGGGTTTAAAAGCAAAGGAAATTTATGAACAATTGTTAGAAGTGTATAAGGAGTCCTCACCTTCAAAACGCACCGTTGAATTTTGGGCTGGTGAATTTAAACGTGGTCGTACCAGCCTTAAAGACGATCCACGTGATGGACGACCTAAAACTGCAAACACAGCAGAAATCATTGAGCAGGTCCATAACATGGTTAGTGAAGATCCAAGTTTGACTAAGCGTGAAATTGCTAATGCCATAGGCATCTCAGACGAACGAGTACTCCATATTTTACATGAAGAATAACGTATGAAAAAACTGTTTGGAAAGTTAGTGCCGCACACATTAACAATTCAACAAAAACTGGATCGAAAACAAATTTCTCAGCGTAATTTGGAGCGTTTTAAGCCGAATAAAACCGACTTCTAGCGTCCTTTTAAAACTATGGATGAGACTTGGATCTACCACCATGATCCTAATTTGAAACAAGAACGTTTACAGTGAACTGAAGCTGGTTGTTCAGCTCCAAAGCAGGTGAAGTCACAACGATCAGCAAAGAAGGTTATGGCATCAGTTTTTTGGGATGCAAAAGGAATTTTGTTGATTGATTATCTTCAGAAAGGTAAAACAATCAACTCTGAATATTATTGCAGCCTTTTGGATCAGCTGGATGAAAAAATTCGTAAGAAAAGACCTGGTTTAAAGAAGAGAAAATCATTTTTCATCAAGACAATGCACCTGCTCACAAAAGTGTTTTGACGATGGCTAAATTCAAAGAATTAAAGTACGAATTGCTTGAACATCCACCGCATTCACCAGTTTTGGCTCCCAGTGACTACTATGTCTTCAGAAATCTCAAACGATTCCTTCGTGGAAAGCATTTTTCGTCGAATGAAGAGGCCATAGCAGCCGTAGACGGTTATTTTGCAGAGCTTCCTGAAAACCATTATAAGGATGGGATAAAATTATTGGAAGATCATTGGAACAAGTGTATTGAGCTTCTAGGAGATTATATTGGATAAAAAAATATATTTCGTAACAAAAACAGTATTCTTTCATTTCGAGCGCAGGAACTTTTCAACCAACCTGTAAGAAGCATACATTTTTAGTCCTACATGTAATCATATTAAGATTCTTTTTACACCACAATTCGAATCAAATCAACTTGTATCAGTAACTTTATTTATGTAACTTTTTGGCCAGATAAACCATGGTTTTGAATACTTAATCGCAAAAGTATTGTCGCATTTATTAGCTCCGTTTATTACAAAAATGTCGTTCTACTATGTAGTAAACGCAGGGACTGAAACCCTGCGAAAAATGGGTTCAGGTTTGGGTTAATCGAAATAAAAATTTCTGGTTCGGTTCAGGGTTTGGGTTCAAAATTTTAAGTATAAATATTTCGTTTAATTTTATAATTCATATATTTTTTAAGTTTTCTTTTTTTTTTTAATTTGTTCTTCGATTTAGAAAATCGTTCCTTCTTCTGAAGAACAATATTTTGATTCTCTCAAATATTTCTCTTCTTTTTCCATTTGCAAATTTTTGAAAATTTCAATTGTTTAAAAAAAATATGATTTTAAGCATTTTTAATATCTTCAGGACTTAGCATTAACTTAAATCTGCTATCCAGATTTAATGCTGCAATTAAAAGTGGATTAATAATAAAGTGGATTTCTCTTTTTATAATATTTAAATATAACTCTTATGGAAATGTTTATTTTGTCATTTTTTGTTAGCTCTAATTTAAAACTAAGCCAGACTCTATAAAAATTACCTAAAGTCATCTGTTCAGCGTAAATTTTTTAACAGGTGCAAAAACTTCTACGTATTCTTTACAAATATTCCAAATATTATAATTTATACTTAATACAGCATCCAGTAATTCCGAACAAAAACTTTTGTATTCCAATAAGGCTTGAACCATGTCATAACTGGAATTCTATCGCAGTTTTTTGCAAATAGCTCTGCATTGATCAAGAATTTGCTTAAAAGAAGGACAAGATATAGTGTCAAGCACTGCAAACTGGAATGCAAGAAATGTAATGTTTTTTATGATTTTTCTATCAAACTTTCTCACACCATGAAAAGCAAGAATATTTTTTTATATTTTTGAAACCGAACCTAGTTAAATTTTTGGGTTCAGCGGGTTCGGGTTCAAAGTTTTTATAAACAGCGAACCTGAACTCGTGTGGGTTCGGGTTCGGTTTCAGTCCCTGAGTAAACGATTCAAGATCGTACAGAAGACAAACACTACTTCAGTCATTGTAAACTATATACGAACTAGAAAATATATGAGGAGTTGATAGACGCCTGTATGTATTAATTTAGTTGCAGAGAAATTGGACTTCCAGATCCTTTCAATACAAAGATGGCTTTCAATTTGAAAAAATATCGAATGTCACAAGTAACGCAACGGCCATATCCAGATTTCTTTCAGTCTCAGAGAAATTGGATTTCTAGCTCCTTTCTTCATTACAAAAATGGCGCCTAAGTTTGCAGTAAGTTTTTTCCGATTATTAAAAATGGAGCGCTTTACGAATGAACAACGCGTTAAATTTGTGAAAGCTAAGCGCCCCGGTAGGCTAGTTGGTAGCGTGCTAGCTTATCAGTGCGGGGGTCGTGGGTTTAATTCCCACCAGAGGCTCTGGTCTGTTTTCGCTAAAACAAGCCGAATGCCTTTGTTGCTAGTGCTCGGTTAGGGTATTAACATATAATTTGTAATTATATGATTAATAAATAAAATAAATAAATTAATGAAATACAATAATTACAAAAATTTGCTACTGCAGCAACGATTTCCAGAAAAAAAAATTATCTCAAGAAATTCTGATGTCAACTGGCCACCAAGATCATGCGATTTAACGCAGTGCGATTTCTTTCTTTGTGGTTTTAAGAAATCTCAGGTTTATCAGAATAAACCGGAAACAATTCCTGAGCTCAAATCAGAGATCCAACGCGTCAGCGGTGAGATACAGCCACATCTGTGTGAAAATGTCATTGAAAACTTCATGAAAAGAGCCATGTGGCCATTTGACGGATATTTTATTCCATACTTAATCGGAACATGTCTTCTTTACAATCCAATAAAAAAAAATCAAAACTATTAAAAAATACGTGTTTTTATTTTAAAATGAATAAGTGCATTCTTACTGAGATACCCTTTAGTAATAAATTCATTATTGAGTATATTGAAATCATCTGTCTGTAGTCGAGCAAAATGTCTTGCATTGCTAGGACACAAATTGTACTTCAGTAATTGCGAACTATATCCAAACCAGAAAATGTCTGTTCTTTCAATACAAAGATGGCGCCCAACAGGGTTCAATACAAGCGTTTTAGTGTAAACATTACTTTAAAGAAGTCAATTTGAGTGTCAAGAAAATTGACTCCCATGTTAAAGTTGCTTAACACAATTTGAACTAAATATAACTCGGACAGTAATTAATTTTTTGCCTAATCAACCTTTGTTAAGCAATTGCCCTGCGGGAAAGGGATCTATCTCAGAACACGTCACGTGACCGGTCAAAAAACCTGTCTTTTTATATGAAAAGGACCGGTCACTTTAACATGTCCTTGTCCTAGGAGGGTGTCAATTGCCCTCTGCGACATGTGACAGGACTGGTCAAAAAGAACATGCCACGCAACTAACCCCAAAAAACAGATTACAGAACCAACGCAAAATAACATGTCAAGACTTTTAACACGGTCACGTGGTTAGTAATTTAGGAAGCAGTCCCCTTTTTACTTATCTCGTAATATGTATTTTCGGATCCGGCCCAGTTTTCACCTACCAATTGCCAACTGACCCCTTTTTTCCCACAGGTTGGTTACAGCAAGAAAGTGGTTTAGAAGTTAAGTTAAACTTTGTTTACAAAATAAGTGATTAATTTGTAGCAGAGGTGCGTTGTGGTGTAATGGTTAGCGCGTTGTACTCTTACACAGATGGATATTGGATCAATCCCTAGCGACGGCATCATCAATTTAGAAAAATACTCCGCATACGTTTTTTTTTCTCTCATACATATCGCAACATCCTCCTTCGGTGATAACCTTACCGAAGTAAAATAACAACAGGGCTATCAGTTAAAAAACTTAAACAATTTCACCAACTCCCCATCCGATGGCGGATACCAACCAATTTTCTTTTGTACGCACAAGAATATTTTTTTTAATTCGTTTTCATTTCTAATAGACTTTTGTTTAAAAAAAAATTATTTTAAAACAAAATCAAAATTTTTTTTGGGAATAAAAAATTTTTTGACAATCTTTTCTAAGCAAAAATTTTTTTGTGTAAATTTAAAAAAAAAATTATTTTTTGGCACTAAAAACTATTTGCTAATTTTTTTTTAATTATTTCCCACGAAAACAAACCTTTCCTGCAGGAAAAAAGGGGTTGGTTGGGACCATGTTAAAATTACCGGTCCTTTTCATACAAAAAACCGGTCCCTGTCACAATGGAACCGGTCACGTGGCGTGTCCTAGGATAAATCCTTTTCCCACAGGGCTCCTGAAAAGTGGGAGAGAGGGAATTAAAACAATGTTCTTAAGATGATGAAGAGTTTGTAGAATTAAATTCTTGCAGATATATTTCTTAATAAAATAAATATTTGACAGATGTTTCTAGTATTTTTACACCACCAAAATGAAAATATTCTTAATGTCTTTTAAAATTTTTTTGAAACTTTACATAAACTCTTCAATAAAAAAAATTAACAAAAAAAAAAAAAAAACAATGAAATTCAATAAAAAGTATTTTAAAATTTCCTTAACGCGTGCCATTGGTTTCTCTTTATTGTCTTAAATAGACGATCAATAATAAATAATTTATTGTGTTTTGTTTAATTTCTTTCCAACACTGAAATACAATGTAAGTCGTGTGTGAGTTTAAAAATGATTTTAATCAGTTATGAAGGGAATAATTTTACCAAACAAAGAAAGAAGTAATAATAAAAACCAACAAAGAATAAAAATTAAAAAAAAGGTACTTTAACTGCCATAAAACAATGACTGGAATGGCATGACGGTATGGATTGTGAAGTGTGGTTGGGCTGGCATGATGGCATTGTGGCAATGAATGGTGTTGTGTGGTTAGCGATAACATCAAAAATCAATTTGAAAATACATAAAAAAAGCTGTATCATGCTTATTAATTTCAAATATCTAAAATACAATACTATTATTAACTGAACACTAAAAATGAAAAAAGTTATAACTTTTCATTTATACTTAAATAATATTATTATATTGGGGATATTCAGTAAGAAAATATAAAAAAGGCGAAATCAACAAGTATGAAATAGAAAACTGGGTGAAAATTTTATAATAGAAATGAAAAAAAAAAACCACAGGGGGTTTTGAATTTTTTTTTTGTCTTCTCTTTTCTCCAAAGTATCAGTTACTGTAAAAATACCCGGATTTAACAAGATGAAAATGGTGTTTATCTTTAAAAATCTTTTTTTTCATAATTTTTGTAATTTAAAGCGGAAAGAATGGGGGTTTCACTCATTTTTCTTTCATATTTCAATAAAATTGTAATTTAAATTTCTTTTTTTTTTTAATTTATAGCATTTTATTGATTTGCATTTAATGCAGATTTATTTGTTTTTTTTTTAATAATTTAAAGTAAATAAATGTATGTATATATGCTGGTTTCTTATTCTAATTAAAAAGTTTCTGGTTTCTTTTTATAAGGTTTTCACCCTCTTCTCGCATTAAATTTTCAAGTGTCAATTTTGTTGTATATTATTTAAATAAATCATCTTTTTTAATGAGTGCATTTGTAATGTTTTAACATTTTTCTTTATTATTTTTTTCTCTATATAGACAATTTACATTATATACATTTTCGCTCATTTTATTTCTACTTCTTGTTTCTTTACAGACTTAAATAAACACACTTGACATGTCTTCAAAATTTATTTCACACTTTAAACGTTAAACGAAAGCCAGACCACCAAGTCATCATCAGACCTCCTGCTCTTCCTCGTCATCATTATCATCATCAACAGCAGCCGTTTTAACAGTATTAGCATCTAAATAAAAAAAAAAAAATACTCTCACCGTTAATGCCGTGTTTCGCATGAATTTTTTTTGCTGTTTTTCGTTCTCGCCTTCATTTAATAATACGCGCGTATTTACTTTTTGTTTTGCGTAAGTTAATAAAAGGAAATGAGTTGGTATTTAAAACCAATGGAGAATACTACCACAAATAAATGAAATTTTATATTGCAAATTATCATCATCATAATAATAATTATCATTGCCATCATAATCATCGTCATTGTCCGTAACATCGTTAACATCACATTAAATTAGAAATTGTTAAATATATCTTTTTATTTTTATGAGTGTATATATGTAAAAGTGATGATTTACGCGATTAAAAGGAACTTCTCAAATCTGTACAGTAAACGTTTACGTTATTAGTACGATTAACAAAGTGGAAAATTATATAAACATATTTAACAAAGAAAAGGTTTAATTTTCGAAATCCTATTTGGAAAAATATATGCTGTAAGGTCATAAGATAACCATTTTATTCCCCTTTGACTGAGATATAATGAAGTACACCCGAATACCAAAGTTGTCGTAACAGAATGTATAACATCACTAATTGATAACATAAATGCCGCCCAATTTTTGTTTGGAAAAAGTAATCGCAGAAAAATAATCTGATTACGGATTCAAGAAATACAATTTAGCCTTACATTCAATGTTTTATTGGAATTCCTTGAGAAAACCATAACTTAAGAGATTGCAAATTACTACAATAGATTTTCTGGAAATCACCGAAAGGGTTTCAGTTTAACACTTTTAAAAGGTTTAACAAGTTGGAGGCAAACATACAAGTTGGAATCAAATTTTATAAGATTACTAAAAAAATACCAAAAAGATTAACCAATAGTCAAAAAATCTTAACAACTGGAGTTCACTTGCAGCCAACTTCACACTGTAACGTTTTGTCAATTTGGATTACAAAAAACCCACTAAACGCTTATAATGGTAAAATTGTTAAAATATTATCCCAGAATTAAAGTGAAAAGCGTTTGATATTTACTCAACATTTAAATTTGTGTGTTGCTGTTACCGAAATACTCACAAAACAATAATCAATCAAAAGAAAACATTTTTGGTTGGCTGTAGTTCACTTGCAGCCAACTTCACACTATAGAACGTTATGTCACTCCTAGATTTTTTTAAAATTTTAAATTATAGCTCCGTCTTATTTAGGGATCTTTCATTCAAAATAAACTAACCAAGATTTTTTAGACATAACATTATTTTTTCTTGCTTGATTTGGGGAGACGCATCCATTGAACGCCACAGTTTTTTGTTCGACTAATGTTGTTGTTGTAATTGTGGGTACTTTAAAGAAGAATTATTCAATGAAAATGAGTTTGACAGGCCTCGATAAAAATCTAATTGCCCATGTAAAAATCGAAATATATATGAACATACATGATCATACATGGGCTTTTATATCATCATACATGGGCATACATGGTCATATACGTCCATACATGATGTCATATATGACCATATATCTTCGGATCCGAAATTTGAGGGTATATGGTGATATATGTGCATATATTATCATACATGCTCATATATTATTCATGTATGCTCGTATATGATCATATACGTCCATATACCCTCAAATTTCAGATCCGAAGATATATGATCATATATGAGATCATGTATGGTCATAAATTGAGCAATGTATGGACGTATATGACCATGTATGAACATGTATGATCGTATACAGGCCCATGTATGATCATGTATGCTCATATATATTTCGATTTTTACATGGGTGGTTTCGGGATCTTCATCGGAACCAATGATTTGCCAAAAATATATATTTTTTTAAAAACTATTTCTAATTTCAAAAGCCTGTGTTTTATTTGTGAAAATCGTCACATAACCGGGCTTAAATTCTTGTCTTATTTGAGCGCTTTTCAAAGAAATAGGTAACGCAAACAAATTTCTTTGTGAGCCATAATATAAAATTTAAATGCTATATCAACAATATAAGGCTGATTAATTCGAATTAGATGCCGAAAAGCTAGGGAACTGGCTTAAACCCATTTCACATGAAAAAGTTCACGGATTTATCAAATCATCAGGGTTCATCAGTGTATTTTTGTACTATACATACATTGCGACGAATCTACTGTTTAGGTTAGGTTGCAAAAGATAAATCGGAAGGGAAAAGACTCCTTACAACCGACTCATGTTCAAATATAGGACATACACTTAAGATCGAAAGTCAGCTTGCTGTGCGCTCTCATGTAGGTTCGAAAATTTTATTGGGGATCGGATCTCTGCTTTATCTCAAACACTCGCTCATTTTCCGGGATGGCGACCAGTTTCAAAACAAGATTTCTTAAGAAATCCCTTAACTTATGTATCAAGCAAGTCTCAAATGCAGCAGATTTAATTAAATCTATTAATTGATCTCATATTTACTCAATCACTTTGTTTACTATAAATTTTGATTGAAAGTTCTAGCGGATATTAGGTAGTCAGCCTAAAGAATCTATTATTGTTACAGTACTAGGATGACAAAGAAGATGCCATATGAAATCTTTTGTTAGAAATAGCTAATGGAAGTTTCGATGGTATACGATTGGATAAATTTTTTCTAATGAGCTTTTTTCTTGGCAGAAAACAAGTGCCCTCTCAACTTGATAAATTATGAACCTTTTCAGAAAGTCCTTAGTGAGTTAAGATGCAAGCTTAACACTTTTGGAGATTAGGTAGCCAGCTTCAAGTGTTATTTTTTGTTATAGTACTTAAATGTTTTTTAAAATCTCATTCTAAGGAGAACATGTGGTAATGTGGCAATTATTTGTATTATATTAAAGTTATAACCCTGCGGGAAAAGGATCTATCCCTGGACACGTTACGTGACCGGTTCATTGTGATAGTGACTGGTCACGGTAACGGTCACTTTAACATGGCTTGTCCTAGGAGGGGGTCAATTTCCCTCTGTGACATGTCACATGATTGGGTCCTCTTTTCTCCTATCTCGTGATGTGTATTTTCGGAATAGGTCTAGTTTTCATCTAACACGGGGCAAGTCCCAATTCCCAACTGACCCCAATCTATACTATGAAGTGGATTCTTCAAAAGAAGATAAACAAACGTTTTTAATATTTTATGGACACAGATCAGTTTCCTACTTTACCCGAGATATTTTAATGGGTGATCCATTTCGAGGTTTCCTACTTTTTTAAATAAAAAAACACAGAAAATTCAAATTTAATGGGGAATTTTTATTATCATTTGAAAGAACATTCTTTGGCATTTATTTTTTGAAGATTATGTCTATCAAATGTTGGCCGTTGCTACGTCGCGGGTTTGTCCGAAGCGGGTTTGTCCGCATAAACTTTAGACTTTACATATCCCCACAGGAAACAGTCTAACGGTGTGATATCACACGATTTTGGTGGCCAATCGACCGGCCCAAAACGTGAAATTATATGCGAGCTTCCGAGATCACGAGCTTCAATTTCAGGCATCAAATAGTCGGTTATCATGGCACGATAACGGTCGCCATTGATGGTTACGTTCGCACCGGCATCATTTTTAAAGAAATATTGAGCGATGATTCCACCGGCCCACAAACCACACCAAACCGTTGTTTTTTCTGGATGAAGTGGCAGTTCTTGAATCTCTTCAGGTTGCTTAAAAAAAACAAAATTTGCCTCATAAACATTCCTCACAGAACGTAAATTTTCGTAATAAAGTTGAACGATTTGTAAACGTTTTTCAGGCGTAAGTCTTTCCATTATGAAATGCCAAACAATAATAAACAAAAAAACATGACAGCATGACACGACTCACACTTGATCTGTAAAAAAAGGCTATTGAAAAAAGTATCTCTACTTGAATCACCCTTTATAACTTATGCTAAGCTCAAGCTTGATATCATCTTTAGAAGATTTGTGGACCAAAGAATGAATAAATCTTTATATATATTATCACACATTTGAAGTATAGTTAAATATCCTAGTTAAATATCAGGCCATAGCGTTCAAAATGTTAGTTACAAATTCATAGGCAATTGTCTTAAAAAGTGCGGCCTCTAAAGAATTTATTTAACGGGACACCTGTTTCTTAACAATTAAATTTCGTTGAAATGTTATACTAAAATAAGTTTTTTGCAAAAATAATCTTAACCTTGAAATATTCTAAATATTGTGTGGCATTGGATGCATGAGAATATTCAATATGTACTAGGAAAAGTTTATTATTCAAATCGCGAAAAATCGAAATTAATTTAAAGAATTTTATTTAATCGTGCTAATATTGTCAGCCAATACTGTACAAACACTTCCAGCAGTATTGTAGGCTACATAAATTTTTATTTAATATATTTTTAAATATATTGCCAACATTACCGGAATCGTTGTTGTTGTTGTTGCTGCTGGTGTTGCTTTAAACTGAAATTGTATTTTTTTTTTGAGAAATAATAATTTAAAAAAAAATAAAAATAAAATCTAATTCTCTCTCATTTTGTTATACGTGCTAAGACTAAATATTGTTTTCGTTTCGCGTAAAAATCGCAGTTATTACCGCTGTTGTATAACATCGCGCATTTAGTAGATTAAGACCGTGAAATATGAAAAGTAATAATAATAATAAAAACGATGTGTATGTGTTTAAAACATTTACGACCGTTCAAACAAAATTATAGTATATTCTAACAACTACTATTATAAACTCGCATACTCGTATACTCGTATTCATTTCGTATCCTTACCTATGATTGCAGTATCTAGAATGTAGAGTTTCGTAAGCTCTACCATCATTATTGTTATTAATTTTTTTTGTTTTTCTGATTCTTTTTTTTTTGTAAAATGTTTGTATAGCTGGCTATAAATTCAATTAACGTTAATAGCTGGCAACTAGCAATGGTGTACATTTACACGTACCAACAACATCAGGCATTTTGTAAATGTATATTTTTACAAAATAAACTTAAACACTAAAACATACCCATGCAAACACACTCACACTTAAACAAACTTAAAGTTTTGTTTCGCAAAAAAAAAAAAAAAAAAACAATCATTTATTGTACATCACAAAATAATGTTGTAATTTTTTGTGTCCATGTGTGTGTATTGTAAATATATATTTGGTTGGGAGGAAAAGTTATCAACATTTTATTGGTTAAATTTGAATATGATTTAAACTCAACAACAAACTTACTTGAGTAAAACTTTTCTCTTATCAAAACTTTGAAAGTAAAAAAATAATTCTTAAATTTCTATGAATTTTCTTGTTACATAAATCTTCATAATGTCAGTCAGGTTTCGTACCGAATTCTTCGAATTGAGAGCGAACTTATTTTTTGTAAACGCTAACATTCGTTTCTGTTGGCTAGATGTTTAAGTCTTATATACGACTCAGGTGCTCAGATATTTACAGGATTTTTCACATACTTTCTTCTGTCCCTATTTATTTTTCATAAGCGCCTTGCGTACGTAATGAACGTGATTGGTATAATCTCTTCGATGGCATCGATGCTCTTTTCGATTCTATGTCAAGCATCTTAAGAAGATGCCTGAGCATTAAAATCCTCGTTGCTGGATCAACTAATCGAGTCACTCAATTGCCGTTGTCAGTTACATATGAGTAAATCAACGCATAACGAGCGTGACTTTATCCTCACTTCACATGCAGATAAACCAACTAAATGTGCAGCGTTATTTGGTCAAAGTGCTCAGTCAGACACCAGTAATGTAAAAAGACACGCTGGGCTGAGCTCAATGAAGATGGCGATAAGATTTTCTTTCGTTTGCCAATCTCTCAAGTGGTATTGTGTGAATAGGGACGATTTTAATGTATGTTGTCTCATTGGGTTGTGACATCAACAATTTTATTGTATGGTTGGCATTTATGTTCAGGAATTCGATACTCTTCATGTTATGGGCATTATATTCAGTCCAAAATCTATTGGAATACGTAGGAATTTCAAGAATCGAAGGAAGCATTCATGTGCCTTGGTTCGTGAAATCGTTGTGAAAACTACTTCAACCCATCTGACTTCCGAGGAAATTCAACTCCCTTATATGAACTCCCTTATATGAACCTGTTATGGAATTCAACTTCCTTTTATGAACAGGAGCTTAAAAGTATATTTTTGAGATTTTGGATCGTATTCAAAGGGGGGTGATGGTAATTAACAATGTCAGTAGGGGATTTAATTTCATGTGGAATAAACTCTGCCCAGAGTTTTCCCGGTTACCTAGAAAATTTTTAGGAGCTCACTTCCTGGCTTGTAGCGCCCATAACGCAAATCACAGATTCCGGGGTTCTTGTTTTTTAAAATCTAAGAGGAAACAGTTGTTCATTACGGACTGGCTTAAATGTGGAAAAAACATAATACATCAGAACCAACTTTACAGTCAAGCTTATGTGCAGAACTTGACATCTTTTTTTTGAGTCAGTTGCCGATATTTCTTAAAGACATATTAATTACAAAAGTGAATGGCAAGGATAGAGATCATATGTTTTCATACAGAGCATACGAATTTCTCTCTTTGGAAGGCTACTAAAAATATTAAACCACAGAATCCATTAGAAGTTTGGAGATGAAGTTATTTCACGACGAACTGGGGTGTATCGCTGAATGTAATCCAGCCGATCTACTAGGGTATGCCAAGGAAATAGGACGGCTGTTTCTGATGGGGGGACTGTAGGGGGAGTCTTGTGCTACATAGTATCTTTTTTTCTTTTTACTAACTGTCTCAGACCTGTCAACTATTTTCTTCTTTACTTCTCTCTCTCTCTCTTTCTTCTTTCTCTATACTAAAGGGACTCGAAATGGACCGCATTGGTCTCCATGTGGAAATGCGCCCTTGGGCGCATAACCCTTATTAACCTAACCTAAGCTAACCTTGGAGACGAGGTTTACAAATTGGAGAATAGAAGGAAATGAGCTTAAGAGTAAACAAGTTAGGTTCACACTAAGAAAGGGAAATTGCCTCCCTGTTACACTTAGACGTCAAATACTGAATTTGTACAGCGAACCTAACCTAAAATGCTTGGAACCGTGTTTAATATATATACGGAATGAATATATTCATAAGGATCTAAAGTTCCCGTTGATAAAAGAAGTGTTTTAAGAAATTCTAGCGAAATTCACCTATAAACTCCACCGTCGTCTGAACCCGCGTGCAAGGTAGAGGAAGCAAAATGGCATGCCCACAAAACTTTAAAGAGCCCCGTGAGAGAGTTCCATATGAAGAATTTTAAGGTCTATGATATGTATATTCAATATTTCAATACAGGGCTTACAAATAAAAAATTACTGAGGACTACAAACACTACTCCGTCTTTCTTCTCCTCATAACCTATTCCCAAACTGTTTCAACTCGAAAAATGTGCTCCAATTTTAAATCCCTGTACTGCGATTCTCTAACTTTTCAACGATAAAGTTCTGTAATAAAAAGGTTAGGGAATTGTACCTCTAGTGTAGGTATGTACGATACAAGTTTGAAGGATGTACAGAGTTAAAATCATTAAGCTACCAAGGCACCGAGCCAATCATAAAATTGTTAATTACTACAAATTTTTAATTTTTTCGATTTAAAAACAGAAAAAAAAATTATAAACAAAAATAAAAAAAAAAAATCTTAAATGCATTTTGGACCCACTAGAATAAATCTATGAATCTAGAATGAACTCTATTTAAAACTTTTATGATTGGCTCGGTGGCATGAAGACTTTAACTCTATACATCCCGTACAGTTGTATCATCATTGGTGTAGACTATAAAATATGTAATTCATATCTAAAGATTGGATATAAATCCTTATTTAAACATACATATATCCCTATTTGAATACCTGTGTAAGTATGATTAGATCTGATCATATCTGCTTAAATCTAATTAGGTATGATTAAATCTAATTGGATTTTGTACCAGATCTGATCAAATATTATAAGATATCTAAAGGGATCTGTAAAACATGATTGTTGTGGCCAGATTTGGTCATATGGAATCATATCTGGAGTCAGATATATTCATATCTAATATAAGATCTAGCAACAGATTGTAGCTATTTGAGCCGTTTTTAAAGGCACCAAAATAAAAATGGAAATATGTTAAAATAAATGTGTTTTTTTAAAGTGGGTGCGAACTGGCTAAATGAAATCTAAACTAAATTCAGGTTTCTAATTTTTTATGAAATTTGAAAACTTTTTCAAAGAAATTTCAAAACCTTTTGTCATTTTGTATTTAGTTTGGAATTTATTTAGCCACCTCGCACATGGCCTTAATTCATTATTTAATCTTGTCAGATATCTAATTAGATATCAAATTTGTCCCCATTTTTGAGATCCAATTAGATCTGGCTTAATTGGATTTTATAAGATCTCTTCAGATCTGATCTCTCTATAAGCACGAAAAGAACTTTTTCTACCAACCATTCACTATTAAGTAATAATATTACCAAAAACACTAACCATCAAATCTATTTAAACATTCAGGTATTAAATAGGTTGTTATACCTTAATGTACTTCTTGTTCGCGTCCTTGTTGCTGTTGTCGTTGTTGCTACTATTTATTTTGTATGCGTTTTAGAACGGAAATTGCATGTGTTTTGGAAATTTTCATCAAGTTTACTTAATTTTACCTCTCTTTTGTGTACATTTACATTAGGATTTGTTATTTTTTTTTGTTGTGTATTGTTTGCTGCTCGCTTGTTTTTTTCCAACAACAATCAACTCACAGCTCACTACTAATGTAACATAATATTAACTGGCAGCAGTGGCAGTGGCAAAAAAAAATCGTCAGTATGTAGAAGTATTAACAACAAAAAGTGGTGCAAACTTAATATAAACTACATGGTACTTAGCAAAGAAAAACATCATCAGAATACTCATACACACATACACACGCAGTACCTACCGAAAGGAGAGTGCAAAATAAAAATAATATAAAAAAAAATTAAACTGAACTGAAAAATTAAAAAAAAAATAAATAAATAAAAAAATTGTAATAGAAAAACGGTTAAAATAACATCAAAGCATGCACGTGATGTTTTTTAGACAAAAATTACCCATGTTAAACGACGGCAATTGGCAAGTGTAGTACAACAATAACAAAAACATAAAATCAGTTTATAAAAACAACAACTAGAAACACCCAAAAAAAAAAAGTTAAAAAACCGTTAATAGTCACCATTTTGTAACGGTAAATGTATAACACAGAAGCAACAGCACCTTGTTAATTTAATTCTACACACTCGTATCGTTCATTCCATCGTTCGTTAGACAGACTAACTGGCCGACACACAAACTTATTTACCACACCTTGTTGGCCAAACCAAGTTGGGGAAACAAAAACAAATTATAGTCCAAAATATAAGTAAAATAACAACAAAACGTAACGAACCTGCACCTGTAACGTACTGCACTTTGCGCGCACAAAATTCCCCCTCCCCCCAACACTTTACCATTCATTGAAGTCGTCTTCGTCCTAATCATCATCATCATCATCACCATGGCAGTCAGTAATATCGTTTGTGAGTGGTTGCGTGCTCTTGGTTTAGCTCAGTATGCGGAAAGTTTCCTTGATAATGGTTATGATGATTTGGAAATTTGTAAACAAGTTGGTGATCCAGATTTAGATGCCATTGGTGTTGAAAATCCCTCACATCGCAACAAGCTACTCAAGAGTATACGACAATTGCGTGAAAAGGGTGCCGCTTCGGTCTACTTTATGTTAAATGATCCCAATTCATTAGCGGGCAGTACGGAAATATTATGTGAAACACCACCACCCAGTGAATTGGATATGGTCATAAGGGAGCAACTAGAAACGGATGGTGTTCGTCTTACAGCACATCCCTATTCTACACCGGTAAGTGTGATTCTTTCAACATTTTTTTCATTTAATTTTTTTCTAAATACAATAAGAATTTATTGCTATGTAACTATGCTATGTGTTCGTGTGTATATTTCATGAATTTATTTCCATGTTTTCCTATTTAGATACGAGGAAAGAGAACAAAAATAATAACATAATTTAGTTTCTACTTATTTTCTCTTTGGAATTTTTGAAAATGAATTTATCCCGAGGGAATATTATACATAAATTGATTCACTGTAATTAAGTTGAATTCGACAGCATCCCATAAATACTAACAGCATTGCATTAAGTTTGTTTATTATTTTTTTTTTAATTTTTGCTGTACATTAAAAAAAATACAGGGTTAGAGATTATCAACCCTGGAATAGTATAATTTAAAGGAAATGTTTTTAAATCTATAATTTGTTAAAGTTAATATAACCCGTAATTGCCTGTATAATCGAAAGCGAGACACTGAAAATAATGCACCAGGATTTTCCAATAAGGACTTGAGAACTTTTTTTTTTAAATAAAACGCAAACCATTTGAGATATTTCCAAAACTTTATGATCGACTTGAAATACAATCAAAACATTTATGAATGGAACTCGACTGCGTTCATAAGGCCACCACGGGCACGTCGGCAGCGGTCGATTCGTTGGACCCAATTTTCGATGACTCGGTCACACATTTAGGCCGTAACGGCCGCTATTTCGCGTTCAATGTTAGTTCTGAGTTCTTACAACGTCGTCGGCTTGTTGGCATAGACCAATGATTTGACGTAGCCCCAAAGAAAAAAGTCTAGAGGCGCTAAGTCGCACGAACGAGGCGGCCAATTGACTGATCCATTTCTTGAGATAACACTCTCACCAAACTTACTCTTCAATAAATCGATTGTAACCTGTGCTGTGTGGCTTGTGGCACCGTCCTGTCGTCCAAGTCCATGTTTTCCGAATTGGGCCAAAAATAAACGATCGCCATTCACAGTATCGTGACGATCGTTATTGTCGACGAAAAAATATGACCAAATAACGGCGCCGGCATGCAAACCGCACCAAACAGTTATTTTTGTGGATGAAGTGGTGATTCATGAAGCACATGTGGATTTTCACCAAACCAATAACGCATATTTTGCTTATTGACGAACCCATTGAGCCCATTGATTTTGCGGTGAAATTCATCATTTTGGCGCATCTTCTCCAGAGTCCAAACGAAGAACATATGTCGCGACAAATGGTCCATCGGTTCAATTCTTGAGTCAGCTTAATCTTGTAAACCAAGATCTTTACGTAAAATTTGCCATAAAGTGGTCTCGGCAATGCCCAGTTCTTAAGGACGCCGCGGAATCGACTGATTTGGATCGTTTGCTACGGACGCCTGAATGGCAGCGATATTTTTGTCACTTCGACCAACCCGTTGTCTCACTGGCACGGCAGCATCACACAATGAATATGTAAACTCAAATTTTTTCTTCAGGGACCCTTTGAGGGATTTCTACTGGCCGACGGACCCCCAAATTTTTTATTTTTAAATATTTGAATAAAAACATTAAAATCCGAAGTTTAAAAAACAAAAATGGAATAAATATTTACCAGATAAAATTTTTTGATAGAATCTTTTAATTAAGTTGGAAGCTTTTCTTTGAAAAAGCTTCTAAGAATTGTGATTTTTTTTTCTCTTCGTGTGTTCGTATTGTTTGCAACTCTTTAATCTGGATTGAGTATATTGTTGTCTTATATTCAATTAGACTTATTTTGTAATTTTTAGAAAATGAGTCGTTGATGATAAAAAAAAAAAACACAAAATATTCATTGACGTTGCTGTCATCTAAAATAAAACATTAAATGTATTTAATTCGGTTTTATAAAAAAATATACCCTCCTCATTGTTTTTGCAACTGATAAAATAAAAAAAAAATTGCCAAGGTAAAAAAAAGTTTTATTGTGCCGTATTGATCAATAAAGTTATAGGTGTAGCACCTTTTGATGCGACCACTGCCAATAATTGAGTAATAGAATTCTTAGTTATGCTCTTTTTCTCATTTATTGTATTTGCATTAACTATACTATTAGCGTGCCGCATCGGCCCTGAACTTTTGAAAAAGGATTTATAAGGGGAAAATATGACTTTCAAATTTTAGTAGATTTTCATTTTGTTTTTAACATATTAATTTAACAGATATTTCTGAAGGGATATTGATATTATTTTCCTAGATCTTAAAATAATATTCTTATTTTATTTTAGAAAATTAATTACATGA
Organism: Eustalomyia histrio; assembly: GCA_949748255.1. NCBI lineage: Eukaryota > Metazoa > Arthropoda > Insecta > Diptera > Anthomyiidae > Eustalomyia > Eustalomyia histrio. The sequence continues at coordinate 7,375,078 of OX456523.1, forward strand.
TAAAAATACACTGATATTTTCTCCGTTGGGGTCTATAGACCCCAAAAGCACTTAAGGGTTAAGTTTCTAAAATAAAATAAAACTATTTAGGAAAATAATGTCTTCAATCAATATAACTTTAGAAATATGGGTTATATTAATATTTAAAAATTTCACCTTTGACCTTAAATAGTGGAAATTTAATATGTCACCCTCCTTTTCGCCATAATTTGATTTGATTGTATTTTATATTGTTTTGAAATATTTTGGCCCAAAACCTAGGAAATTGCTAAAATAAATGTAAAACTTGCCTAAAAGCTAAATAAGTTACAACAATCGCTGTCTTCTCGAAATCCGCTGAAATAAAAATGCTGTCCAAGCCATCATTAATCTCTCATACGTGCTTAATAATACCTTAAAGTCTAATCGTTGATTTTTTGAGATTTCTTTAAAAAAAATTTTAAAATTTATAATTGGAGATTTGAAACCAGCGTTTAAAAATTCTCATCTATATGCAATTAATTTAAAACAAGTTGGCAAAACACAAGATGAAAAATACTTCTCTCCTAAGTACATTGAAATTAAAAAATTACAAAAATGTTGTTGTAGTACATTGTAGTACACAATTTGTGATCGAATTTGTTGATCAAGTGGTCTGTGACGCATTAATTGCCGGGAAAGTTTTAATAACTTGGCTGTTTTTAACCGATTTTAGTTTTTATTGCCTTATTAGAAAGATAATTTACTCTTTAATTAACATTAATAAAAAGTCATATTTTTTATTTACTTTAGGGCCGATTACTTAATTATTTGCAAGACGTGGTTTTGCAACCAAATGAACATTTTTTGACCAACCTATTGAAGGCATAGATGAAAGCAAGGCTGTTGTTGTTGTTGTTGTTGAGTTTTGTATTTTTTTGTATTGATTGTGTGTTAGCAGTACTAATGAAGCTAAGAGGCTAGGAAGCTAGGGTTGTGGCTAAGGTTGTGACATTTTGTCCATCCTGTATGTTTGTAGTATCCTTGCTTATAGTTGACAATGTTGTTGTATTTGCTGTTGGGGTACAAATATGTATGTGTGTACAGTAATATATGAAAAAGAATATTGATTTGACGAATTTGGAGTATTACATTCCACACTCCATGGTGTTCATTGTATGGTGAGAGGGGAAACTCATTTAAATTAGAGGGGGGTGAAATTAGCGCGGGAGAGAGCACTGTGTTTATTGTTTTTATTATTGGTGCAAGAAGAGTTGGCTGGGAATGACAAACAGGCATTTTTTTATTTTGTTTTGTGCACTTTGTTTTTATTTAAATTTTGTTTTTTATTTAAATGATATTAATAATAATTGTTAATATCTTTATGTTTTGTTTTAGCATAACAATATACGTAAAAAAATATTTTTTTAGTGTTATTAAGCGTCTTTTCGCATATTTTTATTTTTTTATTTTTAATATAATTGAATACAGTTTTTTATAATCGAAACAAATTAAAAAAATTAAAAATAAATAAATAAATAAATAAATAAATAAATAAATAAATAAATAAATGAATAAATAAATAAAAAAATAAATAAATAAATAAATAAATAAATAAATAAATAAATTAATGAATAAATAAATAAATAAATAAATAAATAAATAAATAAATAAATAAATAAATAAATAAATAAATAAATATATGAATGAATAAATAAATAAATAAATAAATAAATAAATAAATAAATAGATAAATAAATAAATAAATAAATAAATAAATAAATAAATAAATAAATAAATAAATAAATAAAGAAATAAAGAAATAAAGAAATAAATAACTAAAAAAATAAAAAAATTAATAAATAAATAAATAAATAAATAAATAAAGAAATAAATAAATAAATAAATAAATAAATAAATAAATAAATAAATAAATAAATAAATAAATAAATAAATAAATGAATATATAAATAAATAAATAAAATTAATATTGCTTAAAAAATAATTGTTGAAGTTGTTGCTGTTCCGTCAATGACTTGGGTTACTTTTAAAATCTTCTATGGCTTTCAAAATTTTAATAGTGTTTGTTGTTAAATTTCTACTGTGGGTTACTCCATATCTTTCGAAGTTACTTCGATTTGCAAACTGAACCTGCAATATTTGGTACAGGTCAGAATATATTAAATCTACTGTATCCTCACTTATGCCTTCAGCCATTACTTCACTATACAATAATTCAATTTTGGCTTCAACTTCAGTTTGTAACATACGCAATTTGTGATGATCACTCATTTTTGGACAGTATTATTTAAATGACGGGCGAGTACTCTGTGTGTAGAGTGAATTTTTAATACTAAATTCCTTTTTTAACCTTAAGTGCTAACTGCAAAAAAAATATACACTCAAAAAAAAAAAAATTAATTGATAAAGTCAGCAAATCAGTTGATTTTTTATTTGCACAAAATTAGTAAAACTCCCTGCAAAACTTTGGTAATGGGTGCGATATTCTCATGCAATACCTTGTAATGATAGCTCGTTACCTTTTTCATTATTTGTAAGAATAAAGTAATAAGTTACTCATTATTAATTACGTAATATATGATTTATAAATGTAAAGTAATAATTGAAATATTTTTGAAAATCTATTTTTAGGAACATTACTTTATGGTTTTTTTTAAGCAAAAGGGTAATGTATGTTTGTTTTGATAACACTAGCGAAAAAACGAAGCGCAACAATTCATTTAAGTTTAAAGCAATCAAATACTATATGCGTCGATAGCTCAGTGGGTAGAGTTCTTGACTGGCAAACAGATTTCCCTGGTTCAATTTCCATCTTGACCACATTATTTTTAATTACAAATATTTTAGAAATCTTTTTTAGAAATCTATTTTTAGACACATCACTTTTTCCATTCTCGTAACCATATAAGTAACCCCTTACATTATCACCTCTAAAGTAATGGGTATATACATTACATCAATGAAGTAAGGTGTAAAGTAATCCATCGGGCCCAATGGCTATACATTACTTTACCCATTATTCGGTAATGTGTCACTTAGTCAATTGTAAATAAATTTTTTTTGTTCAATATTAGTAGACTAAAACAAAACTCTAAAAATTTGTAGAAAATTATATTTAAGTTATTTTTTTTATTACCTTTTATTACCTTTATTTACCTTTTATTACCTTTATTTGAAGTAAAGAAAATATTATTAATATTTCAAAACCAAAAACCGGTTAACCAGTTTTTTTAAATTTACAAATTTTCAACTAACCAGCAAAACTACATATTCCAAATAATGTGTAGCCATAGGGGCTCATGGATTATTTCGCACAATACTTTACTCATGAATTTTACATGGGATGAGACACAAGACCCTTGAATGGTAAAAGTAATGTGTCTAAAAATACATTTTCACAAAGAAAAATTTATTAGTAAAAATGACAATCAAAGCTAAGGTGAACTCTGGTTGCCAGCCGAGAATTTTACCCATTGATCTATCGACGCATATAATTTTTGATTGATTTAAACCTAAATGAATTGTTGCGCTTCGTTTTTTGTATTACAAATTTGCAAAAAGAACACAAAGTAATGTATAAAATACACCCAGAGAAAAGACTGGTTGCAATTCGATCAAAACTAATAACATTTATTTGTAAGGATTTTTTTATTTGTGAAAAGGGGGAAAAGTAAAAAATACTATTATCCCAAAGATACTATTATCCAATTATTGGTATTTCCAATCAACCTTACGAATAAAATTTGCTTAGAAATTTCGTACAGTAGAATGTATTGAATGTATTACTTCAATACGTATTTTACAATTATACTTCTACTTAAAATTTCCACATATAAATATTTCCAAAAAATAATGCAAACACAATTTTAATAACGATCTGCTTGGTATACAACCTCTATTACTAATTCTTCCACTATTTTATTTTTTTTTGTGAGTGTATCTACCTACTTGAGTTGCAATAGTAGGTACAAATATATTTTATGCCTTCCAGGTCAAATAAAGGGTTCTTAACAACAGAGTTGGCAGGCTATACCGCTAAACTACCGTTTTCGACTAAAAACATCGTAACGCATATAACTGAAATATCGTTATACTAAAAATATCTATCCGAAATAAGTGAAATACTAATAAGCTTAAAATACCATTACCAAATTAACGGTATCCTTAAAATACCGATGCTGAAATACATAAAATTGAGTTATTCTTAAAATACCGTTGCGGAAATAATCTAAAATAACGTAACCTTTACCAATTATCGCATCGTTTCGCTTTCCAACCATGCTTCAAACATTGGCGATCTTCAACATTTAAACCAACAGTTCTCAAACGTGGGATCGCGATTCTCTGGGGGGGGGGCTTTTCAGACTCCTACAATTTATTGTTTTATTGAATACACATTATATTTTTTATTGCTCCTATAGAAAACTTTCTAAGAATTAAAAATATTTTTTTTTAATAGAAACCCCTCATTATACCAGAGTTTTTCAAGATTTTATAGGGTAGTTTAATCGAAAGATTCTTCCAATATTTTTATGTGGAAAATCTTTTTAATTCTGTAAATTCTAATGGAAACATTTTGCATCTTTTTATTGATAAAATTGTTTTTAAAATCTTTGGATTCAAATGTTTTTATTTAAATATAATAAAATTGAAAAACTTGAGGGCTAGTAAAAATGTGTTAAGGGGTCCGCAAAATAAAAGTTGATGAGAACTGCTGATTTAGAAAAATTAAAAAAAATTTACAAAAATTACGGTATTTTGGATTTCCTTAACAACATATGTTTTTAAAAATATATTAAGTTTTTCATGCATTGTTCATTTATTTCCATATAGAATTAAAAAAAATATATAAAATTTATTGCTTCAGGGTTGCCATATAAGGTTTTTAAAAGATAAATTTTCATTATTTTGAATAGTATCTTTTTGAAAAATTTTTTCAATATAATCATGAGACAATAATATATAGTAATATATGAACATACATGATTTCATATGTGCGCATATGTGGTTCCATATATTAGCATATATGAAGATATATGGCTTGTATTCAAACATATATGAAATCATACATGCGAATAAAAAGTTCATATATGGTTATGCTTGATATACATTTATTATTTGATTTTAACTCATATATGTTCATACAGCATTGATTTTCTAAATTCGTTTATTGTTGTTTTTAAAAAAGTCAGATATCAGGATTTCTGAATTATTAGTCACAGAACTGGAAACTGATTTTGTTTTTTAAAAATACTTATTTAATTGAATTAAAATAAAAATATATCACTTACTTTTTCAATAAAAATAGTTCATTTATTTCAAAAGAATATTTTTTAATATATCGATGCCTCCAAACTAAAGTATCGTATGCCAAGTCTTACTACATATTACTTACTTATTACATCAGTATTTACTACATTATGGAAAGAAATTTTTTTAAACTTAATTTTCATGATTATGTAGTACATTTTTACTTATAACTTTAGAGTAGATTGACCGATCATTACGGAGTTTTGACAGTATTATCTAACTTCAAACTTTAAAAACAATCAAAATAACAATATGACGATATGAGCATATATACAAAAAAAATTGTTATATATTAATATATGAGCCTATATATGGTCTAAAACATATGGTCATATATGATCATGTACGGTCATATACCCTCAATTTTCAGATCCCAACATATATGAGACTACATGCATGCTTATACGAGTATGTGATCTTTTCACCTGCGTAGTAAGAAATTTTGTTTTAGTGAAAAAAATTGTATGTGCGGTGTCTGCTTTTTATGAAAAGTTATTATAGCGGATCCTGAAATTTCAGAATTTGTAAAAAAAAATTAATATAATAAGCTAATATCTTTGAAACAGCAAAACAGTTTCATAACATGGGCAACCAGTGTTGCCATATTAGAGTTTTGGAAAATTGTCTAAAAATAGCAAGGCTATAAAAAAAATTTAAAAATTTTTTACAGGCAATAAACAAAAATTTTAATTTTGATTAAAGGACTATTTTTATCACCGGATTTATTTGGATTAATTTTATTTCATTAAAATTTCCATATTTTATTTTTTAATTTGATAAACTTTATACGAAGGCGGATCAAAAAGTCCGTGACTTTTTTAATGAAACACAGTTTTTTTTGCAAAAAAATGTATTTTTCAACATAATCTCCTTTAAGCTCAATACACTTAGTCCAACGTTTCTCCATTTTTTGTATCCCTTCCAAAAAATAGGATTTTTCGAGGTCCATAAAATAGGCGGTTATTTCATCAATAATTTCATTGTTGGAGCTAAATCTCTTTCCATCGAGCCATTTCTTTAGGTTTGGAAATAGGAAATAGTCACGGGGGGCTAAATCCGGTGCATATGGCGGATGAGGTACCAATTTGTAGCCCAATTCATGGAATTTTGCCATTGAGACTACTATTACGTTTATGGTCAATAAAGAGCAAACGCGGCACCCATCTTGCAGACAGCTTTCTCAAATCCAACTGATCATTTAAAATGGAAACCACACTGCCATATGAAATGCCTATGGCATCAACAATCTCCCTCACGGCCACCTCAATTGGCCGTCCAGAACGTTCGGCGTTTGCTTAAAATTTGACAGTAGTCTATTAACAGGTGGTACTTCATAGGAGCAGTGTTGCATTTCATATTACTACGAGGGAAGTTTGAAAAGTCACGGACTTATTGACATGTAAATTTTACACTTAGAATAACAAAGAAAAAGTTTTTATAACAGGTTACCAATGAATCTACGCTAGATCAGATTTTTTACCACCGGTTCCATGGAACAGGTTCTAGAACTGATTCCTGGGACTTAAAATGTAGGGTTTCATTGTCCCAAAACCAGTTATATAACTAGTTATAGAACCGGTTCCAAAGCAACCAGTTCTAGTTACAAAATAACATATTATTTTATGAAATAATATATAGTTACAATATCTTATTCTATAATTTATATCTAATTTTATAAAGATCAATATTTAACTAGATGTGTTTATATATGGCGCAATATAAAATTATTTAAATTAAATATATATGTATGATATATAATTATATGTGGAAATCATACCAGTATATGCTTTTATATATTATAATATTTGAGCGCGCCCCGGTAGGCTAGTTGGTAGCGTGCTAGCTTATCAGTGCGGGGGTCGTGGATTCGATTCCCACCAGAGGCTCTGGTCTGTTTTCGCTACGCGCCGATGACCTTTGTTGCTAGTGCTCGGTTAGGGTATTAAGATATAATTTGTAATTATATGATTAATATAAATAAAATAAAATATTTTAATATATATACACTTAGAATTTTATGTAGTTTACTGCTTGTAGTTTAATAAAAAAGTTTTCCATTCCATTTAAAAATAAAGGAACATACATTTATTTTTCAAAGAAATATCTATATTAACTTTTTTATACATTTATTCGAAATGGTTAATAGTTAATCATTTACCGACTTTTTTCAGTTTCATTTATTTCATTTGTTTGCAATTTAATAAAAATTTACCCACAACAGTTATTACAAATTTAAATTTTGTTTGCTGTCTGTTTCAAAAAAAAAAAAATATTCAGAAAATTTCAATTTGTTTTCTTTATTTAAATTGGATGTATATATACAAAATTTTTTCAATTCAATTACAAGAATTTTATAAACACACATACATACACAAACACATTCACACAAAAAGTGTCTATAGCTATGCATACATACATTTTGTAAAAAAAAAACAAAAATACAAAAAGGAAACAATTTCAAATAAATGATAAAAGCATTAATTTTGACATTTATTTTAACTGATTATATCATTTGTTTCTTACGGATGTGTCAGTTGTTTAATCAACATTTAAAAATAAATAACAAAAGGTATTTAATTTAAATGAAAATTAAGTAGACCGGTTTTTAAATGAAATATCATTTCTTGTTAATGACTTTTTGTGTTATTTTAACTTACAAACTATTTTAAGTGTATGATTATGTTTAAACACTTTTACTCGGGTACTGCTGACGCTGAATCCAAAGGAATAATAATTTTAGTTTCATTATATAACCACTTATTTGGTAATAACAGATTTTGCTGAATCACTAATGAGGTCTAATATGCCCGTATGTTAAACAAAATTATAAAATGACACAACAAATCAATTATTATTACAAATGTGAGTTTAAAGTTGCTAATTTGTGCATTTGCAATCGATTGTACAATTACACCATACATTTTTTGCAAATCGCAATATTCAAACCAATAATCATATTATTTATTTTTTTTATTAATTTAAATGCTACCCGTGTAAATGCAATGAAATTTTAAAACAATCATCGATATTTTTATTCAGTTTTATATATTAAAAAAAAAAACAGATGAACATTTTAAATTATCTTTTATGTTACATTAAGTAAATTACCTTAAATTCAAAATATGTGTTCAATATAAGGGTGATTTAAAATCTTGTAGCATATTTATTTGGTATTAGCAGGATGTTAAAACAATTTCATTAAATTGCGAATGAACAAATGTTCAAATGTGCGTTAGCAATAAAGTTGACAGTTGACTTTAAACACATTGGCCCAATTACAAAACACTCCCTTTTTTATTTTTCTTTTATAAAAGTTCAATTTGAAAAAGACGAAAAATAAACTTTGACAAATTTGTTTTAATTTTAAATTTTAACAATGATTGTTAGCCAAATGAATGGACGATATAATAAAATGACGATGTAGTGTATGTGCGATACAAACTAAGTAACACACAACACTCTTACTTTTATTAAGTAGTTACCATTAATTTGAAAATGTTTCTCTCTTTTTTGTGCCATCAGCAGCGGCAACATTAATCAATTTATCAATACTCCATGGTATCATATATAAAGGCTTTTTATAATATGCCAACCAAAGTGTGTTTTATTTCTGAATGTGATGTAAGTTGGAAATTGTATTTAAGAGCAATTAAAAATATTTGATTTGATTTTTCAACACCCACACAAAAAAACCAAAACTCCTTTTTTATGTTATGGTTGTGGTGGTGGTAGTAATATGAGTAACTACTGTATAAAAGATACAATTCCATAGAAGTACAAATAAATGAACAATTTATATGAACTTTCTCTTTACACTGAAATATATACAACAACTACAAGAATGCACATACTTACTATCCCAGCAAAAAAAAGTGGTAGTCATTCTGTGACTATAACTCCTTTCATTGCTTCCTAAACTTCAGTTGACATTCTTTTATCATTTTTTCGTGTTATTCTAAGGCACTTCCAAAGAATTGATGAGTTCATATTTCAAATGCAGTGATCTGGATATAAACCCGATGCATATCTTAAAAAATCACTCTTCATTACTTCTAAAGCATATGGTATAGTATATCGTATATTTTTTTAAATCTAAAGCATTTATTCAAATTGAAAAAATAGTTCTGATGAAATTTTTAAATTTTTTTATTTAATCATTTTTTATATTTTAGTTTAAAATTTCTAACCCTCATGCAGTTTTGCAATTTTTATAAAAGTTTTGAAATATCAAGAAAAACAGATTTTTTTAACCTTTACTTGAAACTAGCTGGCCTGTCATTTGCATTTTTTCAGCCTTAAATATTTATGAGGACGCAATCTGTGCATTTTTGCATTATGTTTATTATTTAACACTACACCATTTCTAGTTTAAATTCAGAATTTATCAAAATAGTTTTAAAAATTTTGTAAAAATTAATTCAAATTGCCCAAAAATGTTTTTAAATTGTACAAAAATTATTTAAAATTGTTCAAAAATATCTCAAAATTGTCTAAAAATGTTTCCAAATTGTACAACCAGTTTTTAAATTATCCAAAAATATTTTAAAATTTGTCTAAAAATTCATTAAAATATTTGAAAAATGTTTCAAAAATGCTTTTTCACTAATGCAGAATTATTTATTTGTTTTAATAAAGAGTATTTGTATATCAATGCATAAATTTCGCTTCTTTAAACTAATTTTTCTGCATTCTTATGAATTGAATTTTCATCAAAGCTTAAATACTACAAAGTATATGAACATTTTCCACTCATCCATCAGAATACCTAATCATTGTATTATCATTGCTTCCTTAGAGTAAAGTATGAGTAATGCTAGTAGCTACATTTGAATACTTCCATCCTATGACACACTAATGTTAAATTCATCGATGAAACCATTAGAAAAGAAGTGATGCCTTTGCCGTAGTAGTGATGCTTTTATTGCTTCTTTGGCAGCTTCATTTTTGCTGGGATGTTATCTTTAACTATCATTGCAATGAAACAGAGCCCTCCATTCAACGGGTACTCAGATTACACAAACTTCTGTTTGATTTTTACACAGTTTTGTGTAGAGAAAGCAGATAGATATTATATTATATTTTTTTACATTTTAAGATATTTCTTTAATGGAAAAATACACCCTTTGATATTTTTGTCTAAACTAAATTCAGTGTTAAGTGAAATTTTTCCTAAGCATAAATATTGGATTCTTTCAAATTTATTTCATCTAAAATTGTTTAACACTGTTATGTCAGAGGCTGACTTTTTACTCCATATTTTTTAAAATGTATATCTTTTCAAATAAAGGAGTAACATTTTTTTCAAAAAAAAAAAACATAGTTTACTATATTTTCCGTAGACAAATTTTTCGTCTTAAGAATCTTAAGTCGAAAAGACATTCACAAAATTTAATATTATAGTTCTATACATTTGGAACACGTAAACGTATAATTAATATAATAATATGTATACGCACAAAGGTACCAAGTTATTGTGAAACAAATATTTAACGAACATGAAACAAACTTTCTTAAGCTATAGAAAAAAAATCTGAACTCCTTTTAGATATCAGAAAATCTTCACCGATATTAACTAAGATCTAGTTTTTTGGATGTGAGGTTTAATGGCTTATTAAATAAACTGAAAATAAATTTAAACTGGCTTTGATCCCATTTGTTGTTTTTCAGTAGTAGCTTAAGACTTGACAGATATTTTATAGCCAAACATATGGTATCATTGAAAATACTTAATAAAAAATCAAAACATAAATTTTTTTTAAACAAAAGCACGTGTTCAAGAATATAAATAAATTATTTGGACAAGTTCTAAATGTCCTAGGCTTTCTTGTTAAGGTCTACATTAAATTTGCATATGTTTCAGAATCGCTGAAATCTTCATAATATGAGGAATAATCCATTTTTATTTTTTTTTTTAATTTGTAAACAACTTTTTAGTATTTACGAAACAGCTGATTTATTAAGAGACGCTTTTCACACAGCTATGTTTTGACATCTGTAACTTGGGTTTAACTGACCAATCTTGCCCAGTTAAACTCAAATTAAAACAAAATAAACTGGATCTGAAAAACAGCATTCCAAGTTTAAACCAAGTTAAATCAATAAACAAGGTTGAACTACATCCAAAAAACTAGCTCTAAATATTTAGAATTAGTTAAGTTTTTTTTTAAATATTTTTTTTTTTTTTCAAAATACCCATAGGAAATTCTAAAATTAAAAAAAGTAAAATTTCCAGTATTTCCCAAATTACATTAAATTATAATAAACAATTAAAAAAAATATTCTGTGGAAAAATAGAAAAAGTAATTCCATGTTTAATTCATATCCATTAAAATTCATTGTAAAGATCTGTATTTGATGGGACCAGCGCGATGGGACTAACACTCAACTCAAGCATTTTAACCGCGCACTGAACTAAAAACCTCTGAAATTCAAAGAAAGGCACAACAAAGTGCCTTTGAAATGGGAAGTCCTCCCCACCCGCCGTATTCTCCAGACATCGCTCCTACCGCTTACTACTTGTTCCGGTCGATGACACATGGTCTGCCCCAGCAGAAGTTTACTTCATATAAAAAATGCAAAAAAAAAAGTTTGATGATTGGATTGCCTCAAAAGATTAGTAGTTCCGATCTAATATCCGACAATTGGCAGAAATATGGGAATCCCATTGTGGCCAACTTCCCTCGGAGTTAAATGAAATGCAACACTGCTCCCATCAAGTATCACTTGCTAATAGACTAATGTCAAATTTTGAGCAAGTTCCGTCATTTACTTTACGTTTAACAGCAGGATTTTTCGAGGTCCATAAAATAGGCATTTGTTTGATCAATAATTTCATCGTTGGAACAAAATCTCTTTCTACCAAGCCATTTCTTTAGGTTTGAAAATTGGAAATAGTCACTGGGGGCTAAAACCGGAGAATAAGGCGAATGAGGGGACAATTCGTAGTCTACTTCATGGATTTTTACCATGGAAACTAAGCTGTCACACTATTCCGTTAGTGGTCGATTGTGAGCAAATGCGGCAGTCATCTTGCGGAAAGCTTTCTCATACCCAAATGATCGTTCAAAATTGAAACCACTGAGCCATGTGAGATGCCTATGTCTTCCACAATCTATTGCACATTCAATCTCCGATGGGCCAATACCATATCGTGAATTTTTTCAATTGTTTTAGGTGTTGAGACCTCAACTGGTCGTCCAGAACGTTCGGCATCTTTCGTGCTTGTAAGGCCACAACGAATGTCAGTAAACCACTTTTTTTACCATTGAAATTGATAGTGCAGAATCCCCATAGTATTTATCAAGATTTTCCTTGGTTTGATTGACGGCACTCGAAATTCACTTTTTTCCATTTTTACAAAAATCCACGAGGTTGTATGTTTTGAATAGCAAAGTAAATGACGGAACTTGCTCAAAACTTGACAGTACTCAATTAACAGGTGGTACTTGATGGGATCAGTGTTGGATTTCATATAACTACGAGGCAAGTTCGAAAAGTCACGGACATATTGATCCGCCCTCGTATGTATCATCTCCAATGTTTAGAGGGTGAATAGTGCCAAAAAATTGTAATTTTAAAATTGTATAAACAAGTGGTAATGTAATAATGGAAAGGACAAATTTTGTATAAGATGTATACTTCAAATTAATATATATTCTTATATATGTATATTCCTGAATTCTCTGTTGTTGTGCGTTTTCAAGTGGAAAAAGCAAGATATATTTTTACTGAGGATCGGACCATTCCTTTACCTCAAACACTTGCCATTTTCCCAAGTTTTCGACTGGTTGACTTCAGTTAAGAAAAGATTTCATAAGAAAATCATTGGTTTACTTACAAGTAAGTATCAAGCAAATATGAGGTCAACAATTTCGAGTTTCACTCATATCTCCATACAGGCGATTGGATGGATTCCCTTGTTAAATTGTACTATGATAATAACTAGCAATAAAATTTTATTACAATTAGCAAAAAATGTCAAATTTTGAAGAACTAATAAAAATGAGTGAACAATTTTCTTTTTTTGTAGAATTAAAATGGTAACAGCTGTGTTGCAGATGCAGCAACAAACCTTAAACCTTACAAAGTGTCGAAAAGGTGGGTGGTTAGGTTGGGTGGGACGGGGTGGGGTGTAATTTAGATTAGGTTAGTTTGGGTGTTGAGTGCGGTAGTGTCAAATATTATAGTTACAGTGGTATTGTATTTTGTTGGGTGGTGGTAGTTTGGGTATGAAAATTGAGATGATTGGCATCATGATGATGATGATGATGATGTTGAATTTGATAAAAATGTATAAATGTTGTATATTCATTTGGTTAGGATTAAAATTCTACAACAAACAGGATGTTTTTACTATATTAAAAAAAAAAGTAGTAGTACGTAGTAGTATTAAAAATAAATATATTGTATATAAAATTAAGGTCAGTACCGAGGGGAGAAATGTTACTAATAAAATGTAATTTGAATACATTACACATACACATACATACAAAAACATGCGAATATATCTAAATTCTGACAGAATTACTTGCCAGTCTATATGGTATGTAGGTATGTCTGTCTGTCTGTCTGTCTGTCTATCTGTCTTTCATTTATTCTGTTCTGTATCCCTAAAGTGTATATAAAATGTGCGAATAAAATGCAGTTTGTATATAAAATATTACTGCTGATATTGCTCATTTTGTGATGCGATGCGATGTGATGTGCATTCAATTTATTTATGCACAAATGGGAACAATTTTTTTTTTTTTTGTTCATTTTGTGTTTTTTTTTTTTAATTTTGTCTGACAAAAAAATAAATAAAAAAAGAACCAGAAGAAGATATATAAAATTTAATTACACGCCTTTCATTCTTTGTATTGTAAATTAACACAAAAATATATGACAAATCGTTGTTCGTTCTATAGACAAATTACAGGAATTAAGGAAGTAAGGGAGGGGGGTACGTTGTCATTTCATTTCATAAATTTGTTTCAGCAGTAGCTTCATTATTAATGTTTTAATATTTCTTTTTAATAATTCGTTTTTTTTTCTCATTCCCTTTTTGATTATTATATGATAATTATATCTGCTAATATTGTCACTTTTATGGCACATCAATGTGTGGTATAATAAGAGTGTAAGACAGATACAAAGAATTGTTGCAGCAGCCATAGTTGAGTAGTAATAAGAGATAATTTTTGAATGAAAAAAAAAGTTGCATCACATAAAACTATTCAGTTTTATTTCGTTTTCAATGCAACTAGGAAATGTTTTATTTTATTTAACATTTTCAATTATATAAATATTTATGTGTAATTAAAAGAAAACTATGAGATTTTATAGTAAATTTAAGTCAAATGTATAGAATGAGTTGTATAACAAACATGTGGATAAAATATAAATTTTTTGAACCGTTTGTGATTTCTCTAGATATGATGCTTCTATCAAGCGGTGTTGATCTAGCGATAAATGTCTGTCTGCTGAAATCAATATCACAGCCCAGCAAAAAAAAAAAAAGGATCTTATTTTATACCAATCCCTTTTTTAGAACATCCAAAGAAGTTAATGGTGCAAATTTTTCGATTTGTAAGAAGTCATTTTAAACAACTTCCAAAATGTTGATATTAACCCCTACTTGTAAAAAAAAAAACAAAATGGTCCATAAATGGTTAATTCCTGCAGTCATTAAATGCCTTATTGAAAACATATTTTGCATGCCAGTGACATTCACTTTGTTCTGGTCGGAATAATAATTCTTGGCGTGTTCAAAATCACATTTTTAACTTAAAAAAGGCACTCCCTATATTTATTTTGAAGTTCATATATTTAACAACTTCCGTAAACTAATGAAAAAGTCCATCTGCTTATCGATTTTTCATAGCACCGAAATAAACTACTTCCTTCCAATGACACGCCAATGTTAAAATCATTAATGATTCACCGAAATTTTCACAACTTCATGCTCAGTAGATGTGGTGTTAAACTACTTCCTCCTCAGCTCTTATTTTGCTGGGAGTATCATACTGAGTAAGGTTGGTGGTAAGCAATTGGATAAATAACATTCTACCTGTCGCAAATATTTTGAGAACTTTTGAGGTGTTTGCACCAACTAGAGATAATTGGGTTGCGGATCCTGTTATTAGGTGTGGTGAAATATTGGTCTCTATGGACGGTTCGAAGATGAAGATGGGAATAGAGTCAGAAGTTTACTTAGGCAAACTGGACTTTCAAATGATTGTAGCTTTTTTCAGAAATCTATAGAACTGGATATGGATCCATCGTTTATTAGTAATTTCTTAGATAGTGTTGCTGCTGATTAGGTTGAATTAGGTGGAAGACCATATTGAGTCCCACTCAGTAGGGTTGACATAGGTCCCAAGAGACGGTGACGTAGTAGGACTATGCAGAACACTGCACTAATGTCTATGCGCTTGGGTTACTACCGATTACTGTTACACCTGTAAGGACTGTGGGAAGAAATCAGTGTAGCATCTGCTTACCAGGTGTCTGAGACTGAAGAAGCGGCGAGTCACATATCTGCGAAAAATCTATGAAGTTTCATTATATTTTTAAATTTTTTCATAAATATGTTGAAAACTTCATAGATTTTTGGCTCAATGTAACTTTTTATAAATACACACAGAAAAATAAGATGCCAACCGAATTAAAAAGTGTATTTCAAATATGATTGATGAAAATTTTGGGTGTTGCAGTTAAAATGCGTTTGTGTTAACCTAATTTTGTCGTGGGAATCAATATTTAGCTGTACCAACTGATTTCAATTATAGTGAAAAATTTTAGTTGGGAACTGACATTTTATTTCTGTGTGTACGATAAAACTGTAGCGTAAAAATTAAAATTTATGACATTTTTCTTCATGTTTTCATTTGGGAGTTATGGGAGTGTAATGGTTAGCGCGTTAGACTGTTATATAGAAGGTTATGTGTTCGATCCCCAGCGATGGCAATATCAATTTAGAAAAATAATACACAAAGAAAACAGATTTATTGCAACAAACGAATTTCTTGCTAACCGAATGGTTTTGTTGGAGCCATTGATATTAAGGGTGGTCCAACCATAATGCATGATGTTAATTGTGAATTAAACAAAAATTTTTCAAAGAATTATCTTAATATTTTTTATTATAATAGAAGGATCTATGACAATTATGTGTGAAACAAAATATCGGCCAAATGCTCGCCAACGCTTTGGTGACATACCTCTATTCAATGGTCTATATTTTCAATGACCCTGAGACATAATTAAGGTTCAATGTCGTTAATGTGCCGAATTATCTCATCCTTTAGCTCTTGAATTGTTCTTGACTTATTGACGTACACTTTTTTCTTTTAAATATCCCCAAAGAAAGAAGTCCAACGGTGTCAAATCACATGATCGTGGCAACCACAGTGTTATCATATATGATCTCCCATCTCTCCCCTTTCAGCAACAAATCGTCGCATTAATTAACAGAAAGAATTTCTTGGCTGTTGCGTCTCTTAAAAAAAAAAAATATTAAGTGAAATATGATTATATTTCTTCATATTTACGATTATGAACAAGTTTTATCAGTAGTATTTATGAAGAAGTTTCATTAATATGAAACTTTAAATAAAAATGAAAAATATATAAGTAAATAAAAATGCAAGCTTAATGAGAATTACAAACAATAGTGCTTTAAAACTATTGTACAATAAATAATTTGTGAGAGTTTTTGTCAATTTCTTTTATTTTATTTTTAAAAAGAGTAGCAACACTCAGGAAATTCTTTCTACGAATAAATGTTTTGCCTTCTTTAGAAAGGGGATAGAGAAAAGATGAAAGGTGGTAAGAGATAAAGGGCTCAAATATGGCAACACCATAATTGCACGAGATGAAAATTCTTAAAACAGTTGTTGTCCGCCATATGATGAAGAGTTGGCGGTATTGTTGAAGATTTGTTATGTTAAGTGCTATGGGAACACCGAAGGAGGACGTTGCGATATGTCGTGGTTTTTCCGTGTGGATATGGGTGTTACTAAGGGGAATTGCAATAAGCCTTCTGGTCGGTCCCTATTTAACATAACCTCAGATTGAAGGGGAAATTCAGTACATTGGTTTCTTTTCAGTACCATTCGGGGGTTGTCGAATGGTCATTCA
Organism: Eustalomyia histrio; assembly: GCA_949748255.1. Classification (NCBI taxonomy): domain Eukaryota; kingdom Metazoa; phylum Arthropoda; class Insecta; order Diptera; family Anthomyiidae; genus Eustalomyia; species Eustalomyia histrio. Next base: position 7,392,487 of record OX456523.1, read on the forward strand.
TAATCTGCCTTTTGTCCTTAACATTTACAAATATTTGCTTACCTTAAATCTATGTAATACTTTTCCTTGTTCGAATATTTTTTTTTCTTTTAAGGGTTTTATGTGACATTAAATAAAATACAGCTTTATAATTATAATTTTATGAACTTAACGAGAATTATAAGAAATGTATTTAACATAAAAAGAAAATTATGAAAATAAGAACAGTTGAATATCGATTTGTGGAAGTAAGCGAAAATCTGGGTTCAACTACATATTAATTATATGTCTGTCTTTCTTTTTATAACATCCATTTGTCACGTTTTTTTTTATTTTTCAACAATTCAATTACTCTTATCTAATATTAATTTAAAACTGACAAAAAAAAAAAAACTAATCCTTAGAAGTCTATTTATCATCATAGTACTATTATTAATGCATCAGCATTTCCAAAGAAATTCAAATGACAAACAATTATTTAACAAAAATATATGTATGTAAGTATGTATGTATGCTATGTATTTATAAATCTAAAATAAACAGCAAATAAATTTTCAAAAACTCACAAATTATATTTACCCAAATAAAATGGTTCAACATCATCCAGGCAACCAACTAAACTCATCTATCCACATTTAATCCAATTCCAATTCCATCCCACCCACAATCTTGCAAATGGTTTGGCAGCATAAATTGTTTTTAATAAATACGAGTACAATACTAAAAGCCACATAAAAAACCAAAAACACGTTTTATGTTGGCAACTTATTCCACTTTAACAGTTGCAATAAAATTCAAGAATATTTCAAATAAATTTTGTCAACTGTTAAGTGGAAAATCGAAATCGATTAAACTACATTTTTATTTATATCAATATGCAAAAAGATGAAGAAGAAGAAGAAAAGCAGAAAAAAAACGGAAATGAAATAAAAGTAAAAAAAGTAGGTTCGTTCAATTTGCCATAAGACTCCTACTGCAGTACGTACTCGTATGTACACAATATTCCAATAATATAACTTTACAATTTACTAATGCCGATTGTCGAATTGCAAAAAGATGGCATGAAAGACGTAACCGTAAGCAGGAAAATTCAAGAGTCAACTAACTTGGTAAGCTCTTGTAGCAAGTAATATGAGAATTCGATATTTCGATGATATTTTGTACAACTTATTTACATGTATAGACGATGTGGAAGAAATACACCATTTCTTAAATTATTTAAAGAGAATTTAAATGAAATATTATTTATTTTTTGGAAATACTAAACTTATTTTGGAATTTTTCATTTAAAAATGTATTTTTAAATACCAGCTCTTTAAGAAAGTTTTCTTAGAAATCCAGTAAAAAGTTTTTTTTTTCTTTAAAATAGCTTACATGCCTAAGGAAGAAATGTGAATAATCTTGAACAAACATGTTTTTGTCCCTTGCTTTGAAATTTCAGTTCATTGCTGCAAATTAAAATTACTTGGAAGATGGTTTTAAGTATGCCAAAGTGGTTATTTAAGACAGTCTATTAAGGATTTCAAATATCGACATAGATCTATAAGAAGATTAATTTAAGGATTCTCAAATATTAATCTTAGAACTTCAAACGTGGATTTCAGATCAGTTTGTTCAGTTGAAATCTCCAAGACTTAAGATCTTTAGGACCAAAATTTTCACTTTGAATTTTCAAATGTTGATCTCCTCTGCGAAGATCGATTTAGGCATTCACAGTAAGTAATTAAGTTGGATTTCGAAAGCCGATTTAGGATTTTAATATTGCGTACAACAAACCGATTCCCTGGTATAGGTGTATGTCATCTCTTTATGGATGAACATGAAGAGCGAGTGGCGCTTCCTTTAATCAACCTAGTATATAACTTCAAACACGGATCTCTTAAATGATGTAGTTTACAAAGTAGTTTAGTTTATAACTTCAAATGTGGATCTATAAGAAAGTCTGTAAAAGACTTTAAATGAGGATTCCAAACAAAGATGCATTAAAAGGTCCGTTTAGTGCTATTAAGAAGGGGTCCTTTCTAAGGAGTTTTCAGAACTTTAAAAGTGGATAATCTTTAAAATCAGTTTTGGAGTTTAAACAAAAATCTTAAAAAAGGTAATTTATGTTTATAACTCGAAAGAAGAAGTTTTCAGAATTCCAAAAACAGGAATCTATAAAATCAGTGAGTAATTCAAAATGGAGATTATTTAGAAGGTCGACTTGCACAGAGAAAACAAATGCATTACTGCAACCGGATTTTCCGCAACTGAATCTTCAGATTTCCAAGGGGAGAGGAGTATGTCCACTATTACATGTGCCGCCACATACAAGGTGGCGCAAAAGTAATCCTCCTATCAGAAAATGCCATAAATTTTGCGATTGGCCCCTAATGTCAGTTCTGTTTTGACATTTGTGTAGTAAACACATGCGAAATACACGTTAATAAACAATGTTACGCTACACTGCTCCAGAACGCGGAATATTCGTGACTATTTATTTGAACAATAATGAAGATGATTTTTCATCAAAAATAATCATGAGTGATGAGGCCCATTTCCATCTTAGCGGGTACGTAAATAAGCAAAATTTACGCTTCTGGGGCACTGAAAATCCGCGTGTAACCCACGAAAAGCCATTACACCCGCTCAAAGTCACTGTATGGTGTGCTGTTTTCGCTGGAGGAGTCATCGGACCTTTTTTCTTCGAAGACGTCACGGGCCAAACGGTGAGCGCTACAGAGCAATGATCAACGAGTTCTTTTTGCCGCAACTTGATGAATTGGAATTGGAAAACATTTGGTTCCAACAGGACGGTGTAACCCCACACACTGCACGTGCCACAACCGATATGCTGAAGGATGAATTTCCCGGGCGCCTAATCTCCCGTTTTGGCGATTTGCACTGGCCAGCAAGATCGCCTGATTTGACCGCTCCAGACTTCTTTTTGTGGGGCTTTTTGAAGTCGCGGGTTTATGTCAACAAGCTTCAGACTCTTGCAGCTCTTAAAGACAATATCCGTCAAGAATGTGAGGACCTATCGCCGAAAGTTTTGGCCAAAGTGATGGAAAATGCCATAAAAAGGGCTCAAATGACAATCTGCTGTGGCGGCGGCCATTTACATGACATCATTTTCTCAACTTGATGTAAAAAAAATTAAAAGACCGAATAAAAATAATCCACAAGAAGAATCAAAGTTTTTCATATTTTTTTTTTTTAATTACAGCCAAAAAAACATCGGAAGGTTATTTTTGCGCCACCCTGTACAAACGCCTAATCCCTAAGTGATAACTGAGATTAAAATGGCCAGAAAAAATACCGTCAAGGTCCTTAAGTCCTTCCTGTCTAGGGAAAGTAGGCTGCTGGAATTTCCACCGTTTGTAGTGAAGAATCTCTTCGCATGACGCTGGACCATTGTGACATCCTGTCGTTCAGCAAATTTCGATCCCACCACAATTCCTCATCGTTTTATCTGTAATGTATCGACGGCACTGTACAGACGGCGCACCCCGCAGTTGACCCAAGATTGAGCTCGTTTGTTGTTTCGTACATAACATAAAATCAGCGTGCTGCATTCGCCGAGACTATTAGGATACTCCATGCAGTCTAGAACATGTCTGGAGGACTGTTTTAAAGAACATAAATACGCGCTCTTCTTATGATCCTTCTCCGCCTGTAATATGAATGGGTACTTACCCATTAGTAGAACACGTTAAAAGTTAAGTACATAGACCCCCGCACCGTTTCTACATTGATTCGAGTAACGTTAAGATACTTTACAACGTCAGAAACCCTCGGGCTTCCTACATCTAGTGAAAGGATTGTCTTGGACGGACTCAATTTTAACCTATTTTCCTGACACACATTGAGGCTACATATGCATTCTGCATGCGGTCAGAAATTGGTTCTTGCTACCCCGAGCAGTAATAGAGATTACATAGACTACATAGATTTTTGAACCCTGAATCGTGCAGCTACTTCAATCTGGCATGTTATAGATAAGAATAATTTCACTTATGGCTTTTCAGATGTTGTTCTACCCATGGAAGTGATATAGACACATTATTTCTTTGGATGTTGTTAAAATTCTATGTGTTAACAACTTTCTTCCTATGGCAAGCCAATGTTAAAATCAACGATGAAAATGACAAATTTGAAGGACTTTTAGGCAGCACTGATTTGCTGGTTAGGTTAAAAAATCCAGAATAGTTAAATTTACAACGCGGACTGAAGATCGCTGATGAGGTTAGTTTAGGTACCTATATAATTTAGGCTTAGGAATCTTGAGAAGGATGGAAATTTAATCGGAAATCTTTCAGCAAGTCTGTTTAAAACTCTGCTTGAACTTTAAAAGGAAATCTATAAGATTGATAGAAATAAGTTCGTGGATTCTAAAGAAGATCAAGTTTTAATTTCTGAAAAAATCAGTTATGAAAACCAATCAAGAATCTATAGTCTAGTAGATATCTTATAAACAATGTTTGGAAAAAATCTGTCTGTTAAATCGTTATAAGTTACAAAAATGTTGAAATTTTTAAAAATTATTAACTTAAAATTAATGAAAAAAAATTCTTGAAGTGAAATTTTGTAAATGGTGTTTTTGAAGTGCACACTACAACTTGTATACAAACGTAAGATTAAGAAAAGAAGGAAAATTGAATTTCTCAAGAGTTTCCAATTTTAATGTACGTACGTTTAAATGTTGGTTGGTTTAGTCGAATTGGTTAAATGTGTGTGTGTGTGTTTGTGTGTGTATGTTTGTAAGTATTTGTTGTATTAACTCAAATATCAAATCGGAAGTAAAATAAAAAAAAACCCACACAAGTTGACTTTAAGAAGGAATTGAACAAGTGCACGAAAGAAGAAATAATAAAATAATCCTTAAAAAAACGTCTAGAATCGAGACTATAAAAATATAAAAGCACGAGCAAACTTCATTGGCAGTATGTCTTACTGTTTATTCTATGTAAATCTATGTCTAGCATAAGCATAAACTTGTGTATGTGTGTATGTGTGTGTGTTGGTGTATTTGTGCATATACAAATACAACTAAATAAAATTGAAATAACGCAATAAAAATGGAAATTGTAATACACCCTCTAAATACGATATGAAGAAGAAAAAAAGTAAAAATTACTTGTTTCTTTTTTTCTTTATGCATGCATAAAAATAAGGTAAAATGGTTTGATAAAGTGGAGGTTTGAAATCAATGCTGATGCTTTACTAACGCCTTGATCCTTCCGTGAAAAATCAAAGATATTTGTATTGGGAAATTTAAAAAAAATAAAGTGTAAATGTGCATTACCAAACACCCTCGTCGTCCTCCTCTACACACGTGTGTGTATTGATGTATACATGGGCAAATAAACCACGACGAGTTAGTGAACCTTTAATAATTGGAATTTTATTGCAAATGGAAATATTTTTTTTTTATATTGTATGTAGCTACCACATAGCAGAGCAAATATTACTAATAAAAATCTCTGAGGAAAAAATAATTAATTATAAGTTAATCATAAATCATACCATTTCAATTTTTACACCTATCAACAATTCTTTCATTCATTTTATTTAATGATAATATCAATGAATTTCTTTTTTTCCTTCTCATCATCATCATCATCTCCCTGCCATACTAATCTTAGTAAATCATTTTATTTTTATAATAAACAACTTTTTAACTACAACAGCAAAAAAAAAAAAGAAGAAAAAAATTACATAAAGATTTACACAACGACAGCTGTCAAAAACAAGTTACTAACAATTTCTAACATGTTATAAACTTTTTTTTTTCATTGGAATTGAGGGAGTGTGAAAGAACAGCAAAACAAAACCTTAACTAACAATATCTTGTCAACGCTGTTGAACATACAAAAAAAAAAAACAAAAAAAAAAAAGCTGGTCATCACAATTTGTATTACAACAAAAAGTTGAGTCATTAAAAAAAATATTAAAATATGTTTATTTTTTTTGTTAATAAAATTTTAAATTAATCCCATACATAAGGAACTTTGAATGTAGTTGTTGAAAACGAAATTGCAAAAACTTCATAATGAAGTTTCTATTTTCAAAAATGCCACCCACATATTAAAGAATAAAATTTAATATTAAATCCCATATGTATAATCATTTTTTTTAAGTATAGAAAATGTTATTAAATGAATTTTTATGAAAATTTGTTTTAAAAACATTTTATAAATTTTCAAAAATTATTTTTTATATAACTAAAAGTATAATGTATTGTGAAAATATCTTAACCCATTTTATGCCAACATCAAATATTAAATTTTTAATTCAGTATTCTGCCTTCAGTTGACCGGTCATAGGATAGGTCTTTTAATGTCAATTGACTTTTTATTCCCCGTAAGGTACCCTGCGGGAAAAAGGGGTCAGTTGGGAATTAGGGCCTGTCTCGTGATAGGTGAAAACTGGACCGATTCCGAAAACACATATTACGAGATAGGTGAAAAGAGGACCGGTTCCTGAAGTACCTACCAAGTGACCGGTTAAAAAGTCATGACATATTATTTTATACCAGTCCTGTAACAATTAACCCCCTCCTAGGACAAGCCCATGTTAAAGTGACCGGTCCCTATCACTTTGAACCGACCACGTGATATGTTCTGGGATAGGTCCTTTTCCCGCAGGGCCAACTAAAACTTGAAAAATAATTTGTATATGGAAATATTGCTTCAAAAAAAAAACACAACTACAATGCAGAAACCACAATAAAAATTCAAATTAAGGGTGCAGGATGGTTTGCAACTTCAAAAAAAAAAATTTTTTTTTTCAATATTTTGTATATGAACATCTCAGGAATATTCTTCAAGTCGATTGGAATAAAACTGGCTGAAATACCGGTTATTTGGTAATCGTGTTCGGAGGCCATTAAATTGCTTCAAAATTTTAAAGTTGCTGTTGCAGTGTTAATAGAAATGTGTCGTTCGTGAATGAAATAGTGCAATTAAACTATTCACTCACTTGATTGATCCATAAGGCTGCTGTGCGAATGAGTGACTGCATATATTCGTGTAGCCCTAGGGTTTTGATTATGTAATTTGAGGGGAATAAACTCTATATTTATTATTAAAAACAAATTAAATATTTTTTTTCCATAAAATATTTTTCTTTATATTATTATATTAATTTATATTAATCTGCTTATCAAGCAATTAACTGTTCACTCTAAAAAATTTTATTAAAAATTAACCGTAAGTGCTAAATTTAAAAATCATATGCCTAAACTAAACTACCTGTACAGGATTTTATTATCTCCGCAGCGGATAGAATTCATTTAAATGTATGTACAAAAACTTAAATAAGGGATGCATTCATATAAACTAATTTGGTTTTTCCTACATCTGTCATTAACAGATTATTAAAATTTCATGGTCACATTTGAATTATGCAGATATTCTTTAACACACAAACCTGTATAATTAGGGAATTTATAACTTACTTTACTCTTAACAACTCATCCCAGGTGAAAATATTCATATATGGTAATATATGAGTTCATATATTATTCCATATATGCTCGGATCTGAGTTTCAGGGTATATGGCCATATATGGACACATATGAATGTCCATATATCGTCATATATGAATACTTTTCCTATATGCCCGTATATAAAACAACAACTTTTTTTTATTTTTCTACAAATATATTAGTTTTTTATTAAAACTAATTAAAAATATTATACTTCTACATAGAGTAAACAGATACATTGTGACAATCGAATTTCTTGCCAACCGAATAGTTTGGTTGCAGCAACCGAATTATTGGGTTATCGCAACCAAAAGTATTTCTGGGTTAATTGAAAAATTATGTTCCTACTGAAATTCTGTTGTGTTAACCAAATTTCTGTCGCCACATACAGAAATATCGATGACTACAACCGGTTTGAAAAAAATGAATTTGTTTTCTCTGTGTATTTTCATTTTCAACGAACAAGTTTAGAATATTCAAACAAAATAATACATAAATTACCTTAATTCATTTGGTTTGAAACTATTTTTTGTGAGATCAAAATCTGAGTTAATAAAAAAAACTTATAAAAAGTATTAAAAAATTATTATCAATAAAAAAACACAGTTTTATTTAGCGATCATGTCGGTTTTGGAACCCTATCTTAGGTCTTTATTCATATCGAAGGTACTCTTTTTTGGCCATGTTCCATAGGAAATTTAAAAAAAATCAAAGTATTGGTCTTAAATGTACAAAGTTGATTGTTGCGTATACTCACTAATAAGAGATCTTTTTTTAACATTTAAACATTGATATTTCGCCGTTTGGTAAAACATACCCGGAGACGGGTATGTTTTACCAAAATAGTTTCTTTTTTGAAAATTTATATTCCTTAAATAACAAGCATTTTGAAATCTGTATTTAAGATCTCTTAAATATGTCTGGTCAAAGTTTTATTTTTTAATTCGTGTTACTACGCTAGGTGTGGGGTAAAAGAAGACTGAAAATTATTAAAAGTCTTAAGTCCTAAGAGAATTTTAAAACTGGGTCAAAGGGAACTTGGTAAGATAGTAAAGGGAGAAACAGAATTAGAATAGGGGATTTATACAAGGTATCGGTATTAAATAAAAATACAAAATTTTACAAGCTTTGAATTTTTCGAATTTCATTTCATACCAAAACAAAGCCTAATGAAAAGTTGTCACATCGAAATATGCAACTCTACGATATTTATAATAGGAAGAGTCACATAATATTAAATTTTTCTTAAAGTATATACAAAAATTTACCTAAATATAATTTTAATATTTGTGACTCAACCTGTGCTAAATATATCGTAGTTACTTATTTGAATGTGACGAATTTTTACGTAAATTAGTATTCTAAGCGCTGATGGTACATCTGTTACGAATGGGCCGTGTGGACTCGGTCACTTTTAGAGCCGGCAGGGAGATGATGATACGAGGGCGGATCAATAAGTCAGTGACTTATTTAATAAAATACAGTTTTTCAGCATAATCTGCTTTAAGCTCAATACACTTAGTCCAACGTTTCTTCAATTTTTGTATCCCTTCCCAAAAATAGGATTTTTCGAGGTCCATAAAATAGGCATTTGTTTGATCAATAATTTCATCGCTGGAGCTAAATCTCTTTTCACCGAGCCATTTCTTTAGGTTTGGAAATAGTCACTGGGGGCTAAATCTGGAGAATATGGCGGATGAGGTACCAATTCGAAACCCAACTCATGGAATTTGGCCATTGAAACTACACACGTGTACACCCGTGCATTATCTTGATGAAAAAGAACTTTTTTCTTGGCCATATGGAGTCGTTTTTTTAAATCCTCGTTAAATCGGTCCAATAAGTTAGCATAATATTCGCCATTTATTGTTTTCCCTTTTTGAAGGTAATCGATGTGGATTATCCCGCGTGCATGCCAAAAAACTGTTGCCACTCTTGTTGGCCGACAAACTTACCTTGGCCTTCTTCGGAGCCGGTTGACCCAGAAAAACCCATTGTTTGTACTGCTGCTTGGACTCCGGAGTGTTGTAATGGATCCATGTTTCATACACAGTTACAAAACGCAGCAAAAACTTATTCGAATTGCGGTTAAACAACTACAATCAATCCTTTGAAGTTGTTGCACGATTACGTTTAAGATCAATTGAGAGCAAACCCCTTCTTGCAGACAGCTTTCTTAAATCCAACTGCTCGTTTAAAATCGAAACCACACTGCCATATGAAATGTCTATGCCATCAACAATCTCACGCACTTTTACTCTTCGATCGGCCAACACCATATTGTGGATTTTTTTTAAATTTTCGGGTGTATTGAACTCAATTGGCCGTCCAGAACTTTCAGCGTCATTTGTACTTGTGCGACCCCAACGAAAGTCAGTAAATCACTTTTTACCATTGAAATCGATGGTGCATAGTCCCCATAGTGTTTATCAAGCTTTTCCTTGGTTTGATTGACGGTTTTTTCGCAAAAAATATTGTTTAATGAGAACTCGAAATTAACTTTTTTCCATTTAAAAAAAATCCACGAGGTTGTATGTTTTAAACAGTTGTTAATCGCAAAATAAATGATAGAACTTGTTTAAAATTTGACAGTAGTGTATTAAAAGGGGTACTTGATGGGAGCAGTGTTGCATTTCATATAACTACGAGGGTAGTTCGAAAAGTCACGGACTTATTAAACCACCCTCGTACCTTTAAACATAATCTTTGTGACTAATCTTTTCAAATTCTATTAATGTTAAGTGTCCATCATATGGGAAATTTTTATGAAAAAGCTCAATTTGGAAGTATTCATTTAAGCAATAAATCTTTTTAAATTTGTGGTACTGTTTTAAATCTTTGTTTCTCTTCCAATTGATTTAAATAATAATCGCTAATAAATATTTCAAATAAATCAATAAACTATTTAAGAGTTTTCAATTACTAAATAACTTTTAATCAGCTAATTTATGAGTTGTTCATTGGCGCTATAAAAATCTCAAGATCAATTATTCATAACGTGACATATAAAGAAGCAAAATTAAACATTTTCTCATGATGGCTAAACAAAATAAAAAAACCGACTGATTTTATAATTTTATATATTTTATATTCCATACAAAGTGGCAACATGCGGGCCATCTATTACCTTATTTACAGATTTTTTTTTGTTTTGTTTTTTTAAGAGTTTTGTTTATTTTTGTTTGTATTTATTAACACTGCTATAAATCTATGAATCTACATAAATGATCAATGATAACAAAAAAAGACTTTTAAATTGATGAACAAATAAACCTTAAGATTTATGACTTCATCTTAAACAATAAATACCAATTTCAAATGAGTGAAGAAAGTAACAACAATACAATGAATGTTTGAGGAATGAAAATCAATAAAAAAGCAAAAAATTTTATTCTTAATTTAAATACTTTTAATTAGACGGAAGACAATCGTCCCCGACCCCTTTTCATCATTAAAATAATCATAAAACAAAAAGAAAAAACATTTGAAGGAAGAAGTATCTTTATAAAGTCATTAGTTTATTCTATCAGAGGGTTTTATTTTTTATCTATATGTTGCCAACTATTTGTAAGTTAAACTCACAATAAGTACATCCAAGCAACTTCTTCTATATACTTTTGCAAAAAAAAAAAGGCATTAACATTTTAATGCAAAATTATTATTGTTACAAAATATTTGAAAAGTTAAATCTACCATCACCACCACCAACCGACCAACCAATCTTTTCGATTCATTCTTACTCAATTTCTTGTGAAAGAAAATAAAAAAACAAGAAAAAAGTATTAAAGCCTACAAATTGTTAAGAAAATACCAATTTTTTTTCTCTTGTTCGCTAAAAATTATCATTGCAGTGTTAAATAATGTTCAAAATTTCAAGTACCACAAAGTCGGATTACTTTGTCGACACTTTGCCAGAGTTGCACAAAAAAACAAAAATCACGAAAAAAAACTTTGTCCTCTGCATTGCAGTGCATTCTTGAGAAAATAGCCGTGTTACTTTAATTTCCATTTGCCATGAACAGCCAAAGCAACAAAAAAAAAAGGAACACAGCAGCAACGTACAAAAACAAAATTGAAAACTTATTGTAAGAAGTTATAATTTGTATTACTGCCGTTTTTTTTTTTTTGCTCTGCACTTAATGAAATCTCATCTTAAGATAAGTTGTTGATATCGTTTTAAACAGATACGAGAAATATTTATTTATTTATCTATTGATTGATTTTAATTTTAACTTGAAAAATTAAAATTAAACTGTCTGGCTTATATTTATTTAACAATAAGTTAACAAATTTTAGTAATTTCAGTAAATCATTAAAATTGGTTAAATATTATTTAGTTCTTAAGGAAATTAATTCAAGCTAAATTCTTCAATTTGTATAAAATTCAGTTATATCACCGGGACCGATTTTTTTTGTATATGAAAGGAATCGGTTATTTTAACAATGGGTTTGTCAAAGGAGGAGGTGAAATGTGCCTTTGAACTGGCAGGACTAAATAGCACCTATCACAGGACTAGCAAAAAATTTCCTGTTGCTAGACTAACGCAAAAAACCAGTCACAGAATTAATGCAAAGGGCACACCTGGGGATTTGCCTAAAAATAAATTTTCACTTAATTAAAAATGTAAGAACTAAAAAAAATCGACTATTCTGGGATTTTCCGTTCCTCAAAACCGAGAATTTTGCTTATTGATGTGGAAAAAAAATTAGCCTACTTCACGAATGTCAAAAACAAACTGACATATGCTGCTATTTGCAAAAATGTAAAGCGTTGTGTTGTAGTGCCCTGCAGGGGTCAGTTGGGAATTAGGACCTGTCCCGTGTCAGGTGAAAAGTGGACCGTTTCCGAAAATACATATCACGAGGTAGGTGTAAAGAGGACCGGTTCCTAAAGTACCTACCACAAGACCGGTGTAAAAGTCATCACATAATCTTTTGCGTTGGTTCTGCGTTATGGTCTTTAGGGTTAGTTGTGTGACATGTTCTTTTAGACCAGTCCTGTGACATGTCACAGAGGTCAAGCTAGGGCAAGCCCAAGTTAAAGTGACCGGTCATTTTTATATAAAAAAATCGTTTCCGTTCCAGTTCTTATCACAATGAACCGGTCATGTGACGTGTCCTGGGATTGGTCCTTTTCCCGCAGGGTGGTTCGATACCCAGCGAAGGCAACATTAGTTTAAAAAATTATACATGTTATTTCCATCTCTCATTCAAATTACAGAATATTATTTGCCAATTGCTGTCAAATTACATAATAAAATTGTGAGATTATAAAAAAATTTTGGTTCTTAATTTGTATTAGAATAATATCAGAGGAAATCGAAAAAAATTGAGATGTTCTTATATAAGGCAGTGGTCATTAATTGGCTAAAGGTACGGTCACATACAGCAAACATTTGCCTCTAATATGTTTGCTCATATTTGCATTAAATTTTTATGTATTTTGTTAGATGGTCACACTAGGGGCAAATATTTGATACAATTTATTTTAGCAAACAGCAGTGAAACAGCGTCAAATACATATTTTGGCAAACATGTTTTCCCTCCGGTCACACTGAAACAAATATTTTCTATAGCAATTTATTTAATCAAACTGTCAAAATAATAAAATTTGTTTCCTCATAAATAAAAACTGCAATGGAAGATTGTGAAGCATTATTTGTTTTAAGTGGAGCAGCTTCTTTATTATTATTGGAGGAAAACGAAGCCAAAAACCGACAGAAAAAAAGACAATGGGTGCGCAAATGGATTCAACGTCGGAAAGAGGAAGGATGCTGTGCAAAATTATTGTTGGAGCTGCGATCTGAAACTCCAGATCTTTACAAAAACTTTTTGCGGATGAACTCAACTGATTTTGATTATTTAGTGAGAATAACATTATTTCAGTGAAAATAGTAAATACATACTTATATTTATTAATACTACTGTAGCTAAAGTTAGTGGCACCGCTGATAACTAAAAAAGTAACACATTTTCGTGAGCCAATATCTCCTTCCGAACGTTTGGCAGTTACGCTTAGATACTTAGCGACTGGAGAGAGTTATAGGTCTTTACAATACGTTTTTCGTATTCCTCATAACACTATTTCAGGAATTATTCCTGAAGTATGTGATGCTTTATACAAAGTGTTACAGCCGAATTATTTGAAGGTAACAAAAAATTTACTTTTTTTAGTGTCAAATACGTAATTTAGTTTCAGATTCCATCAACAAACGAAGAATGGGAAACTATTTCTAAAGAATTTCTGCAATTGTGGAATTTTCCAAATTGCATTGGCGCGCTAGATGGCAAACATATTGTAATGATTGCTCCAACTCACGCCGGAAGTGTGTACTATAACTACAAAGGTAGATAAGATGAATAAAGTTAATAAAATATTTTTTTAACTTGATTATTTTGAAGGAACACATAGCATTGTGCTTATGGCTATTGCCGATGCGTCATATAAGTTCCTATATATCGATGTAGGTTCGAACGGGCGCATATCTGACGGTGGTGTTTTTAGGAAAAGTACATTTAATGAAGGTCTCAAAAATAATAAACTAAATTTGCCTACGCCAAAACCATTGCCATTTAGAAACGTGTCAGTACCATATGTCCTTGTTGCTGACGATGCCTTTGCATTAAGCCCTAATATTTTAAAACCTTTCAATGCGCGCAACATGACTGCCATCGAAAGAGTTTTTAATTATCGCCTGTCAAGAGCTAGGCGAGTAATAGAAAACGCTTTTGGAATTTTGTCTGCACGTTTTCGCGTAATGCGCAAGCCAATTAACCTTGACCCAATAAAAACCAGAAAAGTGACACTTGCGTGCTGTGTGCTACACAACTTTTCAATAAGTAGAAAAAGTTCTTTGTACTTTAACAAAAATCTTGTTGACCACTACACTGCAGACGGCACACTAGTTCCTGGAGAATGGCGCAGTGATAACGTCCAGAATTTACTAAATCTACAAAGACACCGTTCCTACATAACTAATGAAACATCAGAAATAAGAAATGAATTTTCGCAATATTTTGTGGAAGAAGGCGAAGTAAATTTTCAATATAGGCATATATAATAAAATATCCCTCAAAAAAATTCGAATTTAATTTTTTATGGTAGTATTAGTTATTTAATTTAAAATTTTACTACTGAATAAATATGTAAATATATATATCCATATGTAAATATAAAAACATGGCTTTTAAATGTTTTATTTAATAATTAACTTAACACAGTGCGCTTTGGTATCCCCAAAAAATATTTGCACAAAGTTTGAAAAGTTTGACTATAACAGTTTTCCAGATATGCAGAAATTCTTATTGTCGTTGTATAAACTTTACAATTTTTAAACCTAAGTGTAGTTAGCATCGAGTAGCCAGGAAAACACTTGAAATGTCTGGAAAATCGGTATAGTAGTTAAGAAGTCTAAAGGAAACATACAAACAAACGGGGGATTGTCAAATCCCGAATCACGTGATTTATTTTTATGAGTCCCGGGATTTTTAATAAATTAACTTTTATGTAAAAAAATTGTCGTTTTTATTGAATTTTTGTTTTGACACAACAATTTAAAAAAAAAAATTTTTTTTGCTTGACATATGACGACTATTTCTGTTACTTTTGTTGCTAAATAATTAAAAACCATTATTTAAAGTTGAAACGAAATTTGCAAATTCACATTTCAAGCTTTTTCTGCAATTATATTTAATAAGTGAAGCTTTGGCTTAAGACATAATACCAAAATAGTAATGATTATTTTTATACAAAATATAGAAATCAAGAAATAATTGTTTTATATCAAGCAAAAAATAAAAATTATAAAAAAATCGTTACTTGTCAACCAAAAAAATACAAATTTTTTACGATTCAACTTAAGTATTATTCAGAAACTAATGAATAAAAGTTGATACATATGTATATTAATAACATTTTAATCGTAGTTTTTATGAAATAACTCATATTCCTTCTGGCCCATAATAATAAAAAATATTTAAATTTGCTTTAAAAATATATGTACGTTAAATAAAATAATTTTTTATAAATAAATAGAGCTTCTATTTGCCGTATTCATAAAAAATATTAATTAAGCTCGAAATCGGTTTTAAGAAAAATTTGTATGAAAATTTTGTTTTAAAGTAAATTTCAAACGTACTTCAATTATTGATTATAAATCTCAAATAATAAAAAACAAAACAAATTAAATAATTCATTTATTCAAAAGTTATAAAAAAAATGCTACAAAAACTTAACAAAACAAAAACTTAAAAATACATTCATTCAGAAGTATGAAACACGATTTTAGAAACTAAAATACCCATTAATAAACAAATAACATGTTAAATCAAACAACACAAGAAAATCTTAACAAAACAAAAACTTAAAAAATTCATTGATTTACGGCTAATTTCACCAAGTTCAGATATAATTCACTACCAGTTATAGCTGTCAAACGTATTGTTACCAGCACTAACTGGAAGTAAAAGTGATAGTTTTAACTGAACTTGGTGAAATTGGCCATTAGAAGTATAAAAAAGTTATGAATGCACTTCAATACAAATTACAAAGCAATTATTAATAACACTCCGTTTTATGTTCCTCTTCCAAACATTCTATAAAAAATTAAGTTATTTTTCTACGTATTGCTCCTGCTGACTCTGGACTAAGTGCTTTAAGTTCACTTATGATATAATTTGCAAGTGTACTGTTGGGGTCCAAAGCGCTTTCCTTCCGCTCTTTCATTACACTGACAGCCTCACGCATCGTCTCAACTATAACGGCTGATTGGGTAGGAACAACTGGTTGTTTTAGTTGTGTTGCTATGGACTGTGTGTCCGTTTCTGACGACTTTGATGCTACATCAGGGTCAAAAGCATAAATACGTAAAATGTTAATCAACATGTTTAATATAGCTATTAAATTACTTACAAATAATTTCCTCTTCCACGTTGTAAATAATGTTTGACACAGTCTGCTGTGTCTGTTTGTCCTCAGCGCGTCCAACAAAACTCATGACATTGTAAAATCTCCATTTAGGAGCTTCTACAATACCTTGTCCTGATTTGGTTTTGGCTCTTCCAGCGTAGCCTCGGAATTGAATACGGAGATTAGTCCATTTTGCATTCAGATCAGCCACCGTATACTTTGGTTTAAAATTCTCCTCAATATTTCCCCATGCGCAATCTCGACATGATTTGTTGTGATATGCTTCATCCGAAGCATCCCACAAACACTTTTCTGCTTCGACAAGCGATATAAGCTTATAAATATCGTCCTCATCCCACTCCCTGGATACTTTTGTTTTTTTTCTTGGCCTTTTTAAAGTTAGAGTCTCGCTGCTTCTTTCCATTGCCTAAATAATTTGTAAACAATATAAATACATATGTATGAACAATAGCTGTATGGTTTTTACTAATTCATAAATTTATACACTTACCTCAATTTCTTGCGCCATAAAATCCTCCTCAGTATAATTTTCACTATTCTAAAAGTATATTTATTTATAAAAAATATGTATAGTTTTTTATTAAAAATGTTTAAGTTACCTCCATATTTTTCGCCAACAAATATATTTAAATCACACAGCTGTTTGACAGTTTTTGTTACGAATATCAGTGTTGACAATTGTTGTGCTTTTAAACGATTATATAAAATGGCTTAAACTCGTAACTTAAAAGTTATATATAATGAATTATGTGAATATATACTGATTTGAGTATATATTTATGTATAGAGTATATATTTAACTTCAATATGTATATATTTATATATATCATTATTAAATGCGGGAAAGGCCCTATCTAACATTTTGAAAACTTTACAGGAGAAGCAAAAAATTATTTAAAATGATAAATTGCCTTTAACTGTTTATAGTTAATTTTTTTTACTATTTTACTTGGAAAACCTACTAGTGGCTTCGACAAATAACAATGTTGCATACTATGCAAACTGATAGTTAGGTCTTTTAGCGCTAATCGTATCATATTTTTTTGTTAATAAAATCGCTAATTTTGGTCGAGATTCTAAAATTTGTTGTGGACATTTGTGTTGATGCAATATATCAGAATAAATAAAAAAGTAGATTTTTTGTTCGGTAACGATATAATGAAATTTATCAATTAAAAGTTTCAGAATACTTTGTTTTCTTCATGTTATAGCCACATCACAATAGTGGAGGGGGTGGGTAGGTTCATAAGTTCAGAAAAACTGTTAATCACTACTGTAGTGTTGCAGTTGGGATGCGATGACAAATTTGATTGAAAATATTGAAAAAAATGTAACTATTTTCTTAAAAATTATAAGAAAAAGCATCACAAGTTAAAAATCAGCCCTGCAAATTTTATTGGAATCGGTCCCTTTTGACCATAGCTCCCGAAAATAGCCTTTAACGCCAATTAACCACAAACTTTAACCAGCTGTCTTTAAATTTATGTATTTAAGAGGGAGGGGTCTTTGCAAATATTTTTACACTTCTGTTTAGGTGATTTTTAAGAAAAAATTCTCAATATATTTTTGAAAATGACAACACTGCTTGCACCTGCTGTTATTTGCCTGTGTTTGTTCTTACAAACACTTTGCAAGATCAAATAATTGTTTGCCCAAAAAAGCGGAAAATATTTTACATAGGGTGGTCACACTCTGTTCACATTAGAGACAATTTTGTTTGCTAGCAAACAAATTTGTTTCTGCAAAATCTTGTTTGCACCCCAAAAATGTTTTATGGTCACATTATGCCAAACAAATATTTGACATTTTTTGTCAAATGTTTGCCATATGTGACCGTACCTTAAGAAAACGCTATTTTTATAAGAGTGTCACACTAATTGTTTAAATTTACAAAAACCACGTGTATGGAATGTGAATTAAAGCTTTAATTGGTATGATAAAAATTTTAATTGAAACTATTGGAAATTTTTAATTAAAGTCTTAATTAATCAAAGGTTTAATTGATCTAAATTGAATTATATTTATAATTGTATTTACAAATATTTTAATTAATTATCAATTTTAGTTATGTAGATATAATTTCCGTGTATAGTTTTTCTAATTAAAACACTTTATTATTATTATTATTTTTAAAAATAATAACGTAAAATATTTTATTTGATAATATTTAAACTAAAGATCATATTCAGATTAAAGTTAAATTAATATTATAATTAATAATAAATTCTTTTTTTAGTTTTTTCGTCGGCTTTTTACAATGCTTGTGCCTACAGATTTTTATAAAACACTTATAAATCAAATTTATATGCAAAACAACAACAAATTTTCTTTATAAGACTGTTATAAGAACCAACTGAATGTCTATGCATAAGGCTGTTACTCTTCAACCAAAAAGTATTCAAAGTATAGAGCAGGTCTACTCATTGAGAAATTCAACATGCTACAGAGTTCAGCTGCATCATGTTTATGAAATTAGGCAACATTTTATTTAATTAAATTTTAAACATAAAATTTTTTTAATGCAGTGTTGCCATATAAGCAGTTTAATTCTTTATCCCAGTTTTTTGTATTTTTAACAGTTTTACAGTTGTTTTTTTTTTTTTTATGAAGACAACTATTTTTTTAAATTCAAGATTTTTTTTTATTATATGTAGCAACATGTTGTATCATATTTGTTCTCTTTATTATAATATATTTTTACCATAGAAATGGGAAATAATGCGTATGGATATACAGAGATGGTCAATACTTTTCATGTCACATTATTATGTCCAATTTTAGTAAAAATAAATAATATATACATACAAATAACCTGTTTAAATAAGCCTGCATTAAATAAACAGTTTTTTATGAAACAATCTGAAAAATCTTAAATATCCCAAAAAACAAGAACAGCTAAATTTGAGTATATGACAGCACTGCTAAAAGTTGCCGACCAAAACTCACCTTATGTGTGTGTTCTAAGAGAGCTCTAAAAAATTGTTGAGTGGGAACTATACTCTTGAGAATTCTATACTTTTTGTTGTCAACTTTCATTTATCAACTCTAGTCTGTCCGTTTCTGATCGGATTTATTGGCGAAAATTTTTCGGTTAAAGTTTTTTTTTAAATTATTTTTAATTTTTTTTTTCAATTTAACATTAAATGGATTAAAAATTGTTTAATTAAATATTTAATACAAATTTCAATTTATATATTAAATTGTATTGATTGAAAATTTATTAAAAATTTGAACCAATTTCAAAATGTTTGGATACATTTTTTAAAACATATATATTTCTCATAATATTTTTACTTAAAATTTATGATTAATTAAAAACACATAATTATAAAAAGTCACACAAATGGTACTTTAAAAAATAAAAATTTTCTTTAAAGTATTTAATCCGAAATTTCCTCCCCAATTTTTTTTCCAAAAATGTTGAGCAAATTTTTTTAAAATTTCAATTAATTTTTTTTATTGATATGATTAAAATTTTAATTGGAATTTAAGAAATATTTTTTTTTGTGTGCTTATTCGATCCGTGCTTTTACTCCTAAACAACATAAAGTTAATCGATTGTTAAAGTGCTTCCGGAACAATTTAAATCAGTATTGTCAGTTTTTTTAAGGGCTTTATACCGAAATATTGATTTTTGATCCCCAACAATCCCCAAATTGTTATTTTCTGATCCCCAAAAATCAACAAAATGCTTATCACCAAAATTCACATTTTTAAATTTATTTAAATTAAAACATATTTGTGTATTAATGTAAATCACTTGCACTTTTAAATTTATTTTATTTGTACTAATGGAAAATTTAAGA
The DNA here is from genome assembly GCA_949748255.1 of Eustalomyia histrio. NCBI lineage: Eukaryota > Metazoa > Arthropoda > Insecta > Diptera > Anthomyiidae > Eustalomyia > Eustalomyia histrio. Next base: position 7,412,670 of record OX456523.1, read on the forward strand.
TAAGGAAAATGAATTATTTTAATCCAATACCGGTTAGGAAAATTTTTTCGAAGCTGATACTGAATTTTAATGGTATCTAAAAACCTACTACTTACTATCTCAAAAACTGCTACTTTTTAGGAGAGACAAAAAAAGTTTTATAATAAACTTGTGACATTTTTTAATAATTTTTTTAATTTAAAATGCGATAATAAACTTAAAATTTTAAACAAAGATTAAAAAATGCCACAAGTTTATTATAAAACTTTTTTGTCTCTTCTGAAAAGCGGTAGATTTTGACTTCCAGAGTTGTATTTGGTCTGAGCAACATTATGAAAATGTAACCCTGTTTTTGGTATGAAAATATAAACCCGTTTTAAATTAAATGCAAAAATTGCTTCTAATTCTAACATTTTATCAGGGTTAAAAAAATAATAAAAATAAAAAAGAAAATAAAATATTGTAAATATTTTATCCCCAAAAATCCCCTTATATTTTGTTGGTTTAAATTAAATGCAAAAATTACTTCTAATTCTAACATTTTATCAGAGTTGAAAAATAATAAAAATTAAAAAAGAAAAAAAATATTGTTAATATTTTATCCACAAAAATCTTCTTAAATTTTGTTGCCTTCCCTAGCAAATCCCCGGATCCAAAAACGAAATTTTTTATTCCCATTCAAAAAAAAAAAAAAATCCTCAAATTGGAGGATAAATCCCCTAAACTGACAGCACTAATTTAAATGTCAACCGATATTGTTAGCAAATATTTCTAGCCGCAAATAGTAGCATAGAAATTTTTTTAAAATAAAATTTATGAATTGAATTTTAAATTTAAATTAATATAATTATCAACTGAATTAAATAAATAACATATGTACCTTGGTAGAACTCTGACACAATCGCACACGTATGAATCTCCATCTTTATTTTCCACCTACGCTTACTTAACGCCGTGTTGAACATGAATATAATCTTAGGATTATGACTCCTAAAGGACTGAAATAAGAAAAAAAAATTGTATAAATATTTGTATACAAAACGAAATAACAACCGAAACTTAAAAAATATATTACCAGAAAAAATACGGATAGGTTCTTTGTATAGTGGCATCTGTATGGATGAATATTTATGTATGTGTGTGTGTGTGAGTGTATGCTGATGGGGGAATAAGTGTAATACAGTTTATGCCGTGTAGCAGCATAGGGCAATATAACATGCCACAAAGGTCATAAAACCATATCAACACATTAACAACGAAAGTAAAAAAATATATATGTACCTATATAAAGGGTGATTTTTTTTGGCTATTTGGTTTTTTAGTGTACATTTTTTTGGTGTAAAAAATAAATTGGTGACATTTAACCAAATCATTGAATTTTATTATTAAAATTCGTGCTGTGTGAGAAACAGTTCTTTAAAAACATAATTCCTTAAATAAGATATAAATTTTAACGAATTAATTCGCGTATTAAGTTTTCTGATTGAATTATTTCCTACCATAACTCAATCTTTATCTCATTAGAAGAATCAAGTTTATTTTTATAAATCCAAAGTAATAATTCAATTTTTAATCAAACGAAAATTAATTTATTAAATTAATAACGATTAATTAAATTTTAAACCCGAAGGGTTTCAAGGCAATTTTTATAAAACTGATACGAGGGCGGATCAAGTTCCGTCATTTACTTTGCGTTTAACAGCTGTTTAAAACATACAACCTCATAAATTTTTTTTAAAATGGAAAAAAGTGAATTTAAAGATTTATCTGTCTCAAGGTGAGAAATGTGTTTCGTAAATTACGTCTATTTTATGGTCGCCATAATCGATCCACCGAACAGGCTATGCAAGCTGTTGTGACCAATTTTCACACCAGTTGCATTTTATTATGCATTAATTCACCAACCCGTATGCGAAGAGTGCGTACCGAGGAGAATATTGCTGCTGTATCGGCCAGTGTCAATGAAGATCGCGATATGTCAGTTCGTTAATGGTGCAAGGTACCGTGCGATGATTAATGGAAGAATTCGACTTGGTTGACATGTGGTTACAAGAAGGCCACATGCCACACGGCACGCGTTTGGTGAGCAATTAGTCTCACGCTTTGGAGCAGTCTATTGGCCGCCAAGACCATGAAATTGGACTCCCCTAGACTATTTCAGTCCTGGAAGAGAACATTACAGCTGCCATTGGCGACATACCGGCCGAAATGCTGCAAAAATATGCCGAAATTTGCTATTTGCGCGGGCGACCTTTAAATCAGTGGTCGGCAGAAAGAGAGAATATGAATGTATTGGTATTTTACACCGTAAGAAATCTTTTTATCTTTCTATATAAATGAATGAATGAATAAATTAATATCCGTATTCATTAAATTAAAATAGTTCATGTTTTTGTTTTCTCTATTATAAAAAATAAAAAGAATTCATAATAATGATAATAATAATTTTTTGATTGCATACAAGGCACTCTGCCTCATTTAATATATTTAATTTAAATGTAATTTAATTTAAAATGTAAACGAAAAATAAAATAAATACCTACATTAAAAAACAACCTATAATAAAAAAAAACAAATTTTTAGAGTGTACTTTATTTCTTTAACAAAGCGGCATATACTTGCTCTGTTGAAAGTCAGTGTACTACTGAATAAAATAATTGTATTTTTTATGCTTGTAGACATTCGTGTTGTGTATGTGTAAATTGCGATTGTGTTCCGCCCCTGAGTGCTATGATCGCTGCTTTAAATGAAATAACATTTAAAAAGTAAACGGCAAACACTCATTTATTGCCCCACATAGATATTTCATTCACTTTTACAAATTTAGTGTTTTTTTTTTCAATTTTCAAAACCCAAAACGGTTAAAAAAAATCACCCTTTATAAATACAACAACGGCATTAAGTAATAAACAAACCCACACACACACATATATAAACACAGCTACATAAATATCTACATAGTTTGAGAAAAGATTCATACAACAAAGATAGTTAAAGGAGTACCAACGGTTTTTATACCTAACATATATGACTGTATCCAAGGAATTACACATGCACACATACATACACTAATACATATATGAGTGTTGCTTGTAATGAAGCTTTAGGTTTAAGGATATAAAAACAACAACAACATCATGCAAAAATCTTAAATGAAAAGAAAAAAAAAAGGAAAAAATCGGGCAAATGAGACCTTAACAAACCAGGTTATACAGCTACATATATGTTGTACGAACAACGGCGGCCATAACATAATAACATCAACTTAAAACAACAACAACTACGAACCTTACATTTATAAATTTTATGTTAAAGAAAGATTGTTAGATAAATATAATGATTCTTTCGATTTTGAGAATTATTTTAATACATTTTTTTAATTGAAAAAATGCTTAGATTTTGAGTACTGCTTTTTCATTAAGTTTTCCACAGAAGTTCACACCAACTTACATGATTTTTTAAAGAAAATTGTTTTGATTTTATAGAAAAATTGTTACATTGTTGGCCGTATGGTTTTATTACTCAAAAAAAACAACAATTTCCTAAAAAAAATTCAGGATTCTATAAAAATTACACCTGGAGTTTGCAAAATTTTTTTTTGTAAATTCATCTTTTAAGTTTATTTATCTACTACACAATAATTATCAAACAGCCTCCCATATGTTTGTCTTTAGGTGTAGTTTTTTTAAAAGATTCCTTTTTGTTTTCTTTTTTTTTTTATATATTTGCCGATCTAAATGGGAACGTTGTTTGTATTTGTATGCGAAGGGGGTTGAGGGTTGTTGCTGTTTTGGATAAAAAAAAAATTGTTCATCCTGACTCATAAGAGGACATATTTTATGAGTGGCAACTACACCACCTACACAATCTAGTGCTTTTAAACAAAAATGTTCTAAATAAAATTGTATGTGCAAAATGAAATAAAACAAAAAAAAAAAATAATTTAACAGCCAACAACAACAGCATCAACATCAACAACAACAACATCACCATCAACAGTAAAGTAACAAACAATTTTATGTTGGTTGCATCTAGGTTTTTATGTTGTTTTGTTTTTCATCTACACATCCATACAAATGTTTAAGTGTATCTATCTGTTTTAATGTATCTGTGTGTTTGTTTGCCTGCTGATACTAAAATATATCTAACACCAAAAAAAAAAACAAAATACACAAATTCTGAATGTTTTTTGAGACTTAACATTTTATTATACCCTACATCACCACGTGTAGAGGATGTAGTGAGTTTAAATTCATCTTTTAGGTACCTGTAGTTCAGTTTAACGAAAATTATCCCAATATCCGATTTTGGGATTATGTCTGAAAAATTTTCATAATCCTATCAATGGCAATGGAAAGTCGTTGTTTTTACCTGTAATTAAGGCTGTTTTTCTATAGAAAAATAGAGGGTCCGCCAAATAACTTTTTTTTTTAAATGCTATAAAAAAAAAAAAATAATGAATATTTTCTCAAATTTCTTTTTTTATTTGAAAGTACAATCCTTCCGGTTAATAATGGAAAACAATTTCATTCAAATAGCTGCCTCGGCTGGCCGTTACAGTCAATGGCGATCGTTATCGGGCCATGTTGAACGAATTTTTGTTCACAAAAATTGAAGAGGAGGATATTGGCAACATTTGGTTTCAACAGAAAGGCGCTGTGTGGCACAGCCGAAGCTACACTCGATGTTTTGCGCCCTGTTTTTGAAGATCGCAGAGCTGATGTCGTTTGGCCACCTCGGAGCTCGGATTTGACACCGTTGGACTATTATTTGTGGGGTGCCGTCAAAGATAAGTGTTACGCCGACAAGCCAGAGACAATTGACGCTTTAAAAGACAATATTCGTGAAGCCATTGGTGAAATACAGCTGCACACAATCGATAATGTGCTTAAAAATTGGACCGATCGTGTAGGCTACTGCATGGCCAGCCGAGGCAGCTATTTGAATGAAATTATTTTCCATTATTAACCAGAAGGATTTTACTTTCAAATAAAAAAAGAAATTTGAGAAAATATTCAGTTGTTTTTTTATAGCATTTTCAAAAAAAAAAGTTATTTGGCGGACCCTATACAAACCAATTACTAAAAAGTACTGTACTTCATTACAGTTGTTTAAAGCAGTTATTTTTAAAATTATGTTGGGACCTTGGATTTTCGAAAGATACGGACTTATTATGCAAAAATGGTTACAAATATATCATTTAAAGTATCGTCTATCGCTGGTCGCAATCTCGTTTTCGAGAGTTTTTGCTCGGACAGGCCATGTGTCATCGACCGAATCTTGCAACGTGTATCCGAGCGTTGTCATGCTGCAAAATCACTTTGTTATACCTTGATGCCAATTCTTCTTAACCCGGCCATTTCTCACCTTTTTTAATTTGTCATTTTTTTTATTATATATTTTATTTTTTATATTAGTTTTAAATGTTATATTTAACATTTTAAATTAACTATATTTGTGGTTATTTTAAAGGTAAATACTTTTGTCGTCTTTTTACCTTTATATTAACTTTAATTTTCAGTAAATTCTACAGAAAATCTTTATTCACTGTATAGATAATTAAATTTTCAATTTATTATTTGTTTTTAAATACAAATTTATTATGAAACTTTTGAAAAGTAAAATTAAAGCAAAAATAAAAAATACACAAAAAAAAAAAAACGGAACCAAATTCCAAAAACATAAAAAATAAATTACAAAATACAAAAACAATAAATATATAAAAACTTAACGAACATAAAAACGTTTGTGGTTGTCGAAATGATGCCAAATGTGTCTTACAATTTCAAGACTTTGTCTTGTGTAACGTGTACTGTCGTTAAGTCCATATTTTTCAAAGTTGCCTTGATTTTCATTGTGCATGGCCCATATTTGCATTATGTCATTAATTAAGATTACTCCTGAACCCAGAGAAATGCCTTCATTCTGAACGTTATTATATATCGCTTCAAGATTGGCTTCAAGTTTCAATTTTAATTCAAAAAATTTGCAGCGATCACTCATTTTCAACGAATACTTTGAGTGAATGTTTAATACTGAATAATTTTTTGAAAATGAAAACCTTAAGTGCCAATTACAAGAATCTTAAATTTCTTCTAGAACTAATATGATTCGCATATTAGTCGTTACCTGCTGATAACATAGCGTACATGTGTATATGTTCTGCATTTGCAATAGTAGGTAAAAACGTAGTTTGTGTTTTTTGAGAATAATTAATTAGGCACATTGTATCCTTTATACCAGGGTTGCCAGGTAATACTACTGTTATCCTAAAAATATCATTACCGAAATAACTAAGACAACGTTATCCTAAAAATATAGATACCGAAATAAATAAAGTACACTCAGAAAAAAAGTTAGTAGAAAAATTTGTAAACGGTTTTCAATCCCACTTTACTATTTTTGTACTAATTTTTAGTAAAAAAATTATTATTTAGCAAATCTTTTTGCTATTTACATTTTACAAATTACAGAATTTTTACAGAATATCTACAAATTTTCGTTGCTAATTTCAGAAATCATTTTACAAATTTTTGAAAACCGATTTGCTAAAATTAGCAAAAAAAAATTACTAATTTTAAAAAAGTCGATATTGAAGGAAATGTTATTTCTAATAATTTAAACTTACACATACAAACTTAAATTGCCCTAAAATGTTACATAGGATTAAAAAAGGGATCGGAAGTGAAGATACCGACTCATGTCTAAAAAGAGGACATCCACGTAAAATAGCACTAAAAAGGTTTTTTTTTAGTTCTAAAAATCAGCCCCAAAACAATTAAATTTAACCTTAAAAGTAAAAAAAAATTTTTTTCAAAACAGAAATTACCAAATTAAAACAAAATGATAAATTCGTTTATGTTTTAACAATTTTTAAGATTTTTAAGCCTTTGATTTTTTTTTAATTTTGTATCATCTCTTAAAAAATATAATCAAAATTTTTGATGCTTGATAAAAAAAAAAATAAATCTAAAACTTTGTACTAATATTAATAGTATTTAGTAATTTTTTTTGCTGATTTTAGCAAACAGATTTTAAATTCCACTTTACTATAAGTCTACTAAAATTTAGTAGCGGCTACTAATTTTTCTACTAATTTCATTGTACTACATGTCAGCAGACATGTGTTGCTAAGATTAGCAAAAAATACCGCTGGGCTCAAATTAATAACAGCAAAATTTTCAGTTGCCATTACATACTTTTTTTGGTGAGTGTATTTTATATACATTAAGTTGATAAATCCGTTATCCTTTAAATACCGTTATTCCACAAAAAAGAAAATCCTAAAGTCCGGCCTAAGCCCAGCTACACAAAATAAAAAAAAAACTTTTGTCAGCATAAAACACATTTTAATCCCACTTTACTATTTTTATACGGTTTTTAATCCCACTTTACTATTTTTATACTGATCTTTATTAAAAAAATATTATTTAGCAAATCTTTTTGCTATTTAAAATTTACAGAATATTTACAAAATTTTGTTGCTAATTTCATAAATCATTTTACAAATTTTTGAAAGCTAATTTGCTAAAATTAGCAAAAAAAAATTACAAATTTTAAAAAAGTGGATATTGAAGGAAATATTATTTGTAAGTAAAACTTACACCTACAAAGTTTAATTTCCTTATTAAAATAATGGATCGGAAGTGAATATACCGACTCATGTCTAAAAATAGGACATCCACTTAAAATATCACTAAAAAGTTTTTTTGGTTCTAAAAATCTAGGCGTGATTTTTAAAACACAATTAAAATTTGACCTTTAAAGTAAAAAGATTGACTACACTCTAAAAAATGCTTGTAAAATTACTACTATAAAATGGGTAACGTTTTTATTCTTTTTTTGAGTTTCTAAACAATAAATTTATTGTTTTTATTTTATTTTTTTTGTGAATTACTAAACAATAAATTTATTGTTTTTAATACAAAATTACCATCGTAGTAGGATTTTTAGGATTTTTACGAATTATATGTGTACATTTACAGGAAAATCGTGTTTCTTTACGCACAAATTTGGTAAATTTACTCTTCAATTTTAAAATTTGATTTAAATTTTAGGCACTTTTAGTGTAATTTTACCTAGTTTTTGTTCATCAATTTACGCATAATGTGTGTAATTTTTTCATTTACACACACAGAGTAAATTTACCCAACTTATAGTAGGAGTACAGTTTCCTTATATAAGTTGGGTAAATTTCAACAGAAATCAATTAGTGTTACATATTTTTTTAAAATAAAATTAAACCAAAATGATAAATTCGTTTATGTTTTCACAATTTTTGAGCCTTTGATTTTTTTTTTTAATTTTGTCTACAATAATTTTTGAAAACAGTAAATAAAATAAAAAAAAATTTTATGCTCGATAAAAAAAGGTAAATTTTAAATTTTGTACTAATATTAATAATATTTAGTTAATTTATTTTGCTGATTTTAGCAAACAGATTTTAAATTCTACTTTGCAACAAGTTTACTAAAATTTAGTAGTGGCAACTAATTTTTCTACAAATTTCATTGTACTACACTTCAACAGAAATTTGTTGCTAAGATTAGCAAAAAATACCGCTGGGCTCAAATTAGCAAAATTTCCCGTAATAACAGCAAAGTTTTCAGTTGCCATTACAGTCTTTTTTTGGTGAGTGCACTTGAAGAACCTTTATTTCGGCAAAGTAGTCGTTAAATATAACAATGGGATTTATATCGGTTTTCTTTTGTGGGTCACAACTGAAAATGTTTCGAACATAGTTTCAACTTCCATTGTGGGGATTAAGACCGAAAATGTCGAATCCCAAAAACGAAAATTGGGATAGAGGACATTATCTTAATATACCGATTGACTTAGTGTCGCTTATTCAGTCGTCCGCTTTTCATCTGTCGGTCTTCAAATCGGTCCATCTTTTGACCTATTACCCATATAAAGGTCCCCAATAAATCGTCATAAATATAGAGATATTGCTATAACATTTATAACATTGATTTGTATTAACCCAATAACAACTGTTACTGCTTTTGGATGCAATCGCTTCATGTTAACAGCTAGTCCACATAGTAGTGCCACCTAAAATGGGTTTTAATATAAGTCTCATTTCACACACAGCAACTTTTGTTGTGGCAATTTTTGTCAATTCTCTTTTAAGGTTGCATTTATGTTCACCCAAAAAAATTTTTTTCAGCAATTTTCGTCTACATTTAGTTTAAAATTAATAAAAAACAAAACGAAGATTGAAAAAACATATCGAGTTGCCGTGAACAAGCAACTCCGTACCAATTACCACTCACTCTTCTTTCCCCTCTCTCCCACAAACTCAATAGTTACGCAACAAAAGTAGCTCTGTGTGAAATGTGACTGACTGCAGCTAACAAATTCATAATAAAAAATTAATCTTGTAAAGTCAGCAAAAAAATGCAGCTGAGTCAGCAAAATTTTAGTCAGGAGGTTCAGCAAAATCGTGTTGGTGAAAATCAGCAAGCTGATTATTACAACAAAATGGTGAATTCAGCAAAAGCTCTGCTTACACTTAGTCGATTGGAAATTAAAAAAAAACCTGCTAAAACCAATAAACTAGAAGAAAAACTTAAAAAATTTAAATAAGCTGCGATATCTACCTCTTGTGCATCTGCTTGTTGTCCTATCAATGTATTGATTAGCACAATTTTGTAGTAAAAAAAAAAAAAAAATCAGTAAAAAATTAGTGAAAAAATTAGTTTAAAGTTAGTTTATTGCTAAAAAGAAATATAACAAAATTTTTTGCTGAAACACACAATTTCAGCAATAACAATTACTGAAAACTAATTTATCTACTAACTTATTTTTTGAGTGTAGTATTGTTTCATATTTGCCAGATGGGCAAAAATTTATTACTGCTTAAATTTATCCATTTAAAATCATTACAATTTAGGACTTAAATAAGAATTATTTTTCAAAAAGCCTAGTGTATGGTATTCTATAGTCGGCATGCCGGGCTTAAACTTTTTGTACTCGTTTTTATTTTTGCATTAGAAAAACGAAATAAAGAAATAAAATAAAAATGTTGTACGTTTTACATTAAATACAACAAATATGAGAGAACGTGAATATGAAACATGCTGCAAGCAAATAATCAGCGTGTACACAAGTGAACAGTATAATATTTAGGTAAACGTTTTTTACACCATGACCAAAATTTAAACAATTTGTGTTAATATCGAGAAAACAGATCCGATAAATATTAAGAAATTTTGGTATTTAAATGGAAAGCTTAGAAAACCTGCAGACCAAAATTTAAACAATTTGTGTTAATATCGAGAAAACAGATCCGATAAATATTAAGATATTTTGGTATTGAAATGGAAAGCTTAGATAACCTGCAGAATTTGCTTAAATCTTGCTTAAACAGGAGCTACTGTTTTTATTTATGCTGGCAGAATCTGCTTGTACAGCTTAAGCTACTTCTTATTCAGGAAGGCTTTTAATTTGAAGTCTTCACATTTTGAAATTTTAAAATTTTAAAATTTGTTTGCTGGCTTTTTAGCGACGTCATTGAAGTCACTTCAGAACAAAGTTTAACTTGAAAGTTCTACAATATCATAGTTTCAAAAAAATCCAATCCTTCATTCGATTTTCAATTCTGATTAATGATGATGGAATGATTAAGTTCTTAAACTACAACTTTTGAATGGGAATGCAATCTTAGTTGGCCTCACTGGATTTAATTTTAAAACTTCATTCGTTTTTATCGTTCGATTTGGAAATCACTGAACTCAAAAATTAAAAAATCAAAAATTTAAAAATCAAAAAGTAAAAAATTAAAAAAATCAAAAATTAAAAAACCGTAAAAATTAAAAAAAAAACGCCAAAAGTGAAAAAAAAGAATTACCGAAATTAGAAAATATCTAAATTACCGAAATTAGAAAATATCTAAAATTTATACAAATCGCTGAAATTGAAAAAAAATCTCCTAAATTGGAAAAATCATTAAAATTGAAAAAATCACTAAAAACTGTAAAACTCGCCAAATTTGAATGAAACCATTTATAAAAAGCCAAAATGGAAAAATTTCTACAAATCGAAAAACAAAATTCGAAAAATATAAAAAAAATTAATCGAATTCAATCGCTTCGATACAATACTAATCGTCCATATCTCAAAAACAAAACGCCACCAGAGGTCTCAAGTTTTGAGTTACTCGGCAATATTTTCTGTTATAAAATAATATAATATTACTGTTATAAAATAATATAATTGTTAAATTTTCCATTTTTTTTCAAATCGAATGTCATTCCTAAATTGCTCAATCACCTGAAATCCCAAATTTGTAAGTGATTGAATTCAATGGTTTGTAAAAACGAATGATATAAATTGATTAAATTCTCTAGATGTGAATTCGAATGAATTCCAAAGATTGAATTCTCGTGAATGTTTTGAAAGGAATTCATTCGATTAAAAAGTAAATTGAATTCGATTTTTTAGGAATTCATCAAAATAGAAGTCAATCTTTAAAACCCTGTACTATATGATATTTTTTGCCACCATATTATTGCATCCTAAATTTTGCAATTCTATTTTAACACAGTTAAACCTGAAAATGCTGGTATTGTGTAGATTACCAGCCAATTTGGACAATATTTAAGTTATTTTAGTCCCAAAAAATTGCGTGACTAACTTTTTGACATTACTTGTTCCGCCAGTATTCAACTGTTTGCTCTTTAAATAATTTTTTTTTATAGCCATATTGGATCCGTAAATTAAAATTTTTGTAATCATCGACACCGATGTGAATAAGGAAAAGACTTTTGTCTACGATAACAGAACAAGTTATGAAGCAAAAAAATTTGTTATACAACCGGGTTGTTCGAACAGGCTAAAAAATATCGATTTCAATTTCAATTATTCTGTTTGGAAATGGTGTAACCTGACAACTAAAGTAATTTTTTCTTACTTTATGGTTCCCTACAGAACTAACGCGAAAAAAATTTGGAAACCAACGGCCAAAAAAATAAAAAAAATATAAAAAGATAATGCTAAAGCATTCTGTATGAACATAAAAAAACTATATGCCGAAAGCAACCATACAAACAACATTCACATTAAGTTGTTTCCCGTCTATTCTCGGCCACATGAATCCAAAAAGGGATACAGGTGTCTAAGTCTCGCGTATACCCACAATTGCATGGAGTTCGAGCGCTTTAGCTACAACTGGCACAACGAGACTTCCATTGGCACACCACACCACATCACTCCACACCACATCGCAGCACACTTAATTCTTTAATTTTTTTTCTTTTGAAGGTGTCTACGTGACGCACCGTTTAATGTAATTTAAAAAATAAAAATTTTTCGTATATGAACAAACGCGAAATGTACAACGTCATAAGTACCACATTAACCAACCAACAAATGAAGACAAAAAAATAAAAATAAAAATAAAAACATGAAAATTAAAATTGTAATCTTAACATGACAATTATTTCGTGAACTTTATGTATGTGTGTGGCCTTTTTCTCCTCCACCATATCACATTATTTGTACATATTTTGGTGTTAAAATTGTTTCCTCTTCTTGCGGTGTATTTTTAATGCACTCCAAAACATATTAAATGGATAATTATGTCGTATTGTGGAGTAAAAATGTAATAATAAATGGAATTCTTTTCCCTTTATTATTTTGTGTTCTGTGTATGCGTGTGTGTATGTGTCTGTGTGTGTTAATGATTTTGTTTGTAATTTTGCTGCTTCTTTCGTAAAAAATTGTAATAGACTTAATTACAACTCCTCTGTTTTGATTGTTTGTGATTTTTTTCTTTATTATTTTTGTTTATTTTTTTTATTATTTTTGTTGGGTTTTATAGCTCTAAAAAGGATCATCAACAACTAAAAGGGAAATATGTTGGAAGCAGGTTGGTTGTAAAATCAAATTCACATGGGTCTTTATTTTACTAACAGTATTTTTTTTTGGTAAGAAAACCGTGTTAATAGCTTTATTTTTAAGTTCCTTGTTAAATATTAAAAAAAATAAAAATACTATTTCATGCGATTGTAGCAGCATTAAACACAATTTGAACCTTAAGCCGCCTTGTCGTCGAAACAGTTGTTTACTTATACAAACTATTTTTCCGATAAACAAAAAACTTAAATAACTTAAATTTTTAGAGGATTTTTAGACGATTCTTATACACCAGAAAAGCGAATCGATTATATGATAAATGTTATTTTTTTAGACGAACTCCGCCGACGGAAATTAAGATTTCCTTGTTTCTACAAGTTATTCCTAAATCTAATTTTTAGCCCCTGTAGGCTAGTTGGTTGTGTGATAGCTTATCAGTGCGGGGGTCGTGGGTTCGATTGCCACCAGTGGCTTAGGTCTGTTTTCGCTACAACGAGCTGATGGCCATTGTTGCTAGTGCTCGGTTAGGGTATTAGGATATAATTTTTTTTTTTTTACGTTAGACTAACACTCAGGGGATGTCCCCTACTAATGCGGTGCACTGCGTTACATTTAGGAAAATATGTTATGAGAGGGAGGAAAGAGGGAGTAGTGTTTGTGGACATTTGCCTTGAACTTCTCTATATTGTAAGTGACAGGGAAGACCTCTGCGAGGAGTTTATTCCACATACGGCTTGTACGACTGATAAACGAATTTTCTCTGTAATGCGATGTGCGGTCAACGGGACAATCGACTACAAACGGATGTGCTCTGGTAGATGAGCGAGTATCTCGAACATAAACCCGGGCTCTGGGAATCAGTTCCCTTATGTCGACAGAGCACTTCCCATGGTAATATCGATAAAACAGTGACGCACAACCCACATTCCGACGATGCTCCAATGAATCAATAGAGTTCGATATCCCAATGTCATTGATGAGCGCCAACGCCCTCCTTTGCACACGGTTCAAAAGCTCCAAAATAGACTTTGAATTTCCTGCCCATATATGGGAGTTGTATTCCATTTTCGGTCGGATATAGGTGGTATAAATAGTAAGGAGATCGGATGGAGTGAAGTATTTCTTACACCGTTTGAGGAAACCAAGACACTTGAATGCTTCTTTCGACACTTCGAATACATGCTTATTCCAACGGACATCACACTGAATCTTCATGCCCAGAACATCAAGAGTATCCGATTCCTTGATATCAACACCACCCATGTTTGTTGATGACATTGTTGATCTCACAGCCCTATGGGACAACAAACAACATTGAGTTTTACTTGCATTAAAGTCGACCCTATTCGTAAGACCCCACTCGGAGACCGTCGAGAGGTCACGATTGAGTGTGTCATTCATTTGATAAATATAAATAAATAAGATTTAAAATAAAAATAGTTTTTATTGTAAAATTTTTTATAATGTTATTGCGTTTTTAGAATAACTTTAATCGCAGTTTTAAAGCCTTTTTGAAAAATTTGTATTTGTTATACATATTGCTTAAAATTTTGTTCAATTCGAACCCATACTTGTAGTTTAATGCGTTTTTTTTGTCGTTGTTGTATATTACGTAATATGTAAATAACATCAATCATAGTAATAATTATGTTTACATCTCTAAACCGCTGATTTAACAAAATCACAATTCGCCCCCAAATGTAGTAAATTGTCAAAACCACATTCAAATTATTTTCCATTTCAATTCAACACTCAGCTTTAGCAAGCTTTCTTTAAAATACTCAAAGAATCATGTTAGTAAAATCAAGACAAAAACTAATTTTTTTTTTTATCAAAATCGCTTTAAAAATATCAGTAAAGAGTTTAAATAACAGCAATTACAGTGTTACCAACTTTAATCTCTCCTCTATCCACAAAAAAAAATCTAAAATAAAACACATTCAAATTGCTTAAAGTACATTTTCAACTTGATCCCAACAACTGTTTACCACATTAACCCGAGATCGGCATTATTATATGGATTTTTAAAGTGGGTGATGCACTCAATATCACCCAGTCTTTACCGCTGGAGCCAGAAACTTGAAATATGGCACGAAAGTTCCTTTAGATTATTGACAGTTTCTACAAGAAAAACCATAAGAGGAAAAATGTTTGCCTTGACGGCCTACCTAAACTGTTTTGGTTTAAAATGTGTGTTCATTGATGACACTTTTTAAAATTTTAGTCAGGAACGTGGTAAAATTTGGGGGTTACAAAGGGGAAAACTCTCCGCTTTGGCTAGAAACCTGAAATTAAAAAAATAAGTATTCTGTGCAATAAGCGCTAATTCATTAAAAAGGCATTTTTTAGAATTTCGCCAGGATCGTAGTAAAAGTAAACTGTTTTCACTAGAAACTCGAAATTTAAAATATGAAAATTTAGTGATAAATTTCTTTTTATTTTTTTTTCAAATCCGTTTGTACTGGAGGTTCAAAAGGGGAGGGTTACAATCTCCCCTCCCCCTTTAACGGGCTGCCTAAACCGCTTTGGGTAGAAACATTAAAACAAATATATGTTTTTTTTTGGATTATGGGCCAAAATTTTTGGAATTTTCCCCAGAAACGTGGTAGGCTACCGAGTAGGCTTCCAAATTCGCTTTGGCTAGAAACCTGAAACAGAAAGAAAGAGTTGAATTGAAACTCTGGATAAGGGAAACAAAAAATATTTAACGGGAAACGAGTAGAACTGAAACAATAGACAAGCGGAACAAAATGAACAAGTTGAACGAAATGGAATGGAACGGCGAACGAATAGAATTGAATCAATAGGGACGCAGAATTAACTGAAGTTGGACGGAGAACGTAATGGGACGGGATACGAGAGGAATTGAAACACCAGACAAGGGGAACGAAATAGAATGGAAATGGGAACAAGTGTAATTAAGGGGCACGAAAAAATTTGAATAGGAAACGAGTTAAACTGAAACAATAGAAAAGTGGAACGAAGAATGGAATGGGACGGGGTACGGGTGGAATTGAAACACTAGACAAAGGGAACAAAATGGAATGGCATTGATATCGAGCGGAATGTAACATTAGGCGATGGGAACGAGTGGAATTGAAACAATAGACAAGTGGAACGAAATGGGATGGAACGGCGAACTAATAGAATTGTATCACTAGGCATGTATAATTAAATGGAATGGAACGGAGAATGTAATGGGACGGGGTAAGAGTGGAATTGACAAAGGGAACGAAATAAAATGGAATTGAAACACTAAACAAGAAACGGGAAACAAGTGGAATTAAAACACTTTAAACAGGGAAAAAATTGGAAAGGAGCTATAAGTAATAAAATTTTTTATGTAAAAATTTTGAGGCGAAAATCGAAAAAAACGAGATCCTATAGAAGCATAGGAGTCCCCTGAAGAGGGTTCGGAGGGAATAGGTTTCAAAGTAAAAACTGTTTCTCTTAAAAAGTAATAGGGGTCGGTCACAGTTAACAGTGGGGGTTTAGAACTAGCCTCCCTGTAGCACGGAAACCTGACATGACCCGAAAAAACTGATTTCAGATTCGGATTCAGCGACTTCGGATTCAGCGACTTAAAAACCGTCATGTAAACCTACGGGTTTTTAATTATTTTAAATTTGTTTACAGTCTTTTTATGATCCAAAAATTAGAAGTTAAAAATATATATTCCCTTAAGTATGGGTTAAATCACTGAGAATGCATCTTAGACTTTTCGCCAGGAATTTGGTAAAACCAAGAGCTTAAAATAGAAAAAGTTCCTTCCTTAAAATGGAACGCAAATTGGGTTTCACTACGCTTTTTTGAGTATTTAATATACCAATGCATTTTGTAATAAAAATTCTTTTCGCACTGCAGAATCTTTACTGTCTTAAATAAACTTTAAGCAACTTGTTTCTTTATAAAGAACTGTATGAATTGAAATTAGTCATATTTTTTATTAATTTTTTTTTTTATATTTTTAATGGTTTTCTATGAGTGTAATTATTATTCATCATCAACATACATTTATTATTATGCACTCAAAAAACTAAAAACTCCCCCACATTGCATGTCAAAAGTATTGGCATTTTATGACTACGCCTCCTGGTACCTTAAAAAAAAAATTCCTCATTCATACATAATGAATTCATGATTTCAATTCTAACTTTTTGGTTTGTTTTCTGTGAATGAATTTTGTGTGATGAATATTTTAGTGTGTTGTTTGTATATCTGCACCAACCCTGTCCTGCCCCTCCCCCCTAAACCTACTGCATAAAATAACTGTTTTTTATCATGCATTTATAAAATCATTTCCCAAAACTATCATTTTCAACTAAACGAAGTGAGGGACAGAGGAGCTGGAGTGGTGAGGTAGAGAGAAATTGATTAAAAGCACAAGTTTTTTATATTTATTTTTCTTTTTTTTTTGCATTAAAAGGATATAACGTGATTTTCTTAATACATTCAAATTCAAATACCAATAGAATACATTTTTGGAGGTGCATAAAATGGGCTGGCTGTGACTACACACACACACACATACACAAGCTGATAAATATTTATGAAGAAGAAAAGTTATTCCTTTTAGTTAAGTGTAGTGTAATTCTGTGTGTGTGTGTGTGTCTACCTCTTT
This sequence comes from Eustalomyia histrio, assembly GCA_949748255.1. NCBI lineage: Eukaryota > Metazoa > Arthropoda > Insecta > Diptera > Anthomyiidae > Eustalomyia > Eustalomyia histrio. Next base: position 7,430,128 of record OX456523.1, read on the forward strand.
AGTATATTTGAACTATTAATTTGAATATAGTTTCAGTTGCTAAAATGACATCTAAATAAACTTTGGTTTGAATTATAATAACTTTATTTATTCATAAAAGATTTTATTGAGTAGTTTTTATCTTCTACTCTATTTTTTGTGTGTGTGTTTTTTTTATTTATTGGGGGGAGGGGGGAAATTTGTTGTTTCCTTTATGTAATTAATTTCATTTTAATTTGGTTGAATTGTCTGTTGTATGTCGGTTTATGTGTATGAGTTTATATTGTTTCCTTTTACCATAATTTATGTTTGTGTAGTATTTGCATGAAAAATTGGTTTATAATATGCTAAATTGTCATAATCGCATGATGATGATTTTCATTTTATCCCTCCCTTCTGTCATCTCTCTAGTCCTCGACCAACTTCCCCAATAAACTTAGAGAGAAAAAAAAAGCTAAAGAAATATGAAACCTGTAGCATATATAATTTAAATAAATGTAATTATAATTTTTGGTAAATTCCCAACCATTTTTAATGCCACCAACGACCAAACAATATAACTACAAAAAATGCCTACGATGACAACAAAATAGCATTGAGGGTGAATTTTCGATATGGTTTTAAATAAAATGCTGAAAAAACAACAAAATTTGTTTAGTTATGTGGCTGAAGATAAAAATTTGTTTTCGTAGTATCATAATATTCATAATTTATTATTGTATTGTAGTGTTCCTTTGTTGTTCAATTTTAAATTTTTGTGTGTTTAAAGTTTGAGGGCAAAAAATCGCCCTTTTTGAGGACAAAAAAAAAACACACACACACACACCGGCTGGTAATTTGCGCTTTTTGCTAATATTCGTAGTTCTACGTAACAAAATTTTATTATAAATTTTTTGTATTATGTATATGTAAATGTAAGAACAAGTGAAAGGTATCCTTTGGGATCATACATACGTAGTCTTATTTCCTCCCGTCTGTATGACTGCTTGTCTGTCTAAACTGCCATCATTTTTAGTTACGAGGAAAGAATTCTAAGCTAAAATCTTCGATTTGTAGGAAGTTTGGATATGTGATAGAAAAAATAAATGTAAATACAAGCCGTCCTATTTTTTGTGACAATCTGGCGGGAATTTAAAATAAGGGGATGAAAATTGGCTACTTTTGGTACTTTTTTTCATCGAAACAATAATCTATTCTTAAGAAAAAGGGTTCTATATTAAATGCCTATGTTTTAAGTACAGCTAAGTTGTTCCAAAAAGTACCAAAAAAAGAGCCTCAAAGAAAATTCGTTCAAATCTAAACTAGCATAAATATCAAGAATAGAAAAATTCGTGTTTACTTAAATATAAAATATGTGAATTCGTAGGTAATAGCAGTATACTCAAATTTTGTTTACAACAACTTTAAAAAAGTACCAAAAAGGTACCAGGAAATAGTCCTTTAAAATCCCTTTTCAACAATACTACATTTGCATATGGATGAATAAAAAGCCGTGGATTTTTTATACTTTCCACCTTATAAAGCATATATCCTTATGTAATTCCAAGCCTATCATGACGTGTCCTTCTCTTTTGAATTGTTTGAATAATTTTAGTTTAAAACTGTTTTATTTTTGTTTTTTAAAAGGATTTTTTTGACATGTGGTTAAGACTTTGATCTAGCCGTGTCCATCTTTCTGCCCGTTGAAATGGCGATTACGGCGCGAAAACGCGGATCAGTAAGTCCGTGACTTTTCGAACTTCCCTCGTAGTTATATGAAATGCAACACTGCTCCCATCAAGTACCACCTGTTAATAGACTGCTGGGTGTCCAGAACGTTCGGCATCTTCCGCGCTTGTAAGGCCACAAAGAAAGTCAGTAAACCAATTTTTACCATTGAAATCGATGGTGCAGAGTCCACATAGCATTTATCATTCTTTTTCTTGATTTGATTAACGGTTTTTTTTTGCAAAAAATTATGTTAAATGAGCACTCGAAATTCACTTTTTCCATTTTTAAAAAGCCACGAGGTTGTATGTTTTTTCACCTCAAAATATGTTTTCACCTCAAAAAATTTGTTTCACCACAAATTTTCTACAACACATCAAACATTATTTTTTACCACCCAATTTATTTTTCACCTCCACAAATTTTTTTCTCGTTTTGAACTTTTTTTATTTTGTGTTTAAGAAAAAAATTCGACTGTTTAGCTTGGTGTACTTTCCTTGTTAGCCTTCAAATACTTGCTAGTTCCATAGTAGTCCTCCATATTTTTTTTATTTTTTAATTAACATTACATTACGTTATGTTATGTTATTAATGTTTTTTTTTCTCGTTTTGTGCAAATTAAAATTATGTAAATATAGTCATCAGAATTTTAAATTTTTTTTATAAAAAAAGGTGTAAGCAAATTATAACCCTTTGAAGTAACAGAACACATGTCATGAAATTAAATTCAAGATCAAGTTAAAATAACAGTTGTTATTGTTAAGACTTTCTTAAAATTTATGCAAAATGGGGGAGATTTTTGATGACGGAATTTTTTCTTTTGAAATGAATCGCAATAAAGCCTTTCATTACACTGTGCAATATTATTTTTAGGCGTGGATAATTCCAATGCCAAATGAATGTGTTAGTAAAAGCCCCAAAAGAATTTGGCGCTTTGTGGGTACATTCAAATTTTATGGCCGTTTAAAGTTTTAATTTTTTTGGTGCAATCCTGTATACACTTACAAAAAATTCCCCACAAATAATGCAAAATTCTGCTAAAGTAACAGAAAATAGTACGCATATAAAAATAATAAAAATTTTGAGCTAAATGGGGGATATTTCTTCACGGACTTTTTTCCTGAAATAAATCGCAATAAAGCCTTTCTATATTACAATGTGCAATACTATTTTTGGGTGTAGATAATTTCTATAACTTCCAAAGTGTGTGTTTTCATATTTTGACCAATACTGTATACACTCACAAAAAATACCATTTATTTTATCCTCTATCTAGCTTAGCTTCCGATATATTGGCTATTTTATGAATACTTAATAAAAAAATATGGTGAAATAGCGCCATCTATATGTGAGACTTTAGCTCAGAAACTAAAACATAATGATTTAAATACAATTGTAGTTTAAATTAACTGGCAAATTTGCAAAATTAAGAAATTTCAAATTACAAAAATTAGTTAAAATGCGAATTAAATTAATTCTTATGATAAATTAAAATCACAAAAATATAAAATATAGTTCAGCTCTTAATTTAAATAAATTACATAAAAATAAGTTCAATATATTACAAATTATCACATTTAACAGGCTTTTGTACTGATTTTTTTTTATGAGTGCATGACTGAGGAATTTTTTCCTAGAACTTAAATTCTACTTAAACGGGCGTTTTAGATGTCTGTGAATGTGTTTTGCTTGTAAATTTGACTAGCGGTTGCCAAAGACGAGTTTATTCCGTAGACGTAAAATCTTGAAAAAGTTGAATTGAATTCCTACTTATATTTGCGAACTGCCCCCAAAAAGAGAAAAAAAAACAACCATATGAAACCCTATTCATGGAAAAGTTGACCAAAAAATAAAGAGTACGAATTGAGTACTTAAGAGAAACATAAAAGCAGTCTGTTCATAGCTTTGAATATATAAATTCTTTAATTCACTTTTGTATTTTTAATAAAAATTGATATGCAATCCCAGCAAAAATGAAGCTGCCAAAGAAGCAATAAAAGCATCAAAGCAAAGGCATCCACTTAGTTTCTAATGGTTTTATCAACGAATTTAACATCGGCGTGTCATAGGATCGGAGTATTCAAATATACTTACTACCATTACTCACACGTTACTCTAAGGAAGCAGAAGTGAAAATTTAATTTATAAGAATGCAGAAAAATAAGTTTAAATAAACGAACTTTTTGTCTTAGATTGAATAAATAAATAATTCTACATTAGTAAAAAAGCACTTTTGTGTGACTTTAAAACATTTGTCAAGAATTTTGATGAATGTTTGGACCAATTAAAAATATTTTAGGATATTTTAAGAACTGGATGGACAGTTTTCAACCATTTTGGAACATTTTTAAAATCATTTTTGGACAATTTTAAAACCTTTTTGGGGTATTTGAAATAATTTTTACACAATTTTAAAATTTGTGCACCATGCACAGATTGTGTCGTCATAACTATTTAAGGCTGAATAATTAAAGGTTAAAGAAATCAGTTTTACTGGATTTTTCAAAATCTTTATTAAAAATTTAAAAAATGCATAAATTGTAATCTGCATGAAATTTTAAACAAAAATTTAAAAAAAGATTTAATTAAAAAATTATAAAAGTTTATCTAAACTATTTTCTCATTAAAATTTTTGATTTTGTGTAACACTGTAACACAATTTCAAATTTCAGTCAGATTTTGGGATGACCGAAATATTATATAGGTGATCCCAAAATCTGACTCTTAATATTTTGGTCATCGCAAAATTTGATTAGAAATCTAATGAGCAATCTTAAATTTATATGGTTTTTGGTATTTGTGTTAAGTTTTGGGCTTTAGTGTGTTCTAACATATATAGTATAATCTTAGGGCCAACATTTTTGTAGAACATTTCATCCCGTCCTTCCCCTTTTTCGGGATGTTTTTTACAATTTGTTTGAATAAAGCAAAAAAATGCCGTTATGAGGGGGAGTTAGAGGGTTAATATGTTCTACAAAAAAATTTACTATACCATTATCTACAAAGTTGTTGAACTTACCCTACACCTCAAATGTAAAGAAAATATAGTTTTATATATCGATATGCTGCAAGAATAGGCCAGAGCTGGGAAATTTTGACCGCCTCTAAAATGAAATTCCGACATAAACTATCAAAACGCCAACACGTATATTTTTTTTTGGTCTGCTTAACAAGAATCAATCGTCGGATTAAAAAATTTTGAATTAAAAATTAATTTAGTACAAGAACTGACAATGAGTTTTTATTAGTGTATCTCTTAAATTATTAACTAATTCAATTTGTAATTGAAAACTTTCACATAGTCATTATTGATAATTTTTTAATTGCAACTATTAATGAAAATATTCGAATATGACTTTGTTAGTCAATGAAATTTTTAATTGAAATAATTTAAGATATTTTTTTTTGTGTATATATTTTAATAGCTATTAAAATTTAAGTATATATAATCTGAACTGATAGCAACTTACTTAAATGTTAAAATTTCATAAATATGTATTGTTAAATACTACAAAGAAATGAATTGCACTTAGCTTTTATGTTGACTAATGTATCTAGGCGTGCCGCACGCTAAAATTGTCAAATATAGTTGGTAATATAGTTTTCATGAGTTTTTTTTATGACAGCCACTGATTTTTATTTTAAGTTCAAAAACTTTTTTTTTATTACATTATATGTTTTTTATGTTTGCAACAAACATTTATTTTTCTTGTTTAATAAGTGGCAATGTTAAAATAAATATAAAATGATAATTTAAAAGTTTTGTCATGAAGTTAAAAATGCTTTTAAGTATACTTATTTCTGGGTATAAAAACTAATGCTTTGGAAAAAGGGATTTGGCTGAAATTATGAATATTGCTAAAATTGAAAAATTGAAAAATTGTTATAAGTTATAACTAAAAAATATGCAATTTCAAAATTAATCGCTTAAATAAAAAGCAAACAAATTTAAGCAAACAAAAAATTCAAAATTTAAAAAACGGCAAAAATAGAACAAACGCTAGAATTAAAAAAAAATTAATGGAACAAAAAAAAAAATTGCTCAAATTATAAAAAATCGTCAAAATTAAAAAAAATTAAATTGAAAAATATCACAAAAATTTTAAAGTTTCCTAAAATTAGAATAAAGTTGCCAATTTTAAAAATGTCGCTAATATTAAAAAAAATCGTTAAAAATCGCCAGAATTCGAAAAAAAAAATTAAAAATTGCTTAAATTTAAAAAAAGAATTACAAAAATTAAAAAAAATTGGTTCAAATTTAAAAAATCGATAAATTTATAAATATTGATAATATTAAAAAATCGCTAAAACATAAATAATTATAAAAATTAAAAAAAACGCCAAAATTAGAAAAAGTTGCGTAAATAAAATTTAAAAAGAAGTAGAAAAAATAAATAAAACCCTACAAAAAGTCAGAAAATAATTAAATAAGCGCCAAAATTTAAAAACCATCAAAATTTAAAACTCATCATTGCAAAAAATAAAGGGTTTGTGGAGTATCACCCGTATCTTCAAAACTTATTTATATAAATTATAATAGAGAACGTTTTTTTAATTTGGTGATTTTAACATTTACACGAATTTTAAATTCTTGGGTTTGTTTCCTATTTCTAGCGATTTTTTTTTTAGAAATTTTATAAATTCTAGCGATTTTTTCTGAGAAATTTTGGAAATTCTAGCGATTTTTTTTCAATTTTAGCTTATATTAATCTAGCAAATTTTTTTAAACATTTGGAAATGTTTTTAAGTTTAGTGACTTTTTAAACTAAACATTAAGCTTTTTCATATATTTTTTAATGTAGATTTTTTTTTTTTAACTTAAGCAATTTTTTTTATTTGTCAAGTAATTTAAATTAGTTTTTTATTTTAGCGATTGTTTTGATGTTAGACGATTTTTGAAATTTGGCGATTGTTTTACATTGTGTCGGGTTTTTTTAGTTTTAGTGATTTTTTAACTTTTAGCAATTTGTTTTTTTTTTAGTTCTAGCGATTTTTTAACTTTTCGCAATTTGTTGTTTTTTTCCAATTTTTGTAATTTTAGGGATTTTCCACTTGTGGCGATTTTTTTAAAATTCTTGCTTTTTTTTTAATTTCGACGAGTTTTTTAGTGTTGGCCATATTTTCTCTTTATAATTTTTTTACTCTATTTTTAATGGTGGTGATACTTTTCAAGCTGCAGTTTTTTAATTTTGGCGTTTTTTTAACTTGGGGAATTTTTTCTAGTTTTGACAATTTTTGTAAAGTGTGAGAATTGTTTTAGATGACAGCTTCCTTTAATTTCGGGGATTTTTTTAAGTTTAAACAATTTTTATTCTAGTGGGTTTTCCATTCCCCTTTTTTTTTTTGTTTCAAATTCAAATTTATTAAAAAGTTCTGAATATATAAATTAAAATTTCTAAATACATTAATTAAATTGAATTAAATTGTTTTAAATATATGAATGCATTCCCGTAGCTATAAAATCATTTCCGATATATATTCTACAGGGTTCTCCATTCTAGAATATAGCGATTGAATTCAATTCATACTCATTTTGTGTGTGTTTTATTTCATTTCATTTCGTTTTAAATACAGACAGATAAATGCATTCATGCAGTCTTTTAATCAAGATTTTAATTAATCACCTTTTTTTTATTAAATGATAAATCACACATACGTAGATCCAAGTTATCGATAGTAATATTTTTAAGTTTTCTTAATTATCTTTAATTGTGACTAACATAACTGTTAAATTTTTAAGTCGTTGTAAATGTTATGGCTTTTACAATTATCATTTTCATTAAAGCACATAAAACTAAGAATGTTCTACTTTTGCGTTAGTAATTAATGAAATGTAATAAATATGTATGACTTATTTTAATTATACATTCTAAAGATTTACGAAGCACAAGCAACGGTACTTATAATGACATTAAAATTCACCAAAAATTTTAAGCGGAATAACTGAATCAACAATGAAAACAATAGAAATACTTAAAGCAACCTATAAAATACAACTGAAGTGAAAAATAAACGTAATTGACTTTAAATTTTCATATAAAACAGAGACATTTTAATGATTTCCACTTATACACACACGCACACACATACATATGTATGTATATATATATATGGATTTACAAACACATACACATATATCTAGAAATGAATTAAAATTTAACGTATCGTTTCATCGTCATTATCACCACAACAATCACACAATTATTTGAATTATTTAAGTAAAATATTTTTATTTTATTTGAATTGTTTTTTTATCATTTATTTTTTTAACTCAACCATCTACCGCCATCACATTACTCTAACAATAACTAATTTATCGTTTTAACAAAAATTTCTGACAGGCATGCAACAGGAAGTTAACGGAAATAGTGGGGCGTATGTGTTTTTTTTTTTGTTCTTCTTTGTATATGAGTGTGTGTATTTGTGTGGTCTACACATTTAAAACAAATTCTAATAATGTCCTGAAGAAAAAATAATAATAATAATAAAACAACAAGAACTACAACAACAAAAAGTTTATTCAAAGTGACAAAGAGGCGGAGAAAGACTGAAAAAAAAGTTTAAAAAAAAAGCAAACAAGCAATAATGGCAAAAATGAATTTATGGAAATTTTGTTTAAAACGATGCGCGACACGAAACGTTAGGCGACAGACGTACCGTGCCATAGATGGGACGGACATACAGACAGACAAACATAAATAGCGCATAGAAATTGCATAAAAGTACTTTGGTTGTTGATACAAATACCATTTACTTGAAATTATATTAAGGTCACATTTATGTATAAGAGATATTCGTATGTTTGCAAAAGTTTGGAAAAAAAACTTGTATAATACAGGTTGGTTGAAAAGTTCCTGCGCTCGAAATGAAAGAATACTATTTTTGTTACGAAATATATTTTTTTATTCAATATAATCTCCTAGAAGCTCAATACACTTGTTCTAATGATCTTCCAATAATTTTATCCCATCCTTATAATGGTTTTCCGGAAGCTCTGCAAAATAACCGTCTACGGCTGCTATGGCCTCTTCATTCGACGAAAAATGCTTTCCACGAAGGAATTGTTTGAGATTTCTGAAGAGATAGTAGTCACTGGGAGCCAAACCTATGAATACGGTGGATGTTCAAGCAATTCGTACTTTAATTCTTTGAATTTAGCCATCGTCAAAACACTTTTGTGAGCAGGTGCATTGTCTTGATGAAAAATGATTTTTTTCTTCTTTAAACCAGGTCTTTTCTCACGAGTTTTTTCATCCAGCTGATCCAAAAGGCTGCAATAATATTCAGAGTTGATTCTTTTACTTTTCTGAAGATAATCAATCAACAAAATTCCTTTTGCATCCCAAAAAACTGATGCCATAACCTTCTTTGCTGATCGTTGTGACTTCACCTGCTTTGGAGCTGAACAACCAGCTTCAGTCCACTGTAAACGTTCTTGTTTCAATTTAGGATCATGGTGGTAGATCCAAGTCTCATCCATCGTTATGAAACGACGCAAGAAGTCGGTTTTATTCGGCTTAAAACGCTCCAAATTACGCTGAGAAATTTGTTTTCGATCCAGTTTTTGTTGAATTGTTAATGTGTGCGGCATTAACTTTTCAAACAGTTTTTTCATACGTAATTCTTCATGTAAAATATGGAGTACTCGTTCGTCTGAGATGCCTATGGCATTAGCAATTTCACGCTTATTCAAACTTGGATCTTGACTAACCATATTATGTACCTGCTCAATGATTTTTGCTGTGGTTGCAGTTTTTGGTCGTCCTTCGCGTGGATCGTCTTTAAGGCTGGTACGATCACGTTTAAATTCACCAGCCCAAAATTCAACGGTGCGTTTTGAAAGTGAGGACTCCTTATACAATTCTAATAATTGTTCATAAATTTCCTTTGCTTTTAAACCCTTTAAAACAAATAATCTAATGACTGCACGATATTCAATTTTTTCCATATTAAAAAAAATCAATGACACGCCAACTTCAAATGGCTTCTAAACAAAGAAAGAATTGACAGAATGACTTGCAACTTTGCATGTGTTCTCAGGACAGTTATTCCAACTTGAGAAAAAAAAGTTTGGAGCTAGCAGTGCCATCTCTTGGTGAGCGCAGGAACTTTTCAATCAAATTGTATGAGTGTTGTTAGCGGTATTTTTTAGCAACTGACATGTAGTACAATGAAATTAGTGGAAAAAATTAGAAGCTACTACTAAATTTTAGTAAACATTTTGTGAAGTGGAATTTAGAATCGATCTGCGAAAATCAGCTAAATGTTAGTGAAATGGAAATAACAGCAAAGTTAATAACCGCTACTAAACCTTGGCAAAATTCTTGTTATTAAAATAAAAAATCTCCAATTAACAAACAATTTTGATCAATTATAGTGAATTAAATAAAACTCAATGAATTGTAAAATATTGAAAAATTTAAATTATTAAAAATGGACATATAACTGATTTATTTTTAATTAGACTTGTTGTACTTTTAAATTGCTAATTTCTTTTGAAATTTCCTTACAAAAGATAAAATCAAAAAAAAAAAATTTTTATTGAGTATCAACTTTTTTTTATTTTATTTACTTTTTTTTTATAATATATTTTAGACAAAAATAAAATTGTAAAAACATAAACAAATTTATCATTTTGTTTTAATTTGCTAATATTTGTATTAAAAAATATTTTTAGTAAAATTTTTGAATTTTAAGGTCAAATTTTAATTGTTTTAAGGGCTGATTTTTAGAACTTTTTACTGCTATTTTAAGTGGATGTCCTTTTTTTGAACATGATTCGGTTGTAAAAAGTATCTTTACTTAATTATTGGAAATAAAATTTAATTAAATATCAATAATATTTACTAATTTTAAAAAAGTGTATAATTAGTAAATTTGTTTGCTAATTTTTGCAAATAGGTTTTCAAAATTTTGTGAAATTATTTCTGAAATCGGCAACAAAAATTTGTAAATATTCCGTAAAAACTCTGTAATTTTTGTTTACTAAAATCGGTACAAAGATAATATACTGGGATTGGTTAACAATTTTTTTTCTGAGTGTATATAAATTACAAACGAAATTGAAATTTCCATTGGTGGTGTACCCGATTTTGGGGTTATGCCTGGAAAATTTTTGGTCATTTTCCTAATTATGAAAATGGGATTATAACCGTTTTGTAAACGGTTTAATACCAATCGTTATTTTGACCTTTGGATTGGGCCGAATAATTCTTTTTAATATTGAATTTATATAAAAAGTTTTAGTGAAGGCAAAGTTAGTTAGTGAGCCGGAGACATATCTCAGAGGAGAAAATCTTTAAAAACGGCCAGACGCCGTTTACATAAAAAAACGTTTTAGAGGAGAAAACTCTTAAGTCCGGTTAAAGTCTGGCCGGTCAGCTATGAAAACCTTATAAATATAATACAAAATTCTAAAATATTGTAAGGATTATGTAACTTATTCTGGGCTTTATGTCAATTTTCATTTGGGGATTACGACCAAAACTTTTTATCTCCTAGTTTCTTCTTCTAGTTTGAGAGTTATGTCTGAAAAATGTTTGGTGGTTATTTAAAAAATATATAAACGTCAAACTAATATTTAAAATAGACAGACAGTAGAAGGCACAAGTGCTAATGCATACAAGAACACATCGTATAGTACTGAAGTAAAGTGTAGTAATACTACTACTAGTGTAATAATGGAGTTCATTTCATGTTTTTAAAGCCAAATGGTGGTCATGCACTTGACAATATATTCATTCCATATACAATATTTATATAGAGAAGGTGTAAACGAAACGTTTTATAAAACATTAACGTAAAGCACAATACAACAACTAACAACGAAAAAAAAAAACAGAAAAATGCAAAGCGCTTATCATCTATACACTCAGGGAAAAAGATTCATTATATTTATGAAAAACCAATAAAATATGAGGAGCAACTTCAATGTAACGCTTCATACATGTTTCTTCATATTAATGCAAACTTTCTTAACCCATTCCCTGCCAGTGATGCCATATAATTTTTAGTTTGCTCAGGACAATGTCCGCCTAGAGTATTAAAAAAACCGGTCTTGTGGAGAAACCGGTTTCGGTTTTCTTCGAAAAATCAAATTTAAAAAAAACCGGTTTCGGTTTTTGCAGAAAAAACCGGTCAACCCGTTTTTTCGTTTTTTTTTTTAATTTGAATAAAAAGCTTATATAATTTGTTAATTGTATTAATTACAAACAAAAAAAAAAGAAATTTAATATATAAAGTAATAAAAATAAAAAAATACATTCTTTGAAAAAAAAAATATTTTATAATATTTTGTTATTGTATTTCATTTCAACATTATATTTATTGGTTTTAATATTTTTAAATATAATATTTTAAAATTAATATTATAAAACTATATTCATATCAAATGAATAGAGATTATTAAGTTTGTAAATTGGTAAACTAGGTACGTTAGTAATTTGAACGTTTAAAACGTTTGGCCTTAAATACGTTTTTTCAATATTAAATTTTAAATATGTAAAAAGAAAATCTATTTTTCACTTCTAAAATAATATTTTAGAAATAATATGCAATTTAAATGTTTCGTTTTAAGTCGATTTTTTTGTTTGCTTTGATAAAGATAGAAGTGGAAAATACTCTTTCACTAATAGTAGATGTTGGACAAATAGTCAAAAGACAATTATACAAATTTTTCAACTATTCAGTTCTCTTGTCGCATTTATCAAGATAAATGAAATCATCATATAATGATGAATGATTTTGTACAGTCCCTTTTTTAGGACTTTGAATACTGTTTATTGTGTTATTTAGATCAGAAATTAAACTATTTGAATTTGGAATATCCAAAGTTAAGTCTTCATCGGAATATATCGGACTTACATCTAAATCTTCATAACCAATCGATTATAAAAGTGTTCGGAAAAAATAAAAGAGACCAAGTAACCCAGTTGGTGATGTAATTAAAAAAACCGGTTTTCGGTTTTCTTCGAATTTACAAAATATTCGAAACCGATCGGTTTAAAAAAAAAGAAACCGGTTGACCGGTTTTAGGTTTCGGTTTTTGAATACTCTAGTCCGCCCCAATCAAAAAAAATACAAAAATTGTAATTTTTTTACCGTCAAGGTCTTCGATCAAAATTTAGCATCAAATCCGATAGATTATCATATTTATGAAGAACTTACATCAAATATTTGACGGAATTTCGTCTTATTTAAGAAGAATTTTCATAGTGTTTCAATATATGATGAAGGTTTTTTAATTATTCAAGAAATAAAAATGCATACTTCATGAGAATTACAAAAAAAAAAAAAATAATTTGTTAGAGGTATTTATGAAAATTTTACAAATATGATGAATAATTGATGACAAACAATTTATAAAACAGTTTCAGTTTCAGCATGATGAAACATTTTGCCATGAGTGTACCATATACCACAATAAAAATATAAATACTGTACAATAAAGCTTTCAAATATTTTTCATATTTCATTTTTTGTTGTTGTTGTTTTCGGTAATGCATAAATATTGTAAAATGTCCATTACATATGTACAGATGAATGTTTTGAGGTTTTATTTTTCCTGGTAATAGCGCGCATACATATTTATTTATAATAATTTAAATTTTTACTTTTTTCCAAATTTTTTTTAATGCATATATATTTTTTTACATTTTATAATATTAAAAACCCCAACAACACACGAAAAAATAAAATTGTAAAAGACAATTCATTGACACAAGTATCGAATTCACTTAAAAACTCTCATTCACTTAATACTTTTGTTGTTGTATATATTTTTAATATTTTTTTGTAGCATTAAATCTACATTAAAACATATTTACAGTTGTGAACCAAATAATATACTTGTGAAAATGATTACGCAAGTGTTTTTCAATATTTCTAAAATCAAAGAAGTAAATTTTTCTCTCTTTTTTTTCTTCCGGATTATGATTATTTGTGAAGAAGATGTTTAGAGCGCCTGGCGTCTTATTAAGTTAATCGATTTCTTGTAAGAAGTCAAACATCTACTTTTGATGTATTTTATAAATTTTTACAAAAAAAAATATGCTTCATATATTAAAAAAAAAAATCATAGTTTTTATGAAAACTACAGTGAATTCGCTAAAACGTGAACAGCTGGAGCATGAACAAGTATTAAACACTAACACATAAGTGTTTACGTTTCTGGGTTGTTCGCGTCTCTGAATTGATAGCCTTTCTTAATATTTATTTTTTTTTTGAGTTTACTGCACGTAAAGAAAAAACTCTTTAGGACAACAAATGGCTATGCTGTGTTATTTTATTTTCAGCGGGAATTTTAAAATGAATTGTTTTTCGGAGATAATTGTAGCAGTGTTCTGTCCCAAATGATAGTGTGATAACCGAGTGTTCTGAAATAGAACATACCCTGATTTAACTGCAACTACATAATTAATACCTACCTCATAACGCCTTATTTAAACCCGATATTGTTACTACTAAATTTATATTAGTTTTAATGCTTCAAACCCTTTCTCACATAGCGCAAGTTTAAACTATATTTTGTACACCGGATCTGTTTTACAGGCGCACTTTACGAAAAAGGATCAAACACGATAACTTCGTAAGTATTCCGACACGTAGTGAGAAGTTAGGCGTGTAATGAAAAAAAAATATTCAAAGTCTCATGTGAAATTCGAAATATATATGAATATTGATGATCATTAGTTGGTTTACATGCCCATAAACCTCCTGCATAATTCAGTATATGACTTCATACATTTTCATATATATCTTTTGATACAAAATTTTAGGGCATAAGACCGTATATTTTCATATGTGGTTGTGTATTATTCATGTATGCTCATATATGACCATATACGGTCATATACATACTCTAGAAATTCGAATCCGAATATATATGGAAATATATGTTTGCGCGTATATGGTCTTGTATGCCCATGTATGATCATATACCAGTCCATAGATAATAATGTGTGGTCGTATATTTTTCAGATTTTGCACGTATGTAAAATATTAAAATATGAAAAATATGTAAAGAATGTAATGTAAACAATGTAAAGTATGTAATGTAAATAATGTATCATAAATATTGTTGACCATGTAAATTATGTACGAAGTAGAATTTTTAATTCACTTTAAGGGTTTTACGCACCCGACCCTGACTTTGAAGAGTTTGTGCTTGATGTTTTGTTGCGTCATCAGTAATATTGAAAACCCAATAGTATGTTGATGACGCAGGCGAAATGAACACACTCGAGTTCTTGGTGCGGCTGGCATCGTTCTGCGAAAGTGCACACAGGGGGAAAAATAAACTACATGATTAGGGGGATTTGTTATTATCATTAAATTGCTACGATTTTAATTTTTAAAATCGTTGATTTATTTTCTTGTTAAATAAACAAGAATTTATATTTTTATAACAACTCTTTATTTACACAGTGAAACTTAATTTACTAGACTTTAACACAGTTACACAATTAATTAAATTAATCGCCAATTTTATTTTACCGAGTTGTCGTACTAAAGATCTATCTCAAACTTAGGGCGTTTTCTTTGTGCTCGTTTATATATGTGATAGCGTCCTATTATGGAAAGTACTAGAAATCTTTGGAAGTTTCTGGTCTTTGCTATATGATAGCATCCTCTTGTGTCTACCAAAAATATCATCTAGGTGGTGAACTTGCTAGTGTTTTCAAGGCTGAATTGACTTTCACTTTAGGGCTGCCATAAGGGGATGTTTGTTTCCGCGGGATGATTGTAATGATCATAAATATGATTATGACAAAGACTCTAGGTCTGAAAGAGAAAACTAATAAGATAACCTACGGGAAATGAAGGTTCGATTGATCCAAGGTGATAAATCTGTGATAGCTGAATGAGGGACATGTTACAATACTGGTGTAAAATATAATTCAATGTCTGGAAAAGTGGTAATAGCTGTAAAATTGCCAGTGTCCCAACTATTGAAATGGTAGCAGAACCTTGACTAGTTATTTGTAGATATATCATGTAACTAGAGAGAAATGAACATAACACCAATGTGGACTAAAGAAATGAGGACTGTTAAAGTTGAAATAATGACAGAACACGGAACTGGTTTAAAAATTTTTGCTGTGTATAAAAGAAAGTCAATCGGTGGCGAAAACCCCAATCCCGCTACTGTTGCAAAGCTGACATAATACTGAACTGATTTAAACTGAATCGATTTTGTGACTGCAGAAATGATGACATAACACTAAGCTAGTTCAAAAAGAAGTGATTAATTCAAAATGAATCCAATGTGCATGATAAAATGTCAATGACAGGCAAATCAAGCTCCCCGCGCTTGACTAATAGGTATCACAACACTTAAGAGTTTAATAAGATACACTTAGGGCGGTTTTTATCCACAAAAATCTAAAATTTGTTATTGAAAATTTCGACCGACGACTCTTTTCTCTTAACATTGTCAAAATTTTATTAGAAAATTCATTAAATATATACAAATTTTTCACAAGTCTATGATTAATTTATAATCATTTTCAAGAAATAATTTGATACTGAATAAAGGGGGATATGATTTAATATAATTTATAATAAATTAACTTTGTTTCGATAGAATAATTTGTTTTATGATTTAATTCACGACATATACATAAATCAAATACATGATTTTTTGTTGGAAAGATTTGTTAAAGTTGATTCCATGAAAAATAAATATATAACGATTACAAAAAAAGTCGGGAAAACATTGACAGCCAAAGAGCTAAACTTCGTGCTGGGGCATTAACGTAAATAGGACTGCCTGTGGCAGACCTGCTGGTAACCCGAGATATAATTTGAAAATTTTAAATCCATTTTTTGTTTAATTAAATTAAAAATTAAACAATTTTTTGTTTTTCAATTTTGTTAAAATTTCAAAAACATTCACATTCTGTGTTTTATTTTTGTCGAAATAGTTAAAAAATCGGAAAATATAAAAAATTTTAAAAACTTTTGTAATAAACTTTGCAGGTAAATTCAGTGACTGGACCTTATGGAATATTTCACAAACATGTTCTTAATATGAGATACGCGGAAGAAATATTGATAGGTTACATGCTAACTAATTTTCGTTAGTTCTTTGACATATTCACTTGCAACAGTCAAGTCACGAAACTATTCATTCCCTACAAGTTCTGCAACATAACACATTGTGATTGATACGTAACCAGTTTTTTTATTAATTACTTGTCCTCAGTCCTGTGGTATGTACATTTGAACCAGTCATGTAACGTTTTATGTTGCATTAGTTCTGATACACATCACATAGTATCTAACATGAGACTAGTTATGTGTAAGATAATTCTAACCTGTTCTGTTGCTCATTCACTTACACCAATGCAGTGATATGGTACCCTAAACAAGGTCAGCGATATGTCACAAGTAGCTTAAGAGGTAGAAATTGCCACATCCTATGACAAGCCCATGTTAAAGTTACCGGTTACTTTCATTTAAGAGAACCAACTCGAGGACCGGTTTCTGCCACAAAGTTCCGGTCACGTCACTAACTCTGTGACTGGTCCATTTCCCTAAGGGTAGTTTCGCAGCTAGAAAACACGCAGAAAACAGGTTTGTGCTGATAACCGAATTTGTTGCCAATCGAATGGTTCAGCACCAGAATTTTTTCGCTTGAAGCTACCGAATTAATATTGAGGAAAATACTGTTGTCACAATCAAATTACTCATGTCTCAACTGGTTTTCTGTTGTCACAACCGAAAAATTCGGTTACCATTGGCTACTAATTTGGTTGTCAGCACGAATCTGTTTTCTCTGTGAAGGAATAAAACCCTTTATCCTTATTCAATGGCTCCCATTTTTGGACTCCCCAAACATTGATATAATTAACTTTCCAAGGTGGGTTAATTTTTCAATTAAAACGCTAGGAAAACTAAAAATAGGATTTTGTGATTTTTTAATTGGCAAAACTATTCTAAAGCATATTTTAATTCTGATGGCTTTCAAAATCTTTGAATCTGAGGAGTTTAACCTTTTATTGCCCAAGGCCGTCAAAATACGTCTTTAGATCTAAGGTAGTTTTTGGCTAAATTATAATTTTTTTGTTATAGAAATGACATTTTTTTGTAATTAATTGCATTTTTTAAAACTTTATTTACACATGCAAAGATTTTCAAGCGAGAATCGACATATGGTCAACATTTTATAAGCTTAAAAAATATCACTTTTTAAAAAAGAAAGAAATATTTTAAAAATCGTCAAAATACATTTATACTCTGTCATAAATATTTTTTTTTTCAAGGGAAGCAACACTAAGGAAGTTCTTCCTACTAATTAATGCGTGGCTTTATTTGAATAGGGGATAGAGGAGAGATGAAAGGTGAAAGGTGAAAGGTGTTAAAAGATGAAGGGCTTCAAATATGGCAACACTGTTGCCCGCCATCTGATGGAGAGTCGTCGAAATTGTTGAAGGTTTTTATTTATAGCTCTGTTATGTTACGAGTATTTTACTTTGGTGCGGCTAATTGCTATTTACTGTTGATAATTAAAAACCTAAAATACCCTCTATCTACTTGTAAAATGAGTTATTATTTTTTTCCAGGTGCCGAATTACGGCATTCGTGATCAAACGAAATTGTTCGAAAACTGTTTTTTAAAAAAGTTACCACAATAATACTAATAATGATAACACCAACTTTAACTTTTATTTCCAATCTGGGGCCAAACTACAACATCCCCGATGGAAAATATTCCGTTCTAATGTTTGATTTTTAGAAATAAAAAACTAATTTTGATCGAAAAATTACGATCACGAATGCCGTAATTCGACCCCAGGGCTCACAGAAAACATTTTAAAAATATCTATCTAACTTAAAGACTGGTAAAAAATTTTTGGAAATAAAGCGCAGTTTTTATACTCAGAGTTAATAGAGAGCAGAACTATTTTTTCAAAATTTAAAGAAAATCCTTACATAAATTAAAATGAATTCATTTAGTGTCTATAATGCTGTAAACTAGTGTTATTAATGAAATTAGATATTTTTTGACAAAATTTATTATGTTTCATTATTGCAACATACTGACTGACGTCTACTAATTTAAGATTTAATCTAAATACATTTTGATACTAAAGGTTTTATTGAATTTCTATTGCCTTTTGAAAATATCAAATTTCTAACTAAAATTGTGTTAGTAGCCAAAATATAGCAAGAAGTAGATGTATTTTTGATTGGTCTTGTATTCTAATTGGAAATTCTTAGAAAATTTATTACTTACTAATTGACTCAATTTAAGTTAATTTAATGGTTATTCATCTGCAAAATAATGTTAGATATTAATAGTTGAATCATGTGATATGAAAGGGGATATTTTATTATAACTATATGATAAAACACCACTGTATGTCTGAGTTTCTTGTCATTCATTACGCAAATACTTATAAACTCTTTGTGCAGAGACAAACATACAAAACATACAAACAGACAGACAGACATATGCAGACAGGCAAACAGTTAGAGTTTCATTTTGTTGTTTGTGGCTGCTTGTGATGTTGTTGTTCGTACAACACACATTAACCAATGCGAAAAAACGCCTTCAATTCAAATTCACTTACCAACAATAACAGCAACAGCAACAACAACATTATTCAAGGAAGGCAAACAGCATCCATCCATGCAAGCATTATCATCATCATCATCCAACAACAACTCATGAAGAAGCCAAAAGGAAATGTTGGATTTTGTTTCACTAATGAAGTCTCGATAGCACGATTAAAATACCTCGCATTGGCAGCAACAGCAACAGTGATGGCAGCATCAGCTAAAACTGTTGTTTGTAGCAGCAGATACCAATTTTTCATCATGTCTAAGGCAGCAACATCAGCAGCATTTAACATCAGCAATAAGTCTTGTTGAGTCATTGCAATACAAAATGAAACGAAACAATATAAAGAAACTACTCTCGTATCAAATGAAACATTTACTTTAAGTTATGCACAGTGGTACGTTCACAGTGGTATGAATGTCAGGTGCATTAAGGGGGATAATTATGAAATAATTCTGAAACTTGTGGATCAAAGCTGTGATATGACTTTCCAAATTCAAAATTGTAGATTCACCATGAAACATATTTCCGTCGTTTATCATCATACACACAGAAAAATAAAATACCTACCGAATTAAAAAGTTTATTTTGGTTGCGACAACTGATAAATTTGGTGTGACTGCTGAAAATTCCGTGGCATTAAGTCAATTATGTTGTGGAATTCAATATTCAGTTGTACCAACCGGCTTCAGAAAAAAGAATTTTGATTAAACATTTAGGAAATTTTTCTCTCTGTGTACATTTCTTATCCCACTTCGCATATCATTTTAATTGTAATCATTTTTATGTGTCTTAAAAATTCGTTTTATCTTTCCACTGTGCCTTTACGCTATGAATTTATACTTATGTTACATACCCCATTCGTAACCGTGTGTCTATTTAAACGTAGTCATCCCGTAATATCTGAATCTTTTATGTGTGTGTGTGTTTTTTTTTCTTATTGTGTTTAAATATTTTTATCTATGCATTATTTGCGCTCAATCTTTCATAGCAAGATGCTTTATTATCGCTTTGTGTGTACGTACGATTACTAACTTATCAACTTTTCTAGACATATTTCGTATCAAAAGGAATCTTCGTGTTGCTGCTGCAACATCGCACATTTATCACAAAAGCCAGTGGTAATAGCAGCAAAGAATGGAATTGTACCATGAGTCAATGGCTAAAGCAGGAGGGAGACACAATAATGGCGACACGGTACAAAATTTTTAACCAGGCAAATTTTTTAAAGCTAGTCTCTTTTGCTAGATACTTTTATAATTATCTGAAAATAGTTAGCCAATTGTCACGAAAATTTTTTCCATAGCAAACTTCTAACATTGGAAAATTTTCCTTAACTAAAAATCCATTTAGTTCTATAGAATTCTGCTGGCAGATTCTCATAAATTTCTGGAAAGAAAAACTCTATATTGTAAGGTCTAACACATTTGTATCGCCCACATGTGTAATTTTTAATTTTATTCCTTATTTTGCTTTTGAGGTCGCCTGTCGTTACCATTGTGTTTACCACTTAAATATTGTAATATTCTTTACAAACAGTATGACCCAAAAGGTTTTACTCCCAAGCAAAATAGCTTCATTTATAAGTACATAAAAGTATTACAAGATAAAAGCGAATTTTTATATAAATCCCTTTGATTTGCTAAATAAAAGTGTATATTTAGATTGGCATACATTTTTTTTGAGTTTTGGTTTTTTAAAAAGTTTATGCTGGAGTATTTTAAGTTAAGTTGAGACCTCTCTGAATCTTATAAGCCGTCCTAAGTTTGGATTTGAGTACGGTGCCCAAATGTTGGGCGCCAACTGGTTGTGCACAGTTCAATATCGATACAAGAGTTTAATTATAAATTTAGAAGTTGGATTAGAGGATGCCATAATTTTTGATTGCATTCTAAGTCCAAATTATTTAACTCATCTGACCAAAGCAGTTTTTAGATTGATCCAAAAATTAGCTTTGTGGTACTGGAATTTCCAGATGGCTTCGAATTGGTTATGCTCAGTTTTTCTAAAACTGCATAGCTCTAAAAAACCTTATATTCGGCTTCCGAGGAAAATATGTGTTAAACTTGTTCATTTGAGAACCGATTGTGGAAGAACTTGGACTAAACTATAAAAAGCAGTTTTTGAAATCTATTAAAACACATGACGCTGAATCATCGACGATATAACAATCATCGACGATATAAAAAAGGGGTCAGTTGGGAATTGGGTCCTGTCCCGTGGTAGGTGAAAACTGGACCGGGTTTGAAAATACATATCACGAGACAGGTAAAAAGAGGATCGGTTCCTAAATCACCTACCATGTTACCGGTTCAAAAGTGATGACATGTTCTTGTGTGTTGGTTCTCTGATATGTTCTTTGGGGTTAGATGTGTGACATGTTCTTTTAGACCAGTCCTGTGATATGTCACAGAAGGCAATTGACCCCCTCCTAGGACAAGCCAATCTCAAAGTGTCCGGTCCTTTTCATATAAAAAAACCGGTCCGGTGACCGTTCCCTATCACAATAAACCGGTCACGTGACGTGTTCTGGGGTAGGTCCTTTTCCAGCAGGGAATTTTTATAATGCACTTAATTTCTGCAAGATTCATAAATTCTGACCGATTTTAATGTTACCCATTATGGCTCATGCATGAAGCCTGGGACTTATTACATACTAGTCAAGAAGAGTTTTAGTTCTTTCTAAGTTCATCTTCACCATCGCGATCGGTAAGTCAGACTCCGGTCTAATGTCCAGATTGAGAGCTTTGATCACGATTCGATTAAACAACTTCACCAAAGAAATCTATTCATCTGTTTTCTCAGGATGCCCGACTGATTCTAAGGCATTTCTCACAAATTAATTAAGCAACTCCTTCCCAATGATCCCATATTGCTTAAGAACCATGTGTCAATGGATTTGGAAATAGTATTTCATACAAAGGCTGCACTTAAAATTCACATAGAGATCCGTATGTCCAGTTGAGCTGGATTGGGGAGGGCTGGACTATAAATTGTCTATTGTAACATACCCTAAAAAGGAAAAATGTTGGAAAGAAAGAAGATATAAGACTGAAATAGAAAGAGCAGAAGAGGATAGTCCAAGTCTAGATATTCCTCATCTTCCTTATGGGCCTGAGAAAATCAGTCAATGGTAGGTTATGATCAGTATCCATAAACAAGACGTCACTACCCTGTAGCTGTATGGTTCCGTAGAAAACTGTACAGTAAGAGACAAAAGGTTTTGTCGCGTCCTCATCCTCAAGAGATTAAAAACACAAGCCTCGTATTCCGCTATCAGACCAATAAGTCCGTGTCAGTCAGCTCTACTCAAACTAAGCAGGTTTTCGAATATGAACCAACGCACTATCCATGACAAGCTGATCCAATCCAATGAGATTGAAAACGAGTCAGCTACCTCATTACCTGGAATTCCCAATAGACCAATAAAAATAGAAATCTCGCAAAAATCCGGATAAAACGAAGACAGTCTGACTTTCACTGTATATACTGATACTCCTGTCCCAGCATTCAGTACCGAGTATCTAATTCGCCACATCCAAAATAGCAAAAATGTCAGTATGTGCTGTCCATGTCATAAGAGTATCTGTTCACATGGTCCATATACAAAACGGATTGTGTACCGTTAAAAGTACTAGATCCACCGGATATGTAAAGTATCAGAATATTCCA
The DNA here is from genome assembly GCA_949748255.1 of Eustalomyia histrio. Taxonomy (NCBI): domain Eukaryota; kingdom Metazoa; phylum Arthropoda; class Insecta; order Diptera; family Anthomyiidae; genus Eustalomyia; species Eustalomyia histrio. The sequence goes on from OX456523.1 coordinate 7,453,052, forward strand.
CAAGCAGTTCAGATGGGTTGCCCTAGTTCTCTCTTATCGAAATGATTACTCCATACTTTCTACCGAATTCGATATTCTCTAAAGTCATTATAAATATAGGACATAGTCCCGAAAGCCTCTCAATGATAATAGCATGCCTTGCATTGTAGTCCATATGCCAGATTCCTCTTTGTCGGAGTTTTCATTTAAAAATATCCTAAAGACGTCATTGTGACATTTCCTTCTGGGTGGATATAATACCCTCGCTCTATTTAACTTTGAGAGCCACATGGAGTGTTGAGTCCATGGTATCTAAAATGTTCACAAAGCTATTCGTTGTACCTACGAGATGCGAGAGATATGACGTCCTCTTTCTCATCAGTTAGTTGTTGTGGAATTCTAGTTTTGCTTCAGGCGTAGAAAGCGTATCAAATATTTTTCGTCTTCGCCTCGGAATTCATTATCAAGAAAGCTTTACAATGACAGGTATTTAACCTTCTTTAAAATTTCAAATGTAGCTCCATCTTGAGAATCTCAAACTCCTTTAGATTACTTCAAAAGTATTAAACTTGTGATATTTGTTTTATACTGTATACATTTTTCTGGCTCACACTGTTTTACTGCAAAGAAATGTAAACAAAGTAAGTGGGGTTGATAATGTGAGAGTTTTGTTACTTTTTTTTTCAAATATGTTTGTTTTGTGTATGTGTGTGGGATCGTTCGACTGACATTGAAAAATTTATTGCACGCTTGTCTTTACTCTACACTTTACCTAGAGTGTGTGTTGTAACTGTTTGTATACTTGTTGTAAATGTAGTTAGTAGTCAAAGTAGCAGCATCAGCATCCAGCGTGTTATTTTTTTCTTTTAACAATATATAAAATTTTCACCCCTGGTTTTATATTAAAGACTTGACTTGAAATGCTTTATATCATTCATGTCTGTCCATCTATAGTTTAACTCTCTCCTGTGCTTACTAACTGACTTGAATGTTGGCTCTGTTGCCCGTCTTTGCTTTTTATATTCTGTTGTTAATGTTGTTGTTGTTGTTTTTGGGAATAAAAAGAAATAACTGTAAAATATCTACTGACAGCATTAAACGTTTTCTTATTCTTAATTTTATTCTTTACTTAACTTTTTTGTTGCTATTTTGTGTTGAAATGCCTTTAATCCTAAAACCCTCGTTATAAATTTCATCTTGGTTTTGTTTTTTTGTTTTTTCTTTCTTCTTAGCTGCTTAAAACGCGTTTATGTTAAATGACAGCTCCAAAGTAGTAAGAAGCAACAAAATCTTATACAATCTTTGAGAAATTTTCTTAAACCATTTGTTTGTTTTTCGTAATTTTTTTTATTTACTTTTATTTTTTTGTTCTATTCGTTTCTGGTATTTAATACAATTAGATTTTCAAGAAATGAGAGATAGAAATGAAGGATAGAAAAAGAAAAAAAAGAAAACTTGCAGCCATTCATCTTCTCATCACCAAATAGCAGCAGCAGCAGCAAACATCCTTCTATTTATACACCTCCTTAAAAACACCTACTTTAACACCTCATCAGTTTATTGTGTTGTTTGGTTGGCTGGTTGGCGTTGATAATAAGGACTGGAAATATTTTTTCATTTCAAGTATTTTTGTTGTAGTTATGTTAGTGCAAGTGTTTAAATTTGTAGATTTGCACTAACGGCCTAGAGTTTACTTTGTTAATAAAAGAAAATAGTTTTGGATTTTAATATTATCAATATAAGTAGAGGTTGTTAAAGCTGAACGTTCGGAATCAATAGAAAGAATGGTGCCCGACATGAAGCAACGGAAAAGACATTAAACTCCTACATTATCTATATGACTATGCTAATAGGCAATATTGATTAAAATTTAAATTATCTTAACTCAAGTAATTAAGATATGGATAACTATCTAGAGCTATTGATCCAAAAACATTGAGAGTTTATTATTATTATTTCAAATGGCACTGCGCACCGCGACCATAATAGGTATTTTGTGCTGCCCAGAACCACCCTTAAGGTTCAAGCTATTAATGAAGCCAAGAACCTTTCCGCGTGAAGTATTTCAAATATCGGAAAGCGACAAGAAACGGTCACCCAAAAACCTGACCCTCCTGACACAAAGCCCAGGACAATCACAGAGGACATGCTCTGACGTCTCTGATTACAACCCGCAAAACCTGCACAAATCAGTGTCCGATTGACTCTCCTTGTGTATATGGTACTTAAGGTCGCAATAACTAGCAAAGTATCCAGTCAGGATGCTTAGGTCCCTTCGACCAAGGGCCAATAGTCGCCCAGACCCACCACTGGGTATAGATATACATCTCTTGGCCTGTCGTTGGCCACGAGATGTTTGTCAATAATTATAAATATAATCATAATAATCTCTCTCCACATCCTGAGCCTCTCCCTAATATAGCCCATACCCCGAAAAAAGGTTCAGGGCCTATGAGGGGCCTACGGGCACCACGGTTGGCCAGACAATCCGCCCTTTCGTTGCCCTCATACCCCGGAATCCATCCCAGGGCAAGGGAGTTGCTCCGAGTCGGTTGAGAGCCGTAATACATCTCATGACACGTTTAGATGACACCTCGTGGGACATAAGACCCCTGTGCCGCCAGACTGTCAGAAAGAATATAGACACGAGATCTGGCTACAGGCCTTCGTAGACATTTCTCCACACACACACATATGGCGTAAATTTCCGCCTGGAAAATAGAGGGATATTTGCTCATGGGAAGGTCGCGCTGAAACCCGGGCCCTAAAACCCCCGCACCCATATCCTTATTTAGTTGTTTCGAGCCATCTGTGAACCATAACTTCGGGTTAAAAAGTCCGGTTGGTCCACATGCTCTTATCAAAAGACATAGCGTCAAAGTACCTGACCAAAATCTGTTCCGGTAACATCCTATCCGCGGCCTTTGTGATTGGGTCATCCATAAGAACCTCGGCGATCCTCATGTGACCCCTTAGGTCACCACTTGTCATGCTACCGAATTTTCTGAGTCTAGTTGAGCCCATGATGGCCGCCTCCATCACAGTGATATGCAACGGAGGAATTCCCAGCATGGCCCCGAATCCCTCCGTTGCATATCTCTGTAAATTTCTATCTCTTTATTTTTAACAATTAATGATTGGAGCCATTACAGAAATGGCGCCCAACAAATTATATCAGCATCAACTTTTTGCCATAAAGCATTGAGGATAAAATAATCTTATGTTTAAGGATAAAAGAATGTTATTAAATGTATCCTTCTTAATGTATAGCTAAAAGTTCTTCTGCCTTCTGGCTCCAACGTGAGGCAGGATAAAATAAATGAGAAAAATCCAAATTAAAACAATTTTTTTTTAAATGTGTCCAATTTAAATTTCTTTAGTAAACTTATTAAGCAAGAGAGTATTTAAGATTTATTTTGTCATAGATTATCTTCATTGTAGTTTCTTCTGCTTTCAATCTGGTAAAATTCTGCAGCCATTTATTATTTCTTTACACCTTTCTCCAGCCCCATAGTATTTCCACTAAGTATGACTGTGAGTATTTGTTTTATTACGACAACTGTGTTAGCATTTATTATGTTCCTGGGTGTTATATGTACTACGTAATGTATCCCGCTGTTACTATTGTTGTTGCTGTTAATTTGTGTTAAAAAAAATTAAATTTTCATTGTTTTTGTTTCGTAATGCGTTTGTACTTTATACATACGATACCTACCTAGGCAACCAAACCAGTTTTAATAGCAATTGAATTTCACTTGTATAATATGAACGTATGTGCGCGTATTTGTATTACGTTTATAAGCCTTAATACTCTTGAAAACTGATACTGAAACAAATACCAGTAAATTTTCCATTTTTCACCATTTCATATATGTCCTTATACAATAATTTCATTTATTCGCAGCAGAAGTAGCAGCAGTCAGTACATTGTTAATGGGCTCCAGTTTTTTTTTTTTTTTTGTTTTGCGTTGTGTTAATGCCGCTGCTGTTGCCACTAGTAGTATATACATGTAGCAAGTAGTCTTCAGGCATCTTAAGTACTTTTTGTATCTCGACTACTTTACACTTTGTGTGTGCTGTTGTTGCCCCTCTCTCTCAATTAATAACAGTTGAATAATTGTTGCAAATTTTTAAAATTCTATAAATAATTGTAGCTTGGATACTAATAAATATGGTATGAGTTTAACATGAATCTACTTTATTTATTTAGTAATGATAGCATAAGCTTATATTTAAAAAAATTAAATTAAAAAAAAAATATTTATTCTGTTAGAAAAGAATGTCACAAGCAATTTATAGAAGCAACGATTAGGAACATAATGATGCAAAAGCTGAAGGTTCCTGCTGATGACTTACGTTGGTCGCCATAACGATAACCAAAACATCTACTTTTTTATGCTATCAAATATTAAAGCGACTGAATGCAACTTTTCGGGCCAATGCCAAACATCGGCCAAATTTACAATAGTCGTTCTAAGTCTAAGTCGATCGTTTTTATTAACTTTAGAAAAGATAATATATATGTTCTTCGATCTTCTTGATTTGTATATTAGTTTAATTGTACACAAAATTTCCCCTTAAGGAATCACCCAAGTTGGTGACGAAATATTGGGATAAAATAATATTTATAATTAATTTTTTTTATAAAAAAAAATCTTAAGCTCATTTTAAACTTATATTTAATTTGTTTATTCAAAACAGACAGAAAACATTAGAAAAGTTAAGTTCAGATCCTAACTTTACCGCGGTAATCCAAACAATAACGGAAACATATATAAATGGGGCTATAATTTACAGTTAACTTACTTTCAGGCCAAAAGCGTTACCGTTTTTAAATTGTTTTAAGTTGTACTGTTTTGGGTTATGATCACTAATCGATTATAACAGATTGCCAATTTTTTGCCGAAGCAGATTAAGAGGTCGGCCACTATCAAATATTGATAGCTCAGTTGGTAGAGTTTGGCAAGTAGAATTCCCAGGTTCAATTCTCAGCGTGACCACATATGTATTAAATAAAAATTATTTGTATTATTTTTTAAATAATTCTCTTCCATGAAAATATTTTTAGATGCATTACTTTTCCCACACTTGTAACAATAATAGTAATCACTTTTTCACTTTAAATCTAATAGGTTCATACATTACAATGTGGCTCATTGCCGGTAAAATTCATCAGTGAAGTAAGGTGTAAAAAATGAATACATTATCTGGTAATATGTGGTCTTTTAGGGTTAGAAAGTTAAAAGCCACAGTCATGTCAGCCTTTTAAATAGTTATCACGAACTAGTCCGAGCATTTTTAGTAGTTAGTGATATGTGGTTTATGGACTTTGTTCATAAAGTGCCCCTACCTGATTTTGTCAGGTTTATAAGAGTGACTGGGAAATTCTAGGCTGGGACTCCTCTCTTATTCTCCAATTTCTACTGGGTATGGTATAACGGACTTTTTTTTTTTGTCTGAGGACCATAGACTTGCCATCCCAACTCAACTTATTAACCTCAACCAATTTTGAGGAAATTTGAATGTGTTGAAAAAAGAAATCGAAATTGGAAGTCGAATCTCGGACCTTTTTGTTGAAATTTTTGCAACAGCAAATATAAAAAACCAAAAAAGTACCAATAAAAAGGTACCAATACAAAACTCCTAATAATCCCCTACAAATGGTTCCTATTTAAAACGGTTAACAGTTTAAATAGCTTAGTCCCATTTCAGACAGAGCAAATTTTGTTGCGCAACTCTTGAGTTTGTTGGAGAGTAGGTAAGAAGAAGAATGGCTCCGTGTACGCTGAAGATAACAGCAATCAGTATTAGGCTTTAATACTAAATAATAATAATAATATTAATAATTTTTATAAGATCTTAGAAATATTTTTTATAGCCTAACAAAGAAAATACCCCAAGCTAAACACTTCGATTTAAACATGTAATAAAACAAAAAAAAAAAAATATCGACTTGTTTCGATTTTTGGATCACCTCGAAATTTTTTTAGCTTTTTAGGTCCCATTTTACACAGACAGCAACATTTGTTGCGCCAATTCTTGTCAATTCTCTTTTAAAGTTGCTTTATGTTTTCACAGAGAAATTTTTTTTCCGATAGAAATAGATCTAATACATCTAAATTCTTCATGAATTGGTTAAATTTTCCACTTAATTCTATGAAGTAATTATAATTTTCTTTTAATTCCAAGATGGATGTAACTTTCTCTTAACTCAAGGAATCAACTTTTTATTTTAATCTTTTGAAGGAATTAATTAATTAATTCTTTGAGTTCAAATTTTTCACTAAATAAATAAAGAACTTAACATTTTACCTAAAACTATAAATTCCTTTATTGAATTAGAAAAAAAAAGAATTCTTCAGAAAATGAACATAAAACTTCCTACTGAATGAATTTTAAAGAAATTTTAAAGAAATTCATTCAGTAGAAAATGAGTTTCCTAAGCAATAGCTAAATTAACTTAAATGGAATGATTTTGTTTGTTAATGAATGCTTAGTATTTTGGTTAGGAAATTCGTTAGATAAATTAAATTTTTTTTTTTAATTTATTCGCCAAAAAAAATCTTGATTATTTACTGAAAAAATAATAAAAAAATTGATTTTGAAAAAAAAAAAAACAATTTGTCTATCCCCGTACAGAGGCGATCTGCACTCATAATAATCCATGCATAAAAATACGAAATTATTTTGTATTTTTCGAAACTTTCGTAAAATAAATAAATTTTTTGTTTATTTTACGAAAAGTCTTGTTATATTGAAATTTTTCGTATTTTTATGCCATTATTTTAGTTTTAAGATAAGATGAAGGGCTTCAAATATGGCAACACTGTAATTTCGCTTAGAACATTTGTTGCGGTGTCACCCTAAAATGGGTGACCCTAATACAAGTATAGAGGAAAGATCAAAGGTGGTGAGAGATGAAGGGCTTTAAAAATAGCAACACTGTAGTTGCGGAAAATGATGAATTTAAGAACAGTTGTTAGCTCGCCATCTGATGAAAAGTAGGCAAACTTGTTAAAACTTTTTAGGTTATAGCACTTTTATGTTATTTTACTTCGGCGGGGTTAAGTGCAATGGGAACACCGAAGAAGACGCTGTGATATATATGAGGGATAGAAACTCATACAAATTATTTGTCTTAATTAATGTTGCCGTCGCTGAGGATTGAATCCGAATTCTGCTATCCATTACACCGCAACTCCCATTATTATCAGATTTGCAATATCCTTCTGTCTGTCTGTACGATTAATTGGCAACCACGGCTAGAAGTCACAAACGGGGTTGAAAGTTTTTACTCAGATTGTTTGTTATCCTTAGTTCAGCGGTAAAAAAGATACGAATGGAAATTTGAAGGTATGTGTGACTCTTTAAACGGTTTTTTCATTTATTTTTTTCTTCACATTTCACGCGTGACTGGCATCGTACTGCCATCTTCACTTTATTCGATATTGCTTGACAATTCATCATGGAAAGTTTCACACCGCTACAACATCTCCAAATTATTCAGCTTTATTACAAAAATCAGCTTTGAGAAATAGTTTTGGTGAGCAGCTAGATCGTGTGATATATTTTCTTTCTGGTTATATGAGGTCAAAAGACTTCTTAAAAATATCAAATTAAAAAATTAATTGAATCAATTAAGCATTTAATTGAAATCTAAACATTATTTTAAATAAATCTTGTACATTTTTTTGTATAATCATATTTCCTGAGATAGCTTTAAGGGTTCACCTATAGCTTTAAATGAAAAATGGAACCTTTTAAAAAATAAATGAAGTAAATATTAACCATTTAACCCTCGGCAAAACCTTTGCTTCCTCTTCCTCTCCTTATTTCATTCATTTAATACAAAGTGTTTATATCCTCATCTTAATATGTTTAACAAATGGCACAAAGCAAAATAGAAGGAAAAAGAAATTTAAGGTATATTACAATATTAGACAGACGACATAATCCTTAAAAGTCTATTATAGCTTTTGTCAATGTTGCAATTGTGTTGAAATTTGCTGATAATTGTATATTCTGTTTAATGCGATGTTTTTTGGCCATGTTCGTAATAACAACTACAAGCAATTTATATTTCATTAAAAATGAAAGGGCAATTAGACAAACAAAAAAAAAAAAAAAAAAAAAAGAAGAAGAAGAAGAAATTGCGAATAAAATAGGAAGGAAATAACAACAAGAACATAAAAAAACCTACACGTAAGGTAAAAGAAATGATAGTAGATCCTTTTCCTATTATGCTTTCATACACACACACATACATGCAGTTGAACAACATTTGTGATAAAAAGTAAAAGTGGTTGACTGACGACCGACCAACCGACTAGAAAACATACAGAAGGAGTATTAAGTACAATTTGTCTAGCAAAATAGAGACATATAGAATTTCATACAACTGAATTTTTCGTTTTTCGACTGAGAAACACATGTTTTATTGATTTTTGGGGTTGTGTCTCTCTTTTCGTTCATATATCTATTTATTTTGTTTTTGTTTTCTTTTTTTTTTTTTTTTTGCTTAAAATCTAATAGAGAATTTACTGTTATAAAAAGGATTCTATAGAGATTTGTTGTTATTATTGTTAACACATTTCAACAAAACTGTCTGACTACTGACTTGAATGAGTGAGAAACTGCATGAGTGAGTGTTTTGACTGGCTGGCAACCCTTAAAATATTAAAAAATATTCAACAACAACATGTTGTTTTCTATTGTATTGTGTTCGTTTTTACACGTTCGTATAACAGTTTGCGGCATTTTCATATCCATTGAGATGTAGATGTAAAACAGCAAAACAAAACAGAGCAAAAAAAATAGAAATAAAAAAACTTGACATATGGTACGGTAAATCATACTGTTGCTTTTTGTTGTTGCTGTTGTTCTTGTTGTATTTTAGCTTTTTTTTTTTGTTTTGCAAATTCACCCTTAATACGGGCTATAAACATTTTCCGCCAATTTCAACTTGTTCGCTTATTTAGTTTGAAAGCAGTGTTGGGATTTAAAAAAAAAAATAAATATTAAAAAAATAAAAATAAACCGAAAACGTTAAACATGAAAGTTATAGAGGAAACAAGTAATTTAATGTAGATTTTGTTTGTGTTCTGTTTTATTTTAAATAAATAAGAATGGCAATAAAATATTTTAAATTATACAGTACAACATGACAGAGAAAAAATGTAATTTGCAAAGTGTACATTTATTTTACAATTTAGCAAAATATTAATTTGTTTAGGAGCGAGAGTTTATTCATGATGGCTTAAAATTTCAAATTTGCAATATTATCAAAGCTGAGTTTATGCGGTAAATTATGTTAGAAATTCCCATATGAATTTGAATGAATTTTAATATGTTCACGTTAGGAGTTAACGCGTAGAATTATGGACGTTATTCTCCATCTCTTTAACATGGTTGCTATCAGTTTATAGTGAATGTTTGTGTTAACACCTTGCCGCACAACACACAGCACATATGGGAATATGTATTGTCGGTAATACAAGGGCAGAATGAAATTAATATTGTACAGGTTACTCTAAAACAGATATGGTGTAAATTTAACACAGTTTTTGGAATATTAGAACAAATGAAAAATTATTATTTACTTTTGTCATGTCATGCATGGTCTAAGTTTGTTCGATTTTGGATAAAATTTTGGCCATGCAAGTTTTAAACTAACAAAAAATGCACGCCAACCTAAACACTCAGATTTTGATGAATTTTGGATGTGAAATAGAACAACAAATCTAATATAGACCTGTGTCGACTTTTGGGCCAGCTCGGATTTTGCAAAAATTAAAACTTTGCATTGTGGTACGTTGTGATGTAGTTCGTTGGATTGTTACTTAGAAGGTTGCGTGTTCGATCCCCAGCGGTGGCAACATTAATTTAGTAAACTAATATGTATGAGTTTTCTATCTCTCATACAAAATGCAACATCCTCCTTCAGTGTTCCCATAGTATTTAACCTTTTCGAAGTAAAATAACATAAATAGGGCAATAAACTAAAAAGATGCAACAACAACTGTTCTAAGGTGTATCATTTCGCCCATTTAAAGTGATTCCATATATAAGCCCTTCATTTTTCATCACCTTTCATCTCTCCTTTATCTCCTTTCTAAAGAAAGCAACACATTAATTGGTAGGAATAATTTGCTGAGAGTTGCTTCTCTTAAAAAAATCCAATAAATTCGACCTCTTTGTTTCACTTATGATTGTAGAAATGGTACCCGATTCTACCTAAGAAATGGTTGGAGGATTTGATAAAAGAATTAAAGAAATTAGGGAAGTTATTAATTGCCCGCTAAATATCCTAAACCTTTTGACTTTTTCTTATAGAAAACCACACAATTTTTTGAGTGCTTTTTCTATAGAAAATATCATTTAAAAGAAATGACATTTCATTTACAAACCGGTCTACTGACTTCTCATTCAAATCAAATGGTTTAATCAGTTTAAAATAAATGTTAAAATTTCACTTACCAATTCCGTAAATATAAATGATAAGCCATTTATTTAAAATTGTTTCGTTGCTGTAATTTAAATTGAAATCGACAAAATAATATTGAAAATTTTTGAATATTTTATTTTTTAAACAGACAGTACACAAAACTTAAATTTGTAAAAACTGTAACGGAAACAAATAATTAACAAATTTCCACTTTTTGGGTAAATTTTCGTTAAATTTTAAACAAATGAAAAAGATTAATGAAACTGAAAAATTGGTAAATCATTTCAAACAAATGTATTAAAAAAATAAAATCAATATTTCTTTGAAGGATAAATGCATGTTTCTTTATATTTAACTGAACTGAAAACTTTTTTTATTAAATTATCAACAGTAAACTACATAATATTCCGAGTGTTGTAATATTGTTTAAAAGTTTTTTGAAAACATTAAATTTCATGAATTTAGTTTGAAAAGATTATTTTAACGGTGTCTTTAATACAATCCCTCCCCCGCCTTACATAGTGAGTAGTTTGTTAATAGTTTTGCAAACATTGTTATTATAAATAAATACTAACATTCTTAAACAGTATTAAATACTAAGATTAAGTTATTTCTGACTTAAAAGCATAATTGGCAAAACTTTTTTTTCCCACTTTAACTACGACTTTTCGTGTGTAATTTGTTATAGTTAAAACACCCATACATGGAAAAATTCATTACTTACACACACACATACATGTATTTTTTTTATAAGTTTTACATTTATTTCCTATCAACTAATGTATGTATGTTGTTTTTTTTTCTCTTTTTAGGTAAGTGTTGATATACACAGACAGACAGACAGACAGACATACATACGAGTACAAACTTTGTTGTATTTCTCAGTTTGATGTTGATGATGTTGTGTTGATTATGTGTGTTTGTAACTCGATGTAACTGTAACGTAACATTCATTATTAACGACTTTTGTAAGTGTATTTGTCATTTTCACATATTGAGTGTGTTGGATTTAATTTTGTAAGTTATAAATTGTAATTTGAGTATGTGTTGTATGTAAAAGTTTTATAATTTGATTTTTCCCTTCATTTCTTGTTGTATTTTTATTGTCTGTATCTTTAACTGTCTTATTATATGTGTTTGTCTTCTTTACTTTCTTTAACTTTAAACAACAAATTTATAAACCAATTGAAAAATGCATGTAACTACATATTAAGTAAAGAAAAACAACATTCATTCATTCATTTCAATCTCATTTAAATTGTAGTATAAACAACTCAAACATTTTATTCTAGTAGAAATTCATTTCATTTTTTTTTGTATATGTAGAAATGTAGTAACATTTTGTGTTCACAGTATTATCATTAGTTTACGATCTTTATTTTTATTTCCATCAAAGTGAATATAAACATGTAACATACACCTACTCGTGTTTTATTTTATTTTATTGTATTTTATTTTCCTTTTTTTTCTGTTAAATTTTCTACAAAAAAAGTGAAATTTATTTGTTTATAAGTAATTTTAAGAATCAATTTATATGATAATGTTTTAAGGCTGAAATATAAATGGCTTAAGGGACTTAAGATTTGTTTTGGTATAAAACCTAATTTTAAAAATATAAACTTTTAATTCTAAATAAATTTAAATGTTCGTTTTTAACCAATATCTAGCTAAAGTCAATAAAGCTAATTTTAATTCTTCCTTTAGACTTTTAATAGCTTAAAGTTATTAAAGTATGATTTTCATATACTAGTCGTAAAAATGTTATAGGTATTTAAAAGTTTATTGCTTTTATATTGTAGTAAATTTATGGTTTTTAGTAAAAATTTAAAATTAATATGCATTTATTTGACACCTTAACATTTTAAGTTGATATTTTCATTTATGAATGGAGCAAATAAATAGAAAATAGAATAAGTAAGAAAGTTAGTGCTGCTTGACACCAACCATGAGATATCCAACACTATGACTTGTTTCATACATGTGAAGGCAGACTTAATTCCTCAACGAAGAGATCAAATTACGTAAGTGTAAGAAAACAGCATCGTGTTTACAACAGCATTTTTCGTCAATCGTATGATTCGTTGGCAACTACGTTGCGGCTACAGAATTATTGTTTAGGTAATCGAAATTCTGTTGTCCTAAAGAAGTTTCATTATTTTATTTCATTTATTTTATAAAATTTTTCTTTAACTTTGTGAATATCAAAAATGGCGAAGTAATTTTCTCACCCTATGTGCCTGCAAACGGAAACGTGCCAGTTTTTAGGAAAACCAAAAATTAATTGATAAATTTTATAACCATAAATAATAACAAATAATATGAAAACTATCAACAGTAACATTAAAAAACATCAATTTATTGTAACCCTGAATTAATAATGATTTAAATATTTTTTTCGAAATTTACCGATTGTGCAAAAATGGTTGCAAATATACGAGTATTATTCATCGCTAGTCACAACTTTTTCACATATTTCTGGCAATTTTTTGATACCAGCTCAGAAGTTCAACTCATCTCTTAAGGAAATCCAATCATCGACCCATACTTTTCATTGTTCATATGAAGGATAGCTTTAACGGTTTCATTCGGTTTAAGCAGCTTGTGTTAGATCATGCCGCGCTGGCCCCATCAAATACAGAGCATAAGCTTCATGCCATGAGTATTCGGCTCAGCGAAGGATGTTGATGGCTGTACCGGCAAAACCCATGACTAGTCACAATGCGATGCAAAAGAACCTTCCTTTTTTCGCGTTCTAGGAGCTGATCACAAGGGAAAAATTGTCTTTCGTATTGCACCCAGTTTCCTTGCTTTTGAAGCAATCCCATGGCTTTTAAGCATTTGCTGACTGTCTATTCATCCACTCCCACAACTTCTGAAGCCTTTGGCATTCGTCCACATAGAGAATTGATTTCAATTCTTTGTCTTCAAATTTCGGCCGCTCCTTGTCTTCGAACTCAAAATCGCCACTTTTAGATATACCAAATCACCGCAGATAGAATAATTACCCGTAAAGACAAGAGAAAATAAAGGAAAGGAAACTGGGAATGAGATGAATTGAAATACTAGATAGGAAAACAAAATGGAATGAAACGGAGAACGAGTAAAATTGAAACACAAGAAAGGGGAACGAAATAGAATGTAACGGGGAACGAATGAATATAAAATAGTAAACACAGGTAACGAAACGCAGTGCGGCAAGCCCGGATTTTAGTAATATTTATCGATTTGAACTTATATTTTCTTTTTATTACACTAGGTCACAAATAACAAACTTTTGTCTGTTATTTGTTTCTAGCATACTTTTTCTCATGGATTTGGACCTACTGAACACGAAAATGAATTTTAAAAATTTTTCTGTCGATTGGTTTGCGAGATACAAATTTTTTAATTTTTTTTTTTTAATTTTTGGAGGTACACTTACTATTTTGAGCATATCTTTAGTCTTCTTTGACCTATTTTATCCTACTACTACTCAAATTAAAGACAATTGAGCCGTCTACAACTTATTCTCAGAAAATTTTCAAATCGGGTTAGTAGTTTTGATGTTGGCGGCTTAAAAAGGTTAAAAAACTGCGTTTTTTTAGTAAAAATGTGGCTGAAAAATTCATATAAAAATTCATATAAAATGTAAAACGCGATGTTAACAGCGATTTTAATTTTTTTACGTATAGCTGACACTTTTCCAAAGAAAATAAGCCCTTACTTAACAAAATCTGATGACAAATGGCCGACTTATTATTTTTTTGGTAAACGACCGAAATTCCGCTATTTCACGATTTTTTGATTTTCATTATTTGCACAGCTTACCTACCCAACGCAAACGAATAAATACATTTGAACTTAATTTAAAATAAACAAATTAGTCTTCGTATATTATTTTTTAATTTATTTACAGCACTACATGCTCAATGTATCGCACAATTAGCTAAACTAACGAAATTAAACTAACTAATTAAATTAAGCAAATCAACGCACAAAAAAATGAGTAAAAACAAAGATATAAGTGTACATTTTATGCCATGTGGAAAAACTGCTGACTTCTTCTTTGTTTTTTGTATTCGCTGCAATCGGTCTCACGTATTAGGGTCCAAATATAGTCACCCATCATAGCCGTGTCATAGTTGCCCTGATAGCGTCGTTCCATAGCCTTCAATTCCTGATGAAAGCGCTCGCCGTGTTCGTCGCTCACGTCTCCTAAATTCTCAGGGAAAAAATCCAAATGCGAATCCAGAAAGTGTATTTTAAGTGACATGTGCACTCCCATGGCTTCATAGTTCTTTACCAGATCCTCAACTATGTCCTTATAATTCGGGCTTTTGTTGTTTCCTAAAAAGTTTTCCACAACAAGCCTGAAGGAATTCCATGCTGCGGCTTCTATGGGTGATAACAGCTTTGGGAATTTTTCATCTTTCAACATTTTTTTTATCTCGGGTCCTGCGAAGACTCCTTCTTTAATTTTTGCCAGCGAAAGGTAAGGGAAAATTGACCGTAAATAGGCAAAAGCTTCACCTTCTTTGTCTAATTTTTTGGCAAAATTTTTAATCAAACCCAATTTTATGTGCAGCGGCGGAAGTATTATATTTTCACGGTTCTCTATTAGTGGTTTGCGCTGAACATTCGCTTCTCCAACTACAGGTTTCGTTCGTACCGGCCATTTTTTTTTTATATAATGCTGATCATCAGCGCGGCTATTCCAAAGGCACAGAAAACAGCAATGTCGCGTATAGCCTCCTTGGAGTCCACACAGAATGGCCACAACTTTAAGGTCGGCGCATATTTTCCAATTGTATTTCCTATACTCTATGCATTTCAGCAAAATGTCCATAGTTTCATAGTTCTCCTTTGAATGAACCGCATGAGCAATAGGAACAGATGGCTTTTCATTCCCATTATGTAAGAGAACTGCCTTCAAGCTCTCTTTGTTGCTGTCAATAAACAACCTCCATTCGTTGGGGTTGTGAATTTGGTGAAGCTCTTGGAACAAGCCTGAAATGTCGCTGCAAAAACATATTTGGTCTTTCTTTGTATAAAATTTTGCATACTCCTTGTGACGGTTTCTGTACGCTGATACTTTCACTTCTGAAGCCGCAAATCCACACTGTATCATCCGAGACGCAAAAAGTTCGGATTTCTCCTTAGTGAGACCAAAATCGCGCACCCAATCGTTTAGTTCGGCCTGTGACAGTAATTTTCGTTTTGCACCCGGCTCAAATTCGCTTGCATTTGACTCAGACTCTTCTTCTGACGATTCTGCTTTTTGAAGAGATGCACCAGGGCACACTGGATATGGCACATCATGCGAATGTGGTACTGGAAGCGCAAACGATCCCACTTGAGCGTAGTTCCATTTAAAAAATCTTCCTACCCCACTGTTTGTGGTGAGGCAAAAATAACAGTCTGTGGAATGGCATAGCGGCTTTTTCCACATCATTGGTGTATCGAATTTCATATGGCGGCTAAAATTAAAATAAATTACTATATTCGCTATGTATAATGTGTTTAAATAAAAATTCTTACCTTCCGCCAGCTGCCCAGTTGGTTAAGATTATATAGCAAAGATCACACAGCGACTTAGGTGTCCATGGTTCTGTGATATTTGGTGAAATACCAAAATAATTCAAATAGTGCAATTGTACTGCTGGAGTAAACTTGTGTGCGTGATTTTTTTTTATAAACTGGCCACAAACATTGCAGAAATTGTCTGGATCGTTCAAACACTCGAACACACGTAGTCTTTTACTCATTGTCTTCCTTGCGTTTTCTAAATATTAACTTCTTTACACTTTCACAGACAGTTTTGAAATGCAATTGATAACCGTGTCTCCTTATGTTTAAATATGTATGAGCATGTAGTGCTGTAAATAAATTAAAAAAAAATATACGAAGACTACTTTGTTTATTTTAAATTAAGTTCAAATGTATTTATTCGTTTGCGTTGGGTAGGTAAGCTGTGCAAATAATGAAAATCAAAAAATCGTGAAATAGCGGAATTTCGGTCGTTTACCAAAAAAATAATAAGTCGGCCATTTGTCATCAGATTTTGTTAAGTAAGGGCTTATTTTCTTTGGAAAAGTGTCAGCTATACGCAAAAAAATTAAAATCGCTGTTAACATCGCGTTTTACATTTTATATGAATTTTTATATGAATTTTTCAGCCACATTTTTACTAAAAAAACGCAGTTTTTTAACCTTTTTAAGCCGCCAACATCAAAACTACTAACCCGATTTGAAAATTTTCTGAGAATAAGTTGTAGACGGCTCAATTGTCTTTAATTTGAGTAGTAGTAGGATAAAATAGGGCAAAGAAGACTAAAGATATGCTCAAAATAGTAAGTGTACCTCCAAAAATTAAAAAAAAAAAAATTAAAAAATTTGTATCTCGCAAACCAATCGACAGAAAAATTTTTAAAATTCATTTTCGTGTTCAGTAGGTCCAAATCCATGAGAAAAAGTATGCTAGAACCAAATAACAAAATGGCTGTTGCCTAGTGTTATTTAAACGATTTTTCTCCATATTTATAGTTTTCATTCCGTTTGTAATTTCTTCAATATTGATCTTAGACCCTATAAAGTATATATATTCTGGGTCCATATGAAGAGCGAAGTTGATTTAACGATGTCCGTCTGTCCGTCTTTGTATTGAAATCGGTTTTCCGAAGATCCCAGACATGATGGGGACTTGATTGTTATATATTTCTGTTACATGTAATCCATTTCTGTTTGCTATTGAAAATCAGACAGATCGGTTAATACATGGCTGAGGTATTAGCAAAAAACCAGGACTACCTCTAATTTTTTCCATAAAATCCCTTTGTTTAATATGTATGTAGAATTTTACGCATAACAAACACATCCATTTGTTGAAATTCTTTTCTTTCACCTCCGCCTTTTATACACAAAGAACAAACCCATACAAAGATTTGTTATTTAAATAAAAACCAAACAAATCTCTAATGAACGAAAACTTTTTAGATATGTACATCTATTAACGATTTTGAGTGAGCTTCAATAGCTCAGTTGACTAGACGCTATGCCACAAATACTATTTTTCTCTTAGGCGCGGGTTCGATTCCCCGTCTATTCAAATTTTTTCTTTTTAACAATTTTTTTATATTTTCTTAAGACTTTTTTTTTAACATTAAATAATTAATTTATATAAAATTTTAAATTAATAAATTAATAATCCATAAATAAGCTAAAAACATCAACATTTTTATAAAAACCCTCTGATACAAACAGAATACAAACGGTTTTATTTCTATTTTTTGCTCCCATTTAAAAGAATTTATAAACAGATTTTTAAACCATTTTATAAATCATATATTATTTTATTTCTCATATATTATTTTATTTCTCATATATTATTTTATTTTTCATATATTATTTTAGAGCGTTAAAATGACCTGTGGATACGTCTTATATAGTAAAAGATCGAAATTCTTTACTATAACATATTTGCTAAAATAACGGTTTAGCCACAAAAAAAGTTATGCCCAAAACATATTTTTTCTAAATACCTATTTTCACCAAACTAAAGGGGTAATTTCCTTTTAGAGGCGTCCGTATATAAATCTGTCCATTTCATATATATCCATATATAAACTTCACTTTTTTCCCAACCATGGTGAAAGGTATATAAGATTCGGCATAGCCGAATTTAGCCGCTCTTACTTGTTTTAAATTATTGTTATTCATTTTTGGAATGAAGACCAATCCGTAGAACCTAGGAACTTGAATTTTTTCATCCTCCTACGGTTTAGACATTCACACAGCTGGTTTAGACATTCATACGAGGAGGTGAAAAAAAACAAGCCTTTGCAATAAAATCTGAAATTATATGTCCCCTGTAGTATGGGATAAAGTCAGAATTTTAATTAGTAAAAATCGATAAAGTTAAGTCAGTTAACAATTTTAGATATGTTGTATAAAAACAATATTCTTTTTTTCGCTAAATATTTAAAGAAAAATATTTAATATCGGTACAATACTGGTTTTAAGGGAAAAAGGTTTTTGGAAAACCGATATGTTGCAAATCAAGTGTTTCGGTATTCGGTATCCACTCTTACCAAAAATTGTTTTTTTTTTATTGGTTTTATTTCATTATGTTAACAATTCTTCAAAAGAAAGCGCAAAAGAAAGTGGTATTAATGATAGATTTGACCTTACCTTAGTATATTTTAGTATTTTTCTTGTTATTTAGCTGTTCAAAACATACAAAGTTGTTAAAATTTTATGTATATGTCTATATCCCCGCGTCTGTCAAATTCACATGTTATATTCCTCATTAAATTTCATTGAAAACGTATTTTCTTTTTCCAATATTCGTAATTGGATTTTAATGAATTTTGACCAAAGCCTTCATTGCATCGGAGATGGCACTAAAACATATAAGGTTAACCCTTGATTTTTATTCTGTAGTACATATCCCAGTTTCGTCAAAATTGGCGTGAAAATTTTGATTGCATTTCTGGTCAATTTCATAAAGCCCGACTTGAGACGGTCAAGCCGGTTAGAGGGTTAAACAAATAATTTATTTTTTAAAAATAACAAATTTTGAGCAAATTTAAAAAAATTTAACAATTTTTATAAACTTTACCAACTAAAATATTTACTTAATACAAAGTTACCCTGTGTCATGTGTATTATGTATGACTTGTGGGGTGGTTGAAAATAAAATAAATCGGAAAATATTTATTAAATTAATCAAATCAGGTATTCATAATACGCAAACAGTATTAGCAGCAACAATAGTACGATAGCAACAGCAATGACTGTGGTAGGAAAATTTATGTTTATTTCAACATTTGATTAAACCTCTTTCATTTATCATAAATAGAAAAATACACAAACCGTCAAAGGAAATAATGAAAAACGCTACAAAAAGTCATGTATTATTTTTGCGTGTTAAGCTTAACTATACAAAATACAACAAAACATAAATGTGTCTACCCGAGTAAAAATAAAAAAATTGATTTGGCGCAATATTAAATTATATGCAATTTGATATTGTTTTATATCTGACTGATCTATTTGATCCATAAAATTAACGATTAAAATAGATCCATTAATATATTTGGGGATTTAGTAAGATCCAAATTTATCCGAAAAATGCCAAATCGAATTGTATCATATTAGATCCAACAATATATTATCATATAATTCCAACCATATATTATATATATAAAAATATCTTAAATTTGTTTGCAAATTTTGTACCATATATAATTATATATTATATCATACAACAACAAATTCTGATTATATCTTATACCATATTAAACACATCTTTGATTAACGGACCATATTTTATTATACCACAAATATGTGATAGCATATATAAATCAGAGAACTGCATATGCTGATTGCAAAACGTTCATACGCAATCAACACAAGAATTAAATGTGTTTGCGTTCAAACGTTGAATATACTCCAACACACATATATGTTGATGATTTTAAATCAATCAAATGACGTGCAAATTGTTGTCACTGATTTATAATCATCGGTCGGTTTTTATACCATTGATTTTATTCTGTTCGTTTAAGTCAACAATAATTATTTTGATGTAGAATAAATCAGAAAAAGCAATAAATAACGCGATGTGTGTATTCATAATTAAAACAAAATAGTTTCTTATTTATAAAAAGGGGGTGGTTTTGTAGAAACACATTTCATAAATTAGGGTGGGTCTAAAATCCGTTTTTTTAGAATTTTTATTAGTAATACCAAAAATATTGTTCTTTGTGAAATATATATTTTTTTTAATTTAGGTCGATATCTCAGGCTTTCCAAATCCGGTTAAAGTTAAATATTGCCTAATTTTCCAATCAAAATAAATTAAAAAAAAATTTAGACAATATTTAAATGTTTCCGGTTTAGGCAAGCCTAAAGTATCGACCTAAATTTTTTTTCCAAAAAAATATTTTTATTTCACAAAGAAGAATATTTTTAGTATTGTATTACTAATAAAAAAATTCGAAAAAAAGCTGATTTTGTTTTAATCATGAATACACACATGCGTTATTTGTTGTTTTTTCTGATTTATTCAACGCTGACTTTTTGTTGAGTGATTAAATTTGCAGTAAACATAATCGACAGATGATTCCCACTGATCCCAATTACGCGTTCAGTAACATGATGCTGATTTCATTCTACAGTGAATTTTGTTGAATTATTAAATGTAAACAAGAATTTTTGTGTATGATTAAATCAAGAAAAAAATTGATTTTGCAGTTCTCTGATATAAATATATATGGTTCTGAAAAAACATATATAGGGAAATATGGTCCTGTGTAAGCCATATATATATATATATATGATGTTATATATAATTTTTAACATAACTTTTTTATTAAGATCAATATATTACTAGATGTGGTTATATATGATAATTTATTATTAGATAAGGTCACATGATTATATAGAAATATTTTTACTCGGGTACATATATAATTATTGTTTGTTTTCAAATAAACACAAGATTTGTTATGAGATGTCCTTTTTATCATTTACAGAGAGAATAAAAATGAAGAAAAAAATTACAAAATGAAAAGAAAAAAACACTAAAAATATACTAATATTTCACATTAAGAATAATAAAATATTGTTTTGTAGTCAAGTCATATGAAAGAAACAGAATAAGGACTCGGTAACAAATTTTGAAGATGCTGTTCATGCACACAAATGCCTTCAAAGAAAGCAAAGAAATATAAATAAAACGAGTATAAAGAATAAAATAAGGCAAATGTGAATAGTCATCAGACGTTTCCTTCCGGTATTAAAGGTTGTTTATGATGTTCATTCAATGTTTCATATATACATCCATACGTACCTACACATACTAACACTGCACAGTGGGTGAGAATCGGTTTTTCGGTGGCCAAAACTCTGTAGCTTTTGAATCAATTAAAATATTTTTGAATTTTTTTTTAATTGGTTTTGAACTTTTCTACAGTTTCAATTTTATGAAAATCGGTTCAGTATTTGTTGAGGAATTGAAGTGTTCTACGGATGAATGCAGACGGTTACACAAGCATATACACTAGACTGTACCAGAAAAAAAAGTTCGCCGTACACCAGCGAATATAAGGTGTTTTGGAAAGGCAATTTCAAAAAAAAAAAAAAACAAGTAAAAAAAAGGCTAAATTCGGCTGTGCCGAATCTTTGAATACCCTCCACCAATATCCTAAAAAGATGTTCTCTACTGTTTTTGATACAAATAATATAAAAAAACTTTTGAAGTAAAATTATGTAGGTGAAACAATATTTTGAGGTGAAAAACTTTTTTAGATGTGAAAAGAACTTTTTTGGTGAAAGAGAAAATTAAGAGGTGAAAAAAATTTTTTGAGATGAAAAAATTTTTTGTGGTGAAAAATACAAAATATTTACAGCTAAGCGACTGGTGAAAAAAAATATGAGAAAATATGTTATGTACCAGTCGCTACTATGAAATTGTACTAAATTTGTATGGGCAATTTAGAGGCACCTTTACATTTTCACTAGTTTTTTTAACCATCGACTGCACAAAAAACACATTTTAAAGCATAGTTTTTGCAAATAATCAATTTTGTTACTGGCTAATGGGGGGGATCTGCAGCAGAATATGCCAAATGGAGAGAAAGCACTTTTGATGCGCCACGTATTGATAAATAGTTGCAACGAATGTTTTAAAAAATTAAAGTGTGTGAAAGTCTTAAAGACATTAATTTATTAAAGAAAGAACATTAGATGAAACTATTTCCCAATAGGTGGCGTATCTGAAAATTAATTCTACCTATTAGGCATATTCTTCTACAATATGCAGCAGAGTATTATTGATTTTCTATTTCGCTTGTAACATAAAAGAATGTTTGCCAAAAACTATCCAAAAATATATGTTTTATGTGTATATCATATTTTAATTTTCTAAACAAATATTAATTTATTGCAATTTATCGTATGTGTATTAATTTATTTTGAAAGAAAGATTTAACATAAATATGCATTTTCCAATGTCTCAATACTTGAAAATTTATAAATTTAACGAAAAAATACCATTTTGAACTATGAAAATTTGTTTTTAAAATAAAAATGTAAATGAAATGAACATTTCAAAAATTGACTTTAGTATTATGAAATAAGTCTGCTAGTGACAGCTGACTGTACTAGAATTATAAATATGTATTAAGTTTTATATTTGTGGTTACTAAGACAATTGAAATCCAAAGCCATGCCGACCTAGGCATGATGCAGGGTATTGTTATCCATTTACTTGAGCGCCATCTACTGCGAATTAGAGGCACTAAAGCAATTATGCATTTTGCTCTATCTTTATAAATTAATGTCTTTGCTAGCCATGGGGCAGGGTATTGTTTAGGTTAATTCAGCGCCACCTATTCAAAAGTAGCGGCACTAAAGCAATTATGTATTTTGCTCTTTCTTTATATATAAATTTCTTTGGTTACAAAAACAAAAAATACATTTTATGGAATGAAACGAAAAACCAACAAAGTTTAACAGAAAAAAAAAAAAATAGATACAGAAAAATTGTACCAATTTGTATGGAAAATTTAGAGGTACCTTCACATTTTCACTAATAACTTTTGAACCGCTGGGCCGATTTTGCTCATTTTCAATACCAAAGTGGTCGGGAGGATGTTCAATAGTCTGGGTAAAAATAGGCATCCCTGCTTGCATCTTCGCGTCGTGATCGCCATTTCAACAGACGGACAGACGGACATCGCTAAATCGACTTAATATGGCATAAGGATCACGAATATATATATACTTTATGGGGTCTGAAACCTATATTTCGGCATGTTACAAATGGAATGACAAACTGTATATATCATATAAGGTGGAGGTTATAAAAATAAATTTTTTTTTGCCGAACTTAGGGGTCGACTTTTTAAAATTTTCGCTATATATTTCGTATTTACAGTCTGATCTTATAGCGTGATATCTCGATTTTTTTTTTGTCTTGGGGAGACCAATATTTGCTCTAAGCTCCATTGACCTCAAGTGTTCCGTTCTAGTACTTAACCTCCAAATCTCAGTTCCTACACCCCAAATATGCCACCCTAATGTACTTGAGGTCAATGACTTTTGAAGAAATACTGAAGATATTAGGAATCATTTAAAAAGGTGACCCCTACATTCCGCAATAAAACATTTTTAAAATAGTTGTGCTGGAATTATTGAAATAGTTTCTTAGCAAACATTTTATGATTTTTTGCGAGCTTTAATTTTCTGACATTAGAGTGGCACAATAGGATGGTAGGAAATGAGATTTGGGGGGGTAAGAACTAGAACGGGACACTTAAGGTCAATGGACCTTAGAACAAAAATATTGTTATGCCTGAAACAAAAAAATCAATATATCACACTTTAAGATCGGACTGTAAATATTGCAGATATAACGAAAAACTTGAAAAGGCGACCCCTACGTTCGGCAAAAAAATATTTTTTTTTAAATGGCTTTGCAACAATGCTTTATATTTGAAGGTGTAGGGTGCACTTTTTTTTGCCTGTAAGGTTGTACGCTCTAATATACACCTTTCTCTAGGTGGTTTAGTTTTCTTGATTCCTTTTGATCTTTAAAAGTTCTATTCCTCTAAAATTTAACTTTGAGAAAAAAAATATAGTAATTTAAAAAATATTTCATAAAATCCATGATATTATTAGAACGGTGTTTGCACACACTACAATGTGGCAACCCAGCAAAAAAGAGCGCAGCCCATTATCGATGATAATTTGCGAGAAATCATAATTTCTTTATGATCAAACATAAAAAAATCACCTTTTTTACTAAAATAATATAAAACATTTGTGTTTAACAGTATGCCACGCCCACAATTATCAATATTTTGAAAATAAATTTTTGGCTACCTTAATTGTCTTATGTTTCTTATTTAATAGCATTAAAATTTTTTAATTCGCTAACAATAAAAAAATTCAAGTTTTGACCCACGATTTAAATTCTTGAGCCACAGTGCATCATACAATACTTGCTTACGAGTATTTACTTAAAACTCCTCATATTTTTAGACAACATACTCGTTTTTGTAGAAGAAAAAAAAATATATATATAACTTTTATATGATAAACTTTTTAACTAAAAGCGGGGTAAAATGTAATAGATGGGGGTTTTCACATTTGCCAATATTATTTTTTCAGTTTTTTTTTTTTTTTTGGTATGTAATATTTCTCTTCTTTTTCTTTTTTTTTTATCTCCTTTTAATATTGAAACATGTCCGCCCCGGAAGGTTAAATACAAAAAAATATACTTATACCAACCTTACTTTATATCACTTATGAATCTCTAATGTTTTTATGCAGCACAATTTACAATTTCTACAATGTTTTTTCTTTCAGTTTTGTAGTTACAAAAAGCAAATATTGTATATATTTGCAGAGCAAACATTTTTTGAGGTAATTGACTTTGTAATTTATTCTAATTGCTCGAGCAAAGTATGGAAGAAAAAAAAAATATGTCTAGAAAGGATATTGTTTAATAATGTTTACATTACATTACGAGTATTTTTATTTAGTTTGTCTACAGTTTGATTTATTAAAATTATAGTAGAGTTGAGTTGAGTTGAGTGTATTTTTGGCAAATGTTCGATAAAATAGTACTTGGAAAAATTGTTTTCAATTATTTTTGTATAAAGATTTCATACGATAATGTGGATTAGAAAAAAATACACGCTAGTAAACAAACTATTAAAAAGGACTAAATTATTATGTTTTTTTTTTTGTTTGTATTTTATTTAGCAGCTAAAATTTGGCATTATTACAAGTTTTATGTTTTTAATAGATTTAATTGTATTCGGAAGTACTTTAACAATTGAAGGGTAATATTAAGTAGATGAGTTGCTTTTAGAATATTGTTTTATAAACTTTGTTTATATTTAGCAAATTAAGTGGAAATTGTTAAAATTTGTAGCAATTGTTAATTAATTATTATACAGCAGAAGCCCTTTATGACGAATGGGTCATTGTCAGGCCCACATTCGCTATACCGGAATATTCGTTATATCGCATCTTATTATAGCCTTCACCACAGGTGGAAGGGTATATATAAGTTTGTCATTCCGTTTGTAATTTCTACAATATTGATCTTAGACCCTATAAAGTATATATATTCTGGGTCCTTATGAAGAGCGAAGTTGATTTAACGATGTCCGTCTGTCCGTCTGTGTGTTGAAATGGGTTTTCCGAAGAACCCAGACATGATGAGGACTTGGTTGTTTTTTATTTCTGTTACATGTGATCCATTTCTGTTTGCTATTAAAAATCAGACAGATCGGTTAATAAATGGCTGAGATATTAGCAAAAAACCAGGACCAGAAATTTTATATTAATAATTAAAATTCTTTTCTTTCATCTCCACCTTTTATACACAAACAACACACATACAAAGATTTGTCATTTAAATAAAAACTAAACAAATCTCTAATGAACGAAGACTTTTATATATGTACCTCTGTTGACGATGATTTTGTGTGAGTTTCAATAGCTCAGTTGTCTAGACGCTATGTCACAAATACTTTTTTTCTCTAAGCCCGCGGGGTTCGAGGTTCAAATCTCGGTCAGGTCAATTCACTTTTTTTTTTGTACATTTTTTTTTTATTATTTTCTTAAGATTTTTTTTTGCTTATTTTTGGTTTTTTTTAACATTTAATAATTAATTTATATAAAATTTTATATTAATAATTAAAATTCTTTTCTTTCATCTCCACCTTTTATACACAAACAACACACATACAAAGATTTGTCATTTAAATAAAAACTAAACAAATCCCTAATGAACGAAGGCTTTTATATATGTACCTCTATTGACGATGATTTTGTGTGAGCTTCAATAGCTCAGTTGTCTAGAGGCTATGTCGCAAATCCTTTTTTTTTTCTAAGCCCGCGGGGTTCGAGGTTCGAATCTCGGTCAATTCACTTTTTTTTTTGTACATTTTTTTTATTATTTTCTTAAGACTGTTTTTTTTTTGCTTATTTTTGTTTTTTTTAACATTTAGTAATTAATTTATATAAAATTTTATATTAATAATTAAATAATCCATAAACAGGCTAAAAACATCAACATTTTTATAAAAACCCTCTGATACAAACGTTTTTATACCTTTCACCACAGGTGGAAGGGTCGCGGGTTCGTTAAGATTTTTTTTTTTTGTTTATTTTTTGTTTTTTTTTACATTTAATAATTAATTTTAATAAAATTTTATATTTATAATTAAATAATCCATAAATAGGCAAAAAACATCAAAATTTGTATAAAAACCCTCTGATACAAACAAAATACAAACGGTTTTATTTCTATTTTTTGCTCCGATTTAAAAGAATTTATAAAAAGATTTTTAAACCATTTTATTTCTCACATATTAAGAAAATCTTATACATAATTTACCTTTGAGTGCAACTATTTTAGGTCATAACTTATAATAACTATTTTCCTTCAAATTTTTAAAATTAAGCTAAAGAAATTACAAATATTTCTAATAAAAAAGCGAAATAAAATCCCAAATGCAAATTTGCCAGCTAAATCAAACTATTTTGTAGAAATAAAACACATGCAGTTCTAGTGATTTGTTGAAATTCTTTTCTTTCACCTCTTCACCTTTTATACACAAACAACAAACACTATTCTAGAGCTGTATTATGACCTATGGATACATACGTCTTATATAGCAAAAGATCGAAAATCTGTAGTATAACATATTTGCTGAAAAACTCGGAAATATCGGTTCAGATACAAAAAAGTTATGCCCAAAACATAAATTTTTTTAAAATACCTATTTTCTGGAACCATAAATCTTCCCGAGTCCAAGTTTTATTTCCAAACTAAATGGTTAATTTCCTCTTAAAGGCGTCCGTATATAAATCTGTCCATTTCATATATGTCCATATATAAACTTCAGTTTTTTCCCAACCATGGTGAAGGGTATATAAGATTCGGCATAGCCGAATTTAGCCGCTCTTACTTGTTTTTGTATGAATTTTACTTCATTTTCAAATTACTAAAAATTTAAAAAAGGACTGCTTACCCTAGAAGGTTTAGAAATTAAAAAATTCTCAAATTATTTTCTTATTTAAATTATTTTCAAATTTAAGGAGTTGAAAAAAAAATTGTAGTAATTTGCTAAAACTACTTTCAGATTGTTATCTATAATATCAGCTTTGCATTTAAACTTTGTATTCTAAAACTCTCCGCTAAATAATTTAAAAGCAATCGGATCACTTTTTATTTATCTACAACATATAATAATTCATATGATTCATGTTTCACTAAAAATGATCGAGTTAATTATTTAAAACGAATCAAATTTTGAATATCTAATGTTAAATTTACCGACCCAAAATACCAAGTTTCAACACAAATAGTTAAGCAAACTTTTAAAAACTTAAATGTTCCATTTTGTTTTTCAAAATTTGTTGACATATTCGTATTTATAAAGCTCATGTTATACCTAACCAAAAGGATACAATTTTTGGGACCAGGACCAGGAGTTAGAAATATATAAAGTGCTGAAAAGGCAAAAAGGACCGGCTGTTCCAAAAGCATCAGAAAAGTATTTGGTAAAACAAAATCTCTAACGTTAGCAAAACTATTAATTAGGATGTTTAAAAAAATTATTGCAATCTTCAAAAAAAAACAAAAACTGTTTGGTTGGAAACTTGATATTTAAGAAATCCAAAGGTTTTCTTAAAAAATTTGGTCTTGCTTAAAGTCAGCGGTCGCAAGCCCGTGGAAAATGCCGAGTGTTTGAGGTAAAGGACCTACAAAAGAGCGGACAACAAATCAACTTTCTGGCTTAAGTGTATACCCTCTTTTTGGATAATAGTCGGTTGAGAAGAGTATCTTTATTTCCGATTTCGCTATTTCAACCTAACCTTATCTTCCACAAAGTGAATGGACATATATACAATTGCTGTATCGATGCCGGACCACAGCAGCAAATGTTTCTTCAGTGTGCATTATACGACGTTTAGTGCTATTACTGAGAGTAAGTATGGTAAGAAAACGATGGATGGTGAGAAGGTCCGCATGGATGGTGGGAAGGTCCGCATGGTGCTTAAAGGGTTCCTAAGAATATAATGCCTAGTGAAAAATACTGTCAAAATTCTTTCTCTTCAGGGAAAGAAGTCTTCTGGAGTTTCCACAAAAAGGAGCGATGCATATCTTTGCCTGACTCTGGCTGTAATGGTAACATTACGGCGTTCGAGGGACGTGGATGCGCTCCACATTCCAAGTGTTTCTATGATATTGCTCGCAAGTAACATACATCACAGGAATATTAAGAGCAAAAGAAATGACGACGGCCCTGCAGTTGGCCAACCGGTCAGCCCGTTTGATGCCCACGTGCTCCTCGTGGCTAGGAACCAGCTTAACTGTTCGATTGAACATAAATAAGTATATAAGGGGCACACTTCTCAGACACTCCGATTTACATACAGAGATGGCGAAAATATCCGCCTGGAATATGGACGGCTGTTTGCCTATCGGAAGGGCACATTGAAAATTCTGTTCAAAGACGGCGCACCCGTATCCCTATTAATATGTTTCGAGCCCCAGATCAGGTTCTCCTGTTAAAAATGATCACCTCGCCAAATCTGCCTAGGTACTATTTTAGCTGTGACCCTGGCCTTTGGATCGTCAATGGAAAACCTTGCAATGCTCATGTGGCACCAATAAAGTTTGTCATGTCTTGCCGCACCATAACTGGTGCTAAGCGATAACAGACATATTATTTCCTAGTAGCCTTCCTGCTTACGGAAGTCAAATGTTGGTTTCTGGTAAGAGTTGTATCCAGAGTAACCCCAAGGTACATAAAAACGTCTCCACCAATTTGAGCTTCTTATGTTTGTCTAGTAAACGGTACCAGGAACGTCTTGGATGGGTTCATGGTTACCCCCTTTTCCTATATAATATGGTTCATAGCCTGTTGCATGCGATCAGAAATTGTTTTCCCATCCCAACTAGTGATAGAGATCACAAGATCATCACTTAGCCATAGGTTTTAATCCCTACATCCTTCAGTTCTATAAGAAGCTCATCAATAACCAGAGTCCGAAGCAGAGGGGGCAGCCTCTAGTGGCGCTTATGTTCCTGGATGAGCCACCAATGTTCAATGAAATGATTCTTAATGTTAACATCTCAATGCTCCATTTTATTATAATAGGAACAATGGTCTTCCTAATCCAATTCCCTTTAATCGCATCATATAACGTATTATCAAAGGCACGGTATATGTCAACGAAAGCATAATTTGCCATTTATTTTGCCTCTAATGCTTTTCCAATATCAATGACAATATGATGGATCGCAGTATCAGTGGATTTTTTCTGCTGATACACAAATTGAAGACCATAAAGCGGCATGCGCCTGAGGTACACATCATACCTGGTGTAATGGTCTAAAACTTCTCTATCGTCTTGGGAAAACGTTTCACTATATTTAAGATTATAAAAATTTTCAAATTTTACTTAAAAAAAGACCTGTAGTTAAAACAAGATTTGAATGGACGACCAGTAGTTAGGTCAAGGTTTGGATGGACAAACGTATGGACGGACAAACATCGATTGAATTACTATAAGGTTGGGTTATGTCCAGTGTTATTTGTAGTCACAAATATCTGGGCATTCACACTAAACGTAGTGTTGTAGGGCATAAAAACAAGGCCATATCGTTGCTGTACTTTAAATAATTTTTTAAACATAACATTATAAAATACTTGTGAAATACGTGTTGTTGTTACTTGTGTTTAAATATTTGTAGCAAATATATTTTAAAAAATATCATGAAAAGCCAAAATAAAGCTGTTTTTAAGGACTCCTTAAAAATACATACTTATGTCTTTATCGCAGCGGCGATATGTTTCAAATTCATAATAGAACTCAAATTTATTACCACTTTTTTTTTCTCAAGGACACGAAGTGTAATGAAATGGAAATGCTTTTTTTCCACAACTCAAAATAACAATCATATTAGAAAAATCAGTGAATCTTAACAAAAAAAATAATCGAGGATCTAAATAGAAAAATGTAATAAAAATATAAAATTAAGAAGGAAAACGGAAAATACCTACAATACAAATACAGACATACAGACATACTTATGTTATAATAAATTGAGTGAATGCGTGTATGCTAATAGACTTAAAAGCATGGACACATTTATCAAGAAATAAAAAAAATAAATAAATTGTAAAGAATTACATAAATTCATACACTCAGACATACTTACACAACATCAAACTAACACACAACAAACAAACAAACAACCTTTGCCTTCAAATATTAAATCTGATGAATAAACACATGACGACGATGACGACGACGACAATAACGACAACGACAGTGACTATAACGAGCCATTTCTAGAGAATTCATATTAATGTGTGCGAATATTCATTTGTAAGGGGAAGAATTATGACGCACGGTTGCAGGATATTATTTATTTTGTTTCTACTAACAATCACACACGAATACATACATACACTGCATGTGTACATAAATATACTGATGACTATTAACATATGTATATTAAATAAAATAGTGCTTGTAGTTGTGGTGGTGGTGGTGGTGGTGGTAGTAAGGTGGGTAGTCTATGTGTATGCGGTAGTTACACATATACAAACAAACACAACTGATTGACCATTACTAACAAGATTAAATAAATATGCCTACACGTACGAACGAACCAACGTCCTTTAGTTGATCCCCATTCAAACGAATGATTAAAAAGAAGGGGTGTGTTCCTAATGAACCTAGTCTTCTTTCTAACTGACTGCTGATTGCTGCCTCTGATGCCTCTGATGCCTGACTGCCTATTTGGGATGCTTTTTGCCTTAATATATTTTGCTTATTAACTATACATAAAAACAGGCAAGACATCATAAATAAATATCCCACTAACAATAACAACATTAACAATTATTATGCTTTGAAATGCATACACATACACACACACATGTACACGCACATACAATATTATATCCGATTTAGTTATAAAGGCAAAATAAAAAGTTATGAATAGTATTTATATATGTATGATTGTTTGAATGTGGATTAACACTTTGTTAGCTGGCTTTATATTTACAAGACAAAAGAATTCATAAATTATTACACAGGGAAACTGAAATTGCTATTTGTGCTTTGTAAAAGATTATAGGATTCATAAAAAAAATGATTTGTAAATTTATTTAACTAAACATTTTTGAATTGATGTTGATAAATACTGACAATGTGTATTGCAATTATTACACTGACAGAAAAATACTAGCGAAAAAATCATGTTCAATATATGACCATACATTATCTCATATATTATCATATATCTTTGTATGCGAAATTTGATTCAGGTATGCTCATATATGATCAGCTATGCTCAGGTATGCTCATATATGTTCACATATGTTTATATACGATGATATGTATATGGAAATGTATGACATCATATATGGTCATATACTGAACTATGTATGGACATCAGGGAACTGCAAAATCAACTTCTTTCTTGATTTAATCATACACAAAAATTCTTGTTAACATTTAATAATTCAACAAAATTCACTGTAGAATAAAATCAACATCATGTTACTAAACGCGTAATTGGGATCAGTGTGAATCATCTGTCGATTATGTTTTATGCAAATGTAATCACTCAACAAAAAGTCAGCGTTGAATAAATCAGAAAAAACAACAAATAACGCGTATGAGTGTAATCATAATCAAAACAAAATAGAAACACATTTCATAAATGATATTGTGTACATTAGGGTGGGACTTAAATCCGCTTTTTTCGAATTTTTATTAGTAATACAATTCTAAAAATATTCTTCTTTCTGAAATAAAAATATATTTTTGGAAAAAAAATTTAGGTCGATATCTCAGGCTTGCCTTATCCGGAAAAATTTAAATATTGTCTAAATTTTTTTTTCTACTATTTTGATTGGAATATTAGGCAATATTTAACTTTAACCGGATTGGGAAAGCCTGAGATATCGACCTAAATTAAAAAAAAAAAATTCACAAAGAACAATATTTTTGGTATTATTAATAAAAATTCTAAAAAAACGGATTTTAGACCCACCCTAATTTATGAAATGTGTTTCTACAAAACTACCCCCTTTTTATAGATAAGAAACTATTTTGTCTTAATTATGAATACACACATACGCTTTATTGCTTTTTCTGATTTATTCTACATCAAAATAATTATTGTTGACTTAAACGAACAGAATAAAATCAATGGTATAAAAACCGACCGATGATTATAAATCAGTGACAACAATTTGCACGTCGTTTGATTGATTTAAAATCATCAACAAATATGTGTTTTGGAGTATATTCAACGTTTGAACGCACACACATATTTATTGTTGTGTTGATTGCGTATGAACGTCAGCATTTGCAGTTCTCTGATGGACATATATGATCATGTAGGCACATGTATGTTCATTTATCACATGATGTATGATTATGTTTGCTCACATATATTTAGATTTTTACATGAGTCTTGTGAAAATTTTATTGAACCGTGCATGTACGTATGTATATGACCATGTATGCCCATGTGTGATCATGTAAGCTCAAATATATTTCAGTTTTCACTGGCGATGCGAATAATTATTATTTTTAACACCTATATGTTCATATATCATTGGCTTAGAATCATATATGACGATATACAGCTATATACCTCAAATTTCGGATCCTAAGATATATAAGATAATGAATGGCATATATTGAACTATGCATTGTCATATATGATTATGTATGATCATAAGTCTATGTATGTTCATATAGAAGTAAGAGAGAAATACACAAGTCATACATATTTCGATTTTTACATGGGTGTTGTTCTTTTTTTATGGTTGTTGAAATTCAGATTTTACGTTTGCTGATTTATTAGTCACAGAATTTGAAACAGATTTTCTTGAGAATAAAAAATACATTTACTTTTACAATAAAAACTGTGCATCTATAATAAAAGAAACCGTTTTTTAATATATGGGAATATATAAAAAATATTTAATATATTAACTTTTAATATATATGGACGTATATGACCACGTACAGCCATATACTCTTGATGTTCGGATCCCAATATATAAGACTACATGCATGATAATATATAGTCATTTTCACCTGTTTTGTGAAAATGAAAATATATATGAACATATATGATCTTATATGGGCTTAATAATGCTTGATCATATATAATCTGATATATTTGCATATATGTATCCTCAGATAAGACATTTAATAAAATATGATCTTATATTGTCATATATGATTAGTACGGCATATACCCGCAAGTTTTGGATCTGATGATATATAGAATGATATGTGATCGTGTATGTTTTTATACTCAACTGTGCACGGACGTAAATGATCATATATGACCATGTGTGATCATATACAAGCCCATGTATGATCATGTATGTATGTTCATATATTGTATATTTCAATTTCAGAAGTTTCATGTTACTCGGATTCGTTTTGGAGAAAATATTCTTTAATGTATAATAGATTGCATACGTATTGATTATAGAACAAATATTTAAACTTTTGCTAAAAATTTGGGGTAGACAATAATCAACGAATATTTACGAATATTTTCTTTAAAACGAAGCCGTATAACACCCTTAAACTTTCCGAATCGTTAGAAAAACATGGTATTCTATAAATAATAAAAAGTTAGCTTTTTTTTACAAACTGAATTCTCTGAATTAAAAAAATTATTTCATTTTCTCTTAAAAAAGCTATGTGTCTAACAATTTCAGAATTACAATTAAAATGAGCGCTAAATATGTCAGGCCTACTGCGCCAATTTGTTAAAAAATATTTTTATGGAAAATTCCTATTTTTTATATAAAACATTTTAGATTCTGAAAAAGTATCTTATTGAAAAATATTCCACTTTAAAAGCAATTTTTGGGATAAACATTTCAAAGCTTCGGATTAAAATTAAATGTTTTTTAAAGGGTTATTTGCATCCTAAGTGGTTTACATTGTCAATCTGCAGTTTATTCTATATTAAAACAGGATGACTCCGATTAACATTTTCTCAGAACTCAATTACTTTCTACAAAAACCCGCTGGTTTTGGTGTAATGGGTTTGATTTCGGGTCTTGCAATATTAAGATATCGGGGTAACTTAAAAATTGTATTTACTTTCTTGGTCACTGAACTGTTTCTTTAGGGAGAGCTCTGTGCCATATCTTAAAGCCTGCCACTGAAGTGCTTGTTTTTTTTTTTATAAATTTCCCGTTGGCTAATACTTTTATTTTATAACACTACCACCTCCTTCTTTTGCTCAATATTTGTATTTATTTTCACAGTCATTTCTTCTTGTTCTTTTTATTCTTATACAATTAAATTTTATTTATAGTCACTCAGTCGTCATCAACGTAATAATATTAATAATAACTACAATTATGATAAATAAATTTTATGACTTTGTCTTCAAAGCTAATTTACTAAATTATAGATCAAAAGCATAATATTTTTTTTTTTTTCGTTCGGTACCAAGTCAAGTTTTTATTTCTACATTCAGTTTTGTATTGTATTCTCCATTATCAAGTAAAAGTTTTCATAACTCATAATTAGGGCAAGGAAGTTCATATCCACTAAAAATCAAAAAATATGAATTTTGAAAATTTAAAAGAAATATACATTTATTTTTGGTTTTTTCAAAGTTTTTAATGTTGTCAATTAAATTTTAGTTCCCGATTACTATCAATACAAATCGTTGCCATATTGTTGTTTTCTAGCTGACGACTACAAACATGTATTTAGATGAATTTCCTAGCCCTAATCATATTATTCATACTCCATGATGATGACGATGTTGAGTAGTAGCCAGAGCTTTAAAAGAGTTGCTTGCTTAATTTTGATTCTAAAAATTCTTACTCAATGAAATCATTGTGAATATGTTCTTAAAGTAATGTGGAGTAAAACTATTTTTTCTAGCGCCATTTTATTTAACTGATTTCGGAATTTATACCTAGAAACTGAAATGTAGACGTGTAAAAAATGTAAAGTCTATCCGACTTTAGAATATCCTAATCCAGACAGATAGAAGATCGACAAGAGTTTGTGTCCGAAACCTTAATATACAGGTTGGTTGAAAAGTTCCTGGGCTCGAAATGAAAGAATACTGTTTTTGTTACGAAATATATTTTTTTATTTAATATAATCTCCTAGAATCTCAATACACTTGTTCCAATGATCTTCCAATAATTTTATCCCATCCTTATAATGGTTTTCCGGAAGCTCTGCAAAATAACCGTCTACGGCTGCTATGGCCTCTTCATTCGACGAAAAATGCTTTCCACGAAGGAATTGTTTGCGATTTCTGAAGACATAGTAGTCACTGGGAGCCAAATCTGGTGAATACGGTGAATGTTCAAGCAATTCGTATTTTAATTCTTTGAATTTAGCCATCGTCAAAACACTTTTGTGAGCAGGTGCATTGTCTTGATGAAAAATGATTTTTTTCTTCTTTAAACCAGGTCTTTTCTCACGAATTTTTTCATCCAGCTGATCAAAAAGGCTGCAATAATATTCAGAGTTGATTGTTTTACCTTTCTGAAGATAATCAATCAACAAAATTCCTTTTGCATCCCAAAAAACTGATGCCATAATCTTCTTTGCTGATCGTTGTGACTTCACCTGCTTTGGAGCTGAACAACCAGC
Source organism: Eustalomyia histrio (assembly GCA_949748255.1). Lineage (NCBI taxonomy): Eukaryota > Metazoa > Arthropoda > Insecta > Diptera > Anthomyiidae > Eustalomyia > Eustalomyia histrio. Next base: position 7,489,167 of record OX456523.1, read on the forward strand.
TTCAGTCCACTGTAAACGTTCTTGTTTCAATTTAGGATCATGGTGGTAGATCCAAGTCTCATCGGTTTTATTCAGCTTAAAACGCTACAAATTACGCTGAGAAATTTGTTTTCGATCCAGTTTTTGTTGAATTGTTAATGTGTACGGCACTAACTTTCCAAACAGTTTTTTCATACGTAATTCTTCATGAAAAATATGGAGTACTCATTCGTCTGAGATGCCTATGGCATTAGCAATTTCACGATTAGTCAAACTTGGATCTTCACTAACCATATTATGTACCTGCTCAATGATTTCTGCTGTGGTTGCAGTTTTTGGTCGTCCTTCACGTGGATCGTCTTCAAAGCTGGTACGACCACGTTTAAATTCACCAGCCCAAATTTCAACGGTGCGTTTTGAAGGTGAGGACTCCTTATACACTTCCAACAATTGTTCATAAATTTTCTTTGCTTTTAAATCCTTCAAAACAAAGAATCTAATGACTGCACGATATTCAATATTTTCCATATTAAAAAAAATCAATGACACGTCAACTTGAAATGGCTTGTAAACAAATAAAGAATTGCCAGAATGACTTGCAACTTTGCATGTGTTCTCAGGACAGTTATACCAACTTGAAAAAAAAGTTTGGAGCTAGCAGTGCCATCTCTTGGTGAGCGCAGGAACTTTTCAACCAACCTGTATTAAAATGAGCTTGTGTGAATATTTGCCTAGAAATGGGCAAATAATAGTTAAAAAATCAGTACGAAATTTTGTTTTTGTTTTATGCCAGATATATTTATCAGCAAGTATGGCACTATGGACCAATAGCAATATGGGTACAAATTTATTGAATTAATCGAAATATTGTATATAATGGGGGACCTTTATATGGCCACAAGGTCTAAACATGGGCCAATTCTAAGTAAAATCTATAGGATTTGTCCTTGGTTCGCGTAGCGAATTTCATTAAAATGTATTTATATTTGCAACCTGTAGCCTTCGAACAATAATTCATACTGATTCAGAGTTGATTAGTACAGTATAAGTCCGATCTAGGTTCAAAATTTTTTATTTTTAAATACAAACATCAGCACAACCTCATTCTGCTCTGACCACATAGACAAGGAAATTTTTCCAAGTGAGAGCTCCGATTGAGCTAAAATTTGGTGGTAAGTGGAAGAAGGTGGTGATTTTTTTAATATATTTTTGCCTACGTAACTCCAATTGATCTAAAATTTTAGATATTGCGATAAAAAGAAAAAAATATGTACTGAATAGATTTGTCTCCTCTATCACGTATTCAAATTTCGGCGCAATCGGAATTTGCACCATATCCTATACAGGTAGAAGGATAGATCCATGTATTTCGTTTGCGAAGTTCCATTTAAAACCACTCAAATAATTTGCCTTAATTTTTTGTGCATCTTTGGAAAGCAAGGAAGTAAGTTAGAGCTAAAACGTGCATCTGGTAAAAACTATAAACTCAATTTCTAGCTAGGACCATGACCTATTAAGGACGTCAAAGACCTGGTATATGCTGTTTTGTAGCCAAATAGAGATGGAAGGAATACAGTGAATTTCATATAGAAATTTATAACTTAAATCTCTGTTAGTAGCAACAACAACAACATACATTGAGAATAAAAAATTGTAAAAAAAAAACTTAAAATATTTTTGCCCTTTTGTCGTTGACAATATATTCAAACATGAGCGCACAAAAAATCACTGATTTGTTAATAATCCTTTTATGTTTTACAATAGAGCTCGTTAACTTAATGAGTTTAACATAATGTGGCGCTTGTGGGTACCAAATAACACACACACACACACACTCCCGCAAAAAAAAGATATGGAAAATATTTATACTAAAGAAACGATTTCTATTTAAAACCAGTTGTTAATTTTTATAACCACCATAACAAAGTTGTAGTAAAGTTATTTGCAGCGGTATTAGAGGAAGAAACGATTGTGTTACACCAAAAACGCCCCCTTTTTATTGTCAGTTTAGAGTTGAAGTCTGTCTGTCCATCCCGTCCAATGCGTAACAAAACGTGCTATGTTCTATGCTAATCTACTAATGCTAATCTATAAAGGCAATATTTTAATAATTTCTCTCTTCCTTTCCAACAAAAAAAAAAAAAAAAAAATTATTTTTACTGCTGTTGCTGATGTTATTATGGTTTATCAAGTTGTTTAATATATATGGCCTGATTGGCCTGGCCTCACCGCCCGCCCCATTTGCTTTATAACGACAATCAATAACATGAAACTTGGGCTTGACTTGTTTTATTTTTGCGTTATTTGTTTGATTTTGTTATGATATGAAATTACTGATTCTATATTGAATTAAATGAATATTTCCATAAATTTGTTTGTTGTTATATTAAGTGATTTGGAGGAGAAAACCTCGTTAAAACAATAACATCGATGCCAATTAGTTATTAAATTTAACAGTTATTGTTTCAAGAAGAAGATTAAAAGAAAGTAATCAATGAAATTTATTTAGGGCCAAATTAATGTATTTTATTAGATTTGTTAAGTTTTAAAAATTAAAAAAAAAATAATACAAAATTTGGTAGATAGGGGATGTTGAATATAATGTATTCCAAATGAAAAGGGATTTTAGTTGTAGAATAAATTGTGATTAAATGAAATTATAAAATCGGTTCAAAATTTTAGATCCTTAAATTATTAAAATTTTTCTAAGATCTTGGTTTAAATTAGGATAAATGTATAAAACGGAAAACTTGGACAAAATTTATAATAATTTTTAACTTATATATTAAAACACAAATACTTGTGCCAAAAATGTTATTGCTACTTTATAACGTAAAAATTCCTTCTACACTTTGGACGGCATATGTTAGTTTGCCTTAGCATGTCATAAATTCTACACAGAAATATTATCCTGAGAAAAATTGACAACAAAATCAAGCAAAAACAATTTTAAATTAAATAAAAACAGCTTTGGAATCAAACTAGGTTTCTGTTTCTTTTTAATATTAATGTGTTTCAATTTATTTTTAAAACGCAAACTCAAAAAGGTTGAAATATTAATTAAAATACGGCTAAGTTTATTTTAAAAATAATCATATTTACCCTAATATAGCATCGCAGAATGAAAAGGCTTTTATTTGAAATATCACCCCTATTTCGAAAACTGAATAAGGTTAATAAAACCGGGAGTCACAATAAGTGTACTGTAAATAAAATAATATTAAAATAAGAAAAATTTATTTTTTTTCAATTCCTAAAGATTTTTTCGAATTTGAGAGATTTCCTACATTTTAGCGTTTTTTAAATAATTTTGAATTTTTTTTCTCTAATATTACCGTTTTTTTCTAATTTTACATTTTTTTCGATTTAAACGATTCTTGTAAAATTTTTGAAATTTGTTTCAATTTCATCGATTTTTTCTCCTAAAGCGATTTTTTTTTTCGATTTTGGCAAAATTTTGTACAAATTGAACGATTTTGTATAATTTTAGGGATTTTGTACTATTTTAGAGATTTCATACAATTTGAGCGATTTTGTACAATTTTAAAATATCATTTAATTTTTACACACTCTCGCTGTAAATTTACAACATTTTGTGTAGACCAACTTACACATTGTGTATGTGTTTTTACCATAACGTAGTAATATTACCCAATTTATAAATTTATTTTAAAATTTAATTTAATTTTTACACACTTTCCATGTAAATTTACATAGCTTGTACAATTTTAAGGCTTTTTAATTTTTTTTCAATTCAATAAATTTCTAGCGATTATAAATATTTTTTTTCATTTCATCGATTTTTAAACTTTATTCACTTTTTTTCTAATTTTTTTAAACGATTTTTCAAATTTTAAACGCTTTTTTAAAAAACACATTTTAAAAATTAAATTTTTGTTTTATAAAAAAAATTTTTTTGGTTTTTAACATTGTGCTGGTAAATATAAATAGTTGTTGAGTATTTTCACGTATTTACAAATTCAGTTTTAGACATTTTATTTACATTTTTATTCTAAACGAAATTTAATAAATTTAATTTTTACACACTTTCGAAGTAAATTTACAACATTTTGTGTAGACCAACTTACACATTGTGTATGTGTTTTTACCAATACGTAGTAATATTACCCAATTTATAAATTTATTTTAAAATTTAATTTCATTTTTACACACTTTCCATGTAAATTTACATATTTTGTAAAATTTTAGGGCTTTTTAAAATTTTTTTCAATTTAATCAATTTCTAGCAATTATAACAAACTTAAATATTTTGTTCATTCCATCGATTTTTAAACTTAATTAATTTTTTTTTTTTAGCGATTTTTACAATTTAAAACGCTTTTTCTTATTTTAAAAATTAATTTTTAGTTTTATAAAAAAATTGTTTTTTTTAACTTTAAGCATTGTGCTGGTAAATATATACATTTTTTGAGTATTTTCACGTATTTACATATTCATTTTTAGACATTTTATATACATTATTATCCTAAACGAAAATTACTAAATTTATAAACTTATTTCGGTTTAACATACTCTTAATGTAAATTTACATGTTCTGTGTACACCAACTTACACATTGTGTATGCAGATTTACAAATATGTAGTAAAATTACCCAATGTATAGGGAGAGTACAGTTATTCTATAAACAATGTTTTTAAAATTTCATTTAATCTTTACACACATTCAATGTTAATTTACAACACTTTGTGTAGACCAATTTACACATTGTGTATGTGTTTTTACAAATACGTAGTAATATTACCCGATTTAAAAATTTATTTTAAAATTTTATTTAATTTTTACACACTTTTAATGTAAATTTACAGAAAGATACACATAGTATATGTTTTGTACAGAAAGTAAGAAAGATTTAAATGAAGCGTACAGTTTGCTACTATAAGTAGGGTAAAATTCAACAGAAATTATTTAAAGTGTAGAATTGTTCCGAATGCCATAAGATCTCCAAATTTTTAGGAAAATCATTTTGGCAAAACTTTTTTTTTTTTAATTTCATGTTTATTTATTTAAATATAATTCAAAAATATAAATCGTCTTGTTTGCATTTTGCATTTTAAAAACACCATTCAGATTGCAAGAAATTCGATTGTCACACTGAATTTGTTTTCACTGTGCATGTAATTAAAGATCTTCTCTAAATTATTTTTAGTTTTTTCCTCGTGTTTAGCTCATTAATTCACATTTTATCCTAACACCCTAATGTATACAGTGATAATAAAAATATAAAAAAAATGCCAGAAAAAAATAACTACTTTCGTAATATAGATGAAAATTGGTTTATTTTACTAAAGTTTTTGTCGTTTTTACATTCATTTTGTACTTTTATTATTAAATTGTTATGAGTGTATCTTCTTTTATAAATAAAATTAATTTAAATGTCTGCACAAGTAGAACGTATTACAATTTTTCATAACAATTTTACATTTTTTACATTTCTAAACAAACTGTTCTAAATTATTACATTCCCTTTTTTTAGGCCAAGTATACATGAACTCATCACACATACACATAAACAAACAACATTATATAAAATCATTTAAAACTCAAAAATATGATGTAGAATTTGTATTGCATTGCATTGCAATTTTTTTCCTCTCTCTCTTTCAATTTATCAAACCACAAAAGAAAGTAAACACATTAGGTAACACAAATCAACCGACCTGAAAACTGTAAATTTAGTTGTCATCAATTAATCATGTATTTATTTTGAATGTAGATCTATCATCATCATTACATCTGTAGTAGTATTAGTATCGTAGTAGTGTTTGTTTATATGCATATAGTTACTATGACAAATCAACCACAAGCATATCATAACATCATTACAAATTTAAAATTGAAAACTAAAATGAAACTATACTAAGAATAATGTTAAGTAAACCCTATCAACTAATTTACATGCCATCTAACAGTATAAACTTTGCTTTTACTTACACCATTGCCATTGACCACATACGTACCTACAATACAACAAACATCATCATGTACTACTTTCTTTTCTCTTTTATTTTTTTTTTGTGTCATCCGCTCGTTGTTACCTTTTAAAGCAACTCCCGTCCCACTGCCCATAATTTGATTCATTTCAGCATCACTAATCCTTTTGAGTTTTATAGGTTGTGTACATAGATTTCAGCAACTCAGCTGGATTTGCTTGCTATCCATATAGATTCATCCTATTTTCATTTATTTATTCCTGATGTGTTTGTCTAAAACAACTCATCTTTTTAAAAATGTAACTTTTGGTTTTTGTGTAATTTAGTATACTTTTTTGTTGCTGCTGCTGTGGTTGTTTATGTTGTTGTGTGTGTGTGTTAAAAGTCATTTTTCCTCATCAAATAACCAGAAGATATATTAAATTTTTTTTTTTAGTTTACGTCACTATGGATCAAGAGAGTCATAATGTTTTGATGGTTTTTAAAAGTCATTATTTATTTAATTTAATTGTATGTTTGTATATAAAGACAAGTATTTATAATTTATGGTGTCAGCAAATGAAATCAATAGCAAATTTCAACAAAAAATCCTGACGTTGATATATTTTACCTAGAAGTAGAATCTTCCAAATGGTAATTCCGATTTCGCTATAAGTGATGGAGAATACAAAATTAATGTAGTATTTTTTCAAAGAACGTAGACTTGCTTGGGATCATGACTGAAATTAAGGACATTCCAATTTATTTTTACATTAGTTTAAAGAACTTCGTAAAAGCAAAATGTTAGTATGCCCACGATTTAGATCCAAAAGAGCGTAAACTTACAAAAGAAAGCAATTTGGTTTTGAGGGGAAATGTGAAATTACTCTATACTTTTGCTCAATGTATTTCATATGCAAACTTACCAGTAAAATGACACTTTTAGTTGCCAACACTGCCCACTTTAGTGACTTTGGTTTCTCTGTTTGGACTACTCTCTTTGTTAGATCAAGAGCTGCCACCCATGTGCAATATTAGAAATATAGGCAAAAATAGCACTTTGAGAAAAGAGGGCTTAAACCTGAAATAGCACGAATATCAAAAAAGCCGAAACACTTCTTAGCTCTTAAATCAAGTGGAAATATATAAGTAACTTGTTGTATTCGTATATTTAGGAATTCCTTTAAAATACCTTTTATTAAACATCTAAAGCAATGTTTGCCTTTTAATTGGAAATAAATATAAAAATTATTCAAAAAAAAAAAAATAATAATAATATTTGCCTTCCTCCCTTCAAACATGACATTGGAAATAAAAGAAAAAAAGTGTCCGTCAATTTTGTTCAATTTCAGCGAAATCAGAATTATTGGCGCTGCGATAATTAACCTTCAATGAAGTCCCAAAAAATATTTAAGTCCCAAGAGAAAAACAATTTAAAAAACCAAGAGAAAAAATTTAAATAATATCCAAAATAATCTCCAAAAGAGAAAAGTTTGGACCTGAATTTATAATGAATTAACTCCCAAAGAATGAAATAAAATCGCCGCCAATGAAATAATCTATGATTTGAGAATTTTGGCCCAAAAGTTTTCGGTCATAACACCCAAACCAAAATGGGGACTATTTTGGTAATAATCCCCAGTTCAAAAATGGCGATATCTCCATGTTCATATAAATCGTTTTTTAAAGTACATAATCCCCATTGTTGGCTTCGATAAAATGCTTCATCATATTTATTAAAAACTTGAACGGTTTAATAAAAATGTAAGTTACTGACATATATCTTCGTGTTTTGGAATCTTTTTAATATGACAATGAGGAATTTTTTAAAAAATACCATGTAAGATTTATGCAATAATTTTTCATATATATAAAGAAATTTTGTTGATGATGAAGTTAATAATTTGTAAATTTTTTCGTGAAATGATGAAGGCTTGTAAAATATTTGTCATTAATTTTTATGAAATACTTCATCATGAAGATTTGATGGCAAACGATATATTAAACAGTTCCATCATATATATCATTATATATACGAAGCCTGCTGCTTAAGCGGCTCCCCTCTATGAACTGTCCAATGAGGTAAACTTTTTTACGCAGCGGTCTTCGGCTGAAACCCTGGACATAACCCAATGTCCCAATATTCGGTTTTGTCTTAATGTCCGAATAACGTTCGGTCATATAAATATATGAGACTATCTCCGCAAACTTTTTCGGTCAAAATACCCAGAAGGAGATGGACATAATGCCCAAAGTTACGCCTGTAATCCCCACAGTACTCCTGCCGTTTCTCCTCAGAGGCATATTCAACGATGGCTTCGCTATCAAAAGCATTTATATTTTTTAAAGATATACAATATAAATAATTAATAATATTTCGGACATAATCCGAATATAAATGGTAATAATTTCTCTTGGCCTTATCACCGTTTTAAAAATGGTCATAAACCCCAATTTACTATTGGGATTAATCACAGAAACCGAGTATTTCCCGTTGGGGTAATGCCTGGGAACATTATTTGTCTTCTGATTTTTTGAAAGCAACCATTAGAAAATTGAATAAAATACCAAAAATTTTAAACGAAAACGACATTTTGGTGACTTAAACCTTTATCCAAGGATACTTAAAATATACTACAAGTTTTCAGCACAGTGGTTTTATTTGGCAATTTATTTGGAAAACAGAAAATAAAAAAAAACATAAATGGATTTTGGAGCCACTAGAACAACAGTCCCCCAAATGGGGGGTTGCGACCCTCTGGGGGTCCGTAGCTGCATCCAAAGTGGTCCAGGAGGAATTAAGAAAAAAAATTCAAAAATAAGAAAGTGTTAATAGTCTGCCAATGTCTGTTACCATAATTGTATTTAAAAAAATGCAAAACATAATGAGTAAAGCGCGAATTTCAAAACTTTTGAAGGAAATAAGAATTATGTGTAGTTTAAAAAGAAACTCTGATAAGAGTTCTAATTCTTAGGACTTTTCGGACTTCAGCAATTTTTTTTGTTTAATTGAATACACATTATTTTTTATTTCTTCTGTAGAAAACGTTGTCAAATTCGAAAAAAAATCATCAGAGTTTTGTAAGACTAAAATTTTCCTATTAAAAATCACAGAAACTTGGAAGCTTTTTTTTTTATAGAAAACCCCTCAAAATACTAGAATTTTAAAGTTTTTCTAGCATAATTTAATTGAAAGATTCTTTCAAAAATTTTATCTGGTAAATTTCTTAAACTCTTCAATAATTAAAACGTTTTTTTTTTTTTTATTACTACTACTATTTTTTTCCGAAAATCTTCGGATTTAAATATTTTTATTAATTTAAAAAAAATTTAAAAATTTTGGGGTCCGTCAGCCAGTAAAAATATTCCAAGGGGTCCGTGAAGTAATAGTTAGTGGGAACCACTGGAATAGAATGTAAAAAATAACTGTAATTTGTAGTATGAGGTACTTTTATGATCGGCTCGGTGTCACGATCATTGGCTCGATGATTATGAGTCTGTATATTAGACCGTACCAGAAAAAAAGTTTGCCGTACACCAGCGAATATAAAGTGTTTTTGAAAGACAATTTCAAAAACAAAAAAAAATATATATTTTTTTGCCGAGCGTAGGGGTAGCCCTTTTAAATTTTTCGTTATATTTTCCGTTGTTACAGACCAATCTTAAAGCGTGATATGTCGATTTTTTTGTCCCGGGGAAACTAATATTTGCTATAAGGTCCATTTACCTCAAGTGTTCCGTTCTAGTACCTACCCCCCAAATCCTAATATCCCCTAATATGCCACCCTAATGTACTTGAGGTCAATGACTTTTAAAGCAAAAATTAATGTCCGATTGTAAATACTGAAGATATTAGGAAACATTTAAAAATGTGACCCCTACATTTCGCAATAAAAAAATTATAAAAAAAAACATTTTTAAAATAGTTATGCTGGAATTATCGAAATACTTCCTTAGCAAAGGTTTTATGATTTTTTGCGAGCTTTAAATTTCTGGCATTAGGGTGGCACATTAGGATGGTTGAAAATGAGATTTGGGGGGTAAGTACTAGAACGGGACACTGAGGTCAATGGACCTTAGAATAAAAATATTGTTATCCCTGAAACAAACAAAAAAAACCGATATATCATACTTTTAGATCGGACTGTAAATATTGAAGATAAAAAAAATTGAAAAGGCGACCCCTACGTTCGGCAAAATAATAATATTTTTTTTAATGGCCTTGCAAGAATACTTTATATATGAAGGTGCACTTGTTGTTTTTTTTGCGTGATGTACAGTAGAGCGTGGTACGCTCTACTGTACATCCTATATATACATTAGTATTATTATTGCTTTATCAAATTCCAGCTAATCCAGTAGATCGCGTCTTAATATTTTATAAACCATTTTTTTTTTTTATAAAATTTATGAAAAAAAATTAAAACATTTAACTAATTTTTGATAACATTTAACTGATATGTCAGAGAACTAAAAAACTTAATAATATATAAAATTGTATAAATTTTTAAAAATCTCCTCTAGTCCATAGTGCAATAATGCAGCTTAATATCTCATACTTTTAACAACACATCATATTACATTACAACCATTTCATTTCATTCATTCAAGCTTATGATATGAGCATATACAAAATTCACACACACACACACACACTTATGTATACAATGTAGTGTTAGTAGCTAAAACATGTTTATCAAGGTATCCACCATAACCATAACCATCACCAGCACCACCATCACCATCACTACCATATAACCATTGAATCCATCCATTGAATCCATCCATTTAGCCATCCATCCATCCATCTATCCATCCAACCTACATAAATGATGAAAATGACAAGAAGTAAATTTGCAATATATTCTGAGAATTTCTTTCTTTTTTCTTACTTTCTTTCTCTTCTTCTTATTCTCTGTACCTTTATTTTTTTCATTTTATTTGTTTTTCCTTTTTGGGTTGTTGTTTATTTTGTTATTTGCCTCTTATTTTTAGGATGGACAACGTGGTCATTTAGAAGGTCTAGCATCCGTTTATTGTGAATTGTTAATGGCTCCCTTTGGAGATATTTTAAGTGCTTTAGAAAATGCTAGACAAGCAGCCTGGGCTGAACGTAGCCCGATGAATCCCGCCGGTGGCAGTGGTAGCAGCGGTAGTGGCAGTGGAGTCAGTGGCATAGCCACACAACGACTGCACGGCCATCGTGGCAATTCCCTACATGGCGTTGGTTTACCCAATAGTCATAGTCAACCAATATATGTGCCAGGAAAATATTCGGTATGTATTGTTTGGAACACATAAAAATAAATATAGAACATACAAGAACAAAAAAAAAAAAAAAAACTACACAGTGATGATAGTGATATGGAATGGAATGGTTTCTGCTTTTTTTTTGCTTACAATTCTTTTTGTTGGTAGTTTTTATACTTTCTTTGGGGGCATAAAATACAAACAAAAAAAAAAACACCAGAAATTCAATAAACACTATAACAATGGCGAACAACAGCAACAACAATTTAGCCATAAACAAGATGTTATTGTTATGGCAGTTGTTGTTGTTGTGTAGTAGTAGTATTGTTGTTGTTATAGTTGTGGGTTTATGATGCCAAAGGTGGTGACGGTTTTGATTAAGTGTTAGAATAAACATACATCATAAAAAATGAGAGCACACACATGCATACACATGCTGTGTATGTTTGCCACTATGTGTCTGTGTGTGTGTGTGTAGAGTATATTTACAAGTGTGAGTGTGGTTTCACTTAAGCAAATATTGTATAATCAAATACAAAAACATGCACATATACACACATATATAGACTTTCTTTTAACAACGTTTCTATGATTATAATAAAAATTTGTTGCCAAAATAGAAAATTTGGTTTGGTTTATTTTTTTTTGCCGTTTTTATGGTAACATAACTTTTTTTCTTTTTTTATGGTTTATTTAGTACTGGTACAATTTGGTTCATTTTTGTTTTTTTTTCTGCAATTCCCTTGATCCCACAAAATACAATAATAATAACAACAACAACACCAACACAAGAATTTTCAAAAGAACAAGAAAATCTAACAATAAGTTATTCTTACTTTTTGCCGATGAACAAATGTGTAGTGTTGACATGCCCTTTGGGAATTATCTTTTTTTTTTTTTTTTCATTGTATATGTATGTTAATGTTTGAATGTGTATATGTTTCTTTATATGTGTATGTGTTGGTATGCATACGAGTATTGTATGCATACGAGTATTTATGTGTGTGTAAAAATATTTTGCTTGGCATATAAACGTAGTATTAGTAGTAGTTGAACATTTGGTATGGTTTATTTTACATGTTTCTGTTGCAACCTTATTTTGTTGGTTTCTTTTATATGTATTTTATTTTATTGTATTTTTTTTTCCTTTTCCTTTTTTTATATATATGTTTTAATATAAAACAAGCAAATTGTTTTTCATACTTGCACACAACTTGACACGACAATATTAAAAATAAAAACTACACTACAACATATCCAAAAATACACATATTACCTAAATATGTCTTAACCCTTTTGATTCAGCGGTAAATCTTTGTGATGTTCTTCTTACATTTTTAAGCCTTTTATCTCATCTAGAGTGATATACTTAAAGTATAAGTGATATGTTTGTATTAGATTGCCCCTATATTTCAGTGAATACAAATACGTTTGTAATTTTACAAAACATATTTTTACTTTTCGGCCTAAATTACAATTTTTATAATTAAAAATACATGTAGGTACAAATACATTTAAAATGCATTGGAAATGCGACCTATGAATTTTAATGTATATTAGTATGTATATTACGAATTTATATGTAAATTAATTTTATCTCCGTATATTTAAGTTTTACCAAAAAACCAGGTTTTCTTTAAATTTTCATACCAACTGCCCACCTAAAACAGATTATATCGTCGATGAAAAACGTTTTGATAAAATAAAATTATTATAATAAATACTTAAAAATATGCACTTAAAATATGCAAAAAAAATTTACGATAATGCCATAAAATATGCACTTTAAAGAAAATATGCACTTCACAGAAAATATGCAGTACAAATACAAAAATATGCACTGAAAATAAAAAAAAAAAAAATACTTACCTTCGTATCCAAAGATACATGGAAATATATGAGAGCATGTATGTTTATACGAGGGCTGATCAATAACCCCGTGACTTTTCGAACTTCCCTCGTAGCTATATGAAATGCAACACTGCTCCCATCAAGTACCACCTGTTAATAGACTACTGTCAAATATAGAGCAAGTTCCGTTATATACTTTGCCGTTCAAAACATACAACCTCGTGGATTTTTTTAAAAATGGAAAAAAGTGAATTTCGAGTGCCGTCAATCAAACCAAGAAAAAGCTTAATAAATACTATTGGGACTCTGCACTATCGATTACAATGGTAAAAAAGTAGTTTACTGATTTTCGTTGTGGTCGTACAAGTACAAATGCCGCTAACTTTCTGGACGGCCAATTGAGGTAAATACACCCGAAAATGTCGAAAAAACGATATGCTGCTGGCCGATCGAAGGGTAAAAGTGAGTGAGATTGTTGATGCCATAGGCCTTTCATATGGCAGTGTGGTTTCGATTTTAAATGATCAGTTGGATTTAAGTAAGCTGTCTCCAAGATGGGTGCCGCGTTTGCTCTCAATTGACCATAACCGTAATCGTGTGGCGTGTGTAGTGTCAATGACAAAATTTCATGAATTGGGCAACGAATTGGTACCTCATCTGGCATATTGTCCGGATTTAGCCCCCAGTGACTATTTCCTTTTTCCAAACCTACAGAAATGGCTCGGTGGAAGTTATTGATCAAACAAATGCATATTTTATGGATCTCGAAAAATCCTATTTTTTGGAAGGGATACGAAAATTGGAGAAAGGTTGGACTAAGTGTATTGAACTAAAAGGAGATTATGTTGAAAAACAATTTTTTTTTTTTTTTTTTGCAAAAAAAACTGTATTTCATTCAAAAAGTCACGGACTTATTGATCCGCCCTCGTATATTAAACTATGCATGGAAGTGTGAAGTTGCAAATAGTCTACTTATTAATATAGCTTATGCAATTACAAACGCTTAAGTATAACCAACAATCTATTTATAGCTGTAATATGTATTGAGAGTAAATAGAATTCTAATAATTCTCATTAACTTGTGAAAATTTGCCACATATAGTGAAAAAGCTTGATAGCCAAACGAGCGATTTGAAATCAATTTTATTCATCGACGTAATCTCCGTTAATTGAAATGCACTTCTTCCAACGAACCTCCAACATCTTGATACCCTTGAAAAAATACGATTTGTCAAACTTTTCAAAATAGACTTCCACATCTGATATGACTTCTTCATTTGTGGAAAATATCTTTCCCTGCAGCCCTATTTTCAAGTTTGGGGACAAATAATAATCGCGTAGGGCGATTACCTTTCCAGCCGATTTTTGAGTATTTCGCCACTTTCGTCGGCTTTCGTACACTTGTTGCCACTCCCTAAACTATCTATTGGACTTCGTTGTATAATAATAAATCCACTTCTCATCCATTGTTATAAATCGACGTAAAAATTCTATTGAATTTACTTCAAACATCTCCAAAACATACTTTGAATCATGAACACGTTTCAGGTTTTGTTCAGCTGTTAAAAATGCGGCAGCCATCGAGCAGAAAGCTTTTTCATATTTAAATGATTATGTAAAATATGTCGAACTCGTTCTGTTGATATCTTAATGATGCCATAAATCTCACTCACTTAAATCTTTCGATCATCCAATACACAATCTGATGAATTTTTCTTACGCTTTCTTCGGTAACTGCCTCATTTGGACGATCTGCATCATTTCTGTTTGTACGTTTCAATTCGTAATGGTTAAAAGCATTAGATATGATGTCAAAGATTAACCATAATGTTTATCGATCTATTCTTTGGCTTGGACCGTTTTTTCTCAAACTTTAAAAGCAGTATCATTTTTACAAAGGTGACTGTTTTTTCTAATTAATGAAATGTCATGAAATTTTGTTTTTCTCCCTCAGCCGACCAAATTCCCTTTCCCGGTACGTGCCATTGTTAGGAAGTAGTTAGTAACTGACTTACCTGCTGATTGTTCTTGTGAGTTACATCAAAATATTTACTAATCACATTGAGCTAAAACACACGAGAACAATTATGCCAGCTTGTAGGCAAGCGGGGTGAAGAGAATGGTTTTTTGGTGGCATAAAGTTTCTACCAGCTTCTACCCCGCATTAGCAGCACAAAACCAATACATGCATATTTTCAGTAAATTATAAATATTTACTAATCGTATTTAGAACCTTTTCACTGTTTCCCCATTTAACCCTGCTCACCTGTCGATTATTCACGTCAGTTACTTGAAAATATTTAATTTAAGATAAGTATCTTTTCCCCGTTTACTTATCTTTTCCTCTTTTCCCCGTTTCCCCGTTTCACCATCTAATCTAACTTACTTGCTGCACATAGAATACAGATTTATTATGACAACCAAATTTCTTGCCAACCGAATGGGTTAGTTGGTGCCATCGACATATCTGTTTGTAACGATCGAAATGCGGTTAATACAACAGAATTTTGGATAAAACAATATATATCAATCGGATCAGAAATACATTTGGTTGCGACAACCAAATAATTCGGTTGCAGCTACTAAATTATTCAGTTGGCAATAAATTCGGTTGTCACAATGAATCTGTTTTCTCTGTGCGATTATTCTCGAGAGGTACTTAAAAATATTTAATAATCGCGTTTAGAACCTTTTTACTTTTTTGCGATTTAATTCGACTCACCTGCCGATTATTCTCGTGAGTTACTCTCCGGTCACTTTGAACCATCTAGCTTTACCTGAAGATTTTTAGACTCAAGACGACCCGAATTAGAGGTGACATACAATTGTCTCCATTTTCAACATCTAGGAAGACGGTCGTACCGATAATTAAAGGAAACAGACCCTTAACGAACGCACCCTCACTGAATTTGCCCCGGCTGGAAAACGAAACTCCATTACAATGTTTATATACAAGCCTTATACATTGGCTTGTATATGAACATTCATATACACAGAGATAACAAATTTGTGGTGTCAACCGAATTTGTAGCCAATCGAACGGTTCGGTTGTGGTAACCGAATTTTTCGATTGTGACAACTGAAAACCAATTGCGACATGAGTAATTTGACTGTGACAACAGTATTTCGGTTGCCTCAATAACAATTCAACCAAAAAATTCGGTTGCTGCAACTTAA